>VZRQ01007228.1:1118264-1160298 GCA_013397975.1 Machaerirhynchus nigripectus
TTTTTTTTTTATTTTGAGAGGGCGATCATCAATCTCAAACAACTGAAAATAACCCCCAGCCAAAGTTTCAGGGAAGCATTTGCTGTGGGTTTTTTAAAGTGGCAGCCACTCTGTAACGTGGAGAGCTCACTGCAGGACCTATTCCGTATTTGTAAGTGGCAGACACTTCATGGAAGTGGTTATTCTGGGAAAAAGAACAAGAGGCAGCTGGCACAACTGCCCAGGAACACCTCAGCTCCAGGAGCTGGCCAACACCTCCAAGTCCTGCTCTCCCCGACGTTCATGGCAAAACTCTCACCAAGGGCAGGCCTGATTTTGGATCCCTGGGTTATTTTTAGGGCTGGAAAAGTGCCTCTTGAGGCAGTTGAGGGAAGGGTTTTATTCTCCCTTTTTTGGCAACCTCACTCAGTAGGGAAAGGTACTTCAGAAAAGGGAAAGGAATGAAAACAACACTTGTCCAGCAAAGTTCTTGTCCCTAACAAGGCAAAATTGGATTTTATTGGGTAAATTTGGAAAGAGCTTTAATGTAAGAATGTTTATCCCTTAGTTCTAGTAGCTGGTGGTTTTGAACATTCATTCACATTGCCATGAATTGTTATTTTCTTCCAAAACCCTCAGGAAAAAGGCTTTGCACTGCAATAAACCAATTATTTTCCAGCAGTATCCAAGATTACAGCACTGCACCTGAACTCTGGCTCCAACACCACAAACCAGAGGGAAACTCAGTTCTTCAGTACATCAGGAATTACATCAGCTGAGACACTGGAATGTGAGGGTAGAGAATTTTAAACAATTTTCCTCAATTTCTCAGGCCAAGTGAAGCCAAGCATTTAAATCGTGAACTGTAACACGAACACACTCTCAGGGCAATACTTACCCAGGAAAAGCTGCGTCATAAATGACATGAGCTCACCTCCCCATACATTTTGATCAGCTTCTGGAATGGAGTTCACAGGGTATCTAAATGTCAAACTATTTGGCTTTTTTTTTTTTCTTCCCAGTTTGTGCCCCTCACAGTGACAGAGCAAAGGCCTGGACAAAGCAGGACAGAATTTCTAACACCTCTGGACCCTTTCCCACTCACTGTAAGCCTCAGGACAGAGGGTTGTTTTCTCTCCCTCCAAGACAAAAATCCCTCACACTGGATGAGTAAGACTGGAAGGACTGAAGGGCCTCTGTTGCCTTTGGAAAACATTCGGCTTCATTATAACATAATTAGCTGAGAACAGCTCGTTATCATCCTGCTAACACCCATCTTCAGCTGGGAAGGGAAAAGTCAGCATGTCCAGCACTCCTGTTCCCACTGTACCTGGTGTTTATGAGTTGTCTCAGTACCTGGGTGACACCAGGGACTGAATCAGCCACTCAAAGGAGATGAACCATCACTGTTTTGAAAAAAAAAAATCAATAATAGCAGAATATTTTGGATTTATATAAAAATCCAGACCTTTCCCAGAGTAAGAAATATTAAAGACCATCACGAGAAGGTGGTTTACAGCATTTACCTGCAGCAGTAACTACCTCTTAAGCAGACAAATCACTTCACTAAAATAACTCCAAGCCAACCTTGTTCCTGCTCCTCAGTAAAACCGATGGAATCCTTTCTTTTCCATGCTCTTTGGGTTTTCCTTTCCCCACGAGATTCTTAGTTGGATTTACTGATTTGCACCTTGAAGCTGAAACACGTAAAATAGGTAAGGCTGTGTCTTTAGAAGCTTGAATTTCACGTGTTCTGCAGCTGAGGAACGTTTTGCCTCCAAGACAGGCAGTAACTAAACCCCATCAACAAAAGTGCAAGTAAATTAAAAAAAATACCAAACCCCCACAAGTTACAGAAAAAAAATTTACAAAAACAATATAAGAAGTTGGAGATATTTATGTCATCTCAGTTGTGAATCTTTACTGAATCTTTAATCATCAGCTTACCTCACTACCACACACGGAGCTGTGCATCTGAATTTCTTTACAAACTGAATGGGAAAGAAGAACCTTCTTAATTCTTTTATTGTCAGCCAAAAAAAAAAAAGCACCCAACCAACCACAGAAAATCAAAAATCCAGTAGTTCTTCCTTTATTGCACTCTATAAAACTTCTTGTTATAATCAAGAAGCCAATATACAGTAACAGCTTGATATTCCTTTAGAATTTATAGTTTACCTCTTAAAATAAAATTTGTATAGAAAAGATATCATTTACAACCCATTCAGTAGTAATCAACCATAATGTACCCACAAACAATATTTAATAACTTGTATGCAGCAGTTTCCTTCTAGGGCAGAGGGGAATATTTTCTCCTTAGCAAATATAATATCCCACTGTTAAAGAGCAGTTCAAGTCAACTTTGGAGCAAGTGTGATGTGCACAGATTTCACTGGAGGAGCTCAGGATTCCGTGCGGTGTCCCAGGGATTTGTACATCTGTGCCCAGTGCATAGAGGAACAGCAGCATGTGAGGAGTCTCCGGGCTGGGACTGGCACTGCCCACAGGGAGAGGATCCCCCCAGGAAATGCAGTGGATTCAGAGCACACCAGTGAGGCACAGGAGAACCAGGAGGTGTAGTGTGACCAGGTAGGTGAGGAATAAATAGCGGGATTTGGCTCGGGCCGTCAGCAGCTTGGAGCAGTAAAGGCTTCGCCCTCGGAGCCAGCGGCGCAAGGAAAGGGCTCCTCCTTTCATCTGGGGAAGAGACAAAAATTACCAGGTGAACAATCAGGAATACAAATCAGAAACAGCTCCACTGCAGCCTGGATTTGTGAGGCACCACAAACCTTCTGCCTCTGGCAACTGACCCCAAAACACAACCGATCCCAAACGCCAAAGCATAAATGACTGAAAGGCCCCAAACCCAGCACTGAGGAGAGGGGAAAGGAATGACTACAAGCTGTGTGTTATGCAACTCCACACACATAAATATGCACGCTGCATTTTGGGCATGCATAATTAAAAGCAGACACAGTTTGTTTCATGGCCACACGTGTAGGGTAAATATGATTACATACATTTTTTGATCTGGACACATGCAGCGTGTCTTCTGGCACAGTTTACACAGCTGCTGGTCTTGGACTCACAGCCCCAGCAGAAAGAAATGAAGGATGTTTTTCCATCACTTTTAAAGAGCTGACAATTCAGGGTTTTTAAAAGCTTTCATTCCCTTACCTTTCTCACAACAACGTGTTCACTGGGATTGATGATTAAGGCTTCCCTCTCCTCCTCAGCTTCCATCTGGACAGTGTAGTCACTGGGGACAGACCTGTAACTGCCTGCTTCAAGTCTAGACAAAAATTCAAGGCACAGAGACAGGCACGGCTGAATTATCTCCTCTTTTAAGTACTGAATTGACACAAAAACCATTATTTTGCATACTTAAATTACTGAGGGAAGGTCCCCACAAAAAGCAGACTCACTTTATGCTGCCAAGTGTTTTTCAGTCTCTATTTACAATCTACTCTTAAGGTGTTTCATTTATTCAGAATCAACCCCCACCATCACCAGCTGACTGAGCAGTGATTTTCAGGTGATGATAGTGAGGGACTCTTTATTTAGGCAGGTGGATAATGATATTTTCAATCTAACCAGTGGCTCTGCTAAAGCTGTTCTATGGGAGATTTTTTTCCTGACCTGGAAAAAAAGAAATAGCACTGATACTGAGTCTAAAAAGTGAAGTGAAATTAAATAAAGAAAAAAAAAAAATCCCAAAGCCTATAACACTTTCTTGATCCGGAGTTTAACTTAGCTTTTTAACACATGGATTTACACTGTTTCAGGCATGGTGAGCTCACAAACAGGTTTTTTTAATTATTATTATTATTTATTATTCATTCTTATTTGCTTAAAAAAATCTAACTCACAGGAAAACCTCTCACTAAAAATAAAAGGCAAATAAATAATCCGTGTTTTACCTGTTACTTCTCTCCTCGGAGAGTCCAAGAGCCTCTTCTGCAGCTTCTCTCCTCCTCTTCTCCTCTGCCAGTGTTTCTGTGAGCTGGGAGAGAGCCTGCTGCACTGACTCATATTGCTGCTCAGTCTCTGCAAGCCTGCGACAAAATCAAATCTGAAATCAATATTTTACGCACTCAAAGAATTACTTACTCTTTTTTTATTAGGAAACCTTCCTTTTTGTTACAGACTTAATTAGAATGAGATGCTTTAGCTCAAATATTGAGATAAAGTCACCAATCAGTGTATTTATGCACAGAAACAAACCATAAGTATTAGCAGATGATAACAATTCAAGAATATGGCTTATGATTCATTTAATCCACTGTAAATCCACTCCTTCCCCTTCTCCACACAAATGCCTCAGAGGGACAGAAAAGCATTACTTTCACACTCACAACACAGCTGTCAGGAAACCAATATTGCTAATACATGCTCTGAGTCCTGACCTTTTCCTGAGCTCATTTAGCTCCATATTGTCTATCTCCACAATAATCCCAGATCTCTCCCGTGGCGCTCCAGGGGGAACTTCTGCTCTGGTTTCATCCTAGAAAATATTAAGGGGACAAAAAAACCCAAACGAGTGACTGTTTTTCTACTTGCCCAAGGCCTTTATTTCAATTACAGCTCCACAAAAGGGTGGAACAGATAATTCTTTGTGCCATTTATTGTTTTCATTTCCATCTCTCAACAGTGTCTGAGGGGAAAGAAATGCATCTACACATCCACACAGTAATACAGCACTGAGCACAATTCCAGAAGCAAGGCAGCTATTCATTTTTTTTAATTTACAGTTCTTGTTTGGATTTATTTCCATTTATGGATGAGCAAGGGTTGTTTTCTCTATGTATCCATATGCTATTTTAGGCTGTTCTATTAATGACTGTTAATGAACAAACCAAGGCAGTACAGGAAAGCTTTTTAAAAAGAAAGGAATAATTATGAATCCTAAAGGACTGGGTCGGAAGGGGCTTTAAAGATCATCAAGTTCTAACCCCAAATAATAATCTTACAGATGTGTATGAGGGGTTGGCAAAGGGTTCTGAAATGCTGAACTCGTGATGTAGATCTCACTTCTGAAAATGTTACTCAAGCTTTGTAAAATGATCCACAACTGATGTGAAATTACCACTGAATTTCCTGATCCGCTGAGCAGTGATCATCCAGTTATCGCTGCCAGCTGCAGACCAACTCAAAATAGATGTTTCAAAACAAAAAATATATGTAAAACAGTGTCCTTAAATGAAAAGTCAAATTAAACCAACTGAACCACAATAAAGACAGTTATCTTCAGCAAATCAGTGGCCAGCAAAAGTACTGAATCAGTACAACAAAAAATACTTATTTCATTTTCAGCAAGAAAACCAGGAAAGTGGAAGCACAGAAAGAAGAAACCTGAAAACATTTCCATGTATCTGTTTACCTGGACAGAGCCCTGGAAAGATGTCACTTGCATTGCCTGGTATTCCCTCTCCAGCCTTAAGTAACGATTTTGCAGATCAGTGTAATGAAGCTGGTTGTCCCTCAGAGTCTGGGAGAGAGTCTTCAGCTGGGCAGACAGGACAGCATTCTCTTCTGCTGACTGCACAACCTGAGAGAAATTCACATTGAAGTCATTAAAAATTAGGGATCAGCTCTCCCAGGAAATCCCTGCAGATCTGAGACCTGCTGTTGCAAAATTGCATCCACGTTTTGGCAAGGTCACAGCTCGGCTGGGATTCAGATGTTTTATGAGCAGAGGAAATAATGAAAGCTGAGCAAAGATTTCCCCTGTCATCAGTACACCCCCACCAGAAGCTGAAACCTTGCTCCAGCTAAGAGAGACACCTGTTTCTGTCTATAATGAAAAATATTTGACTGTGAGTAGAAGTTCAGAAGTTCATCAATGTCTTCAAAATGCAGAGCCAAATGAACCTCTCAGTCAAATACCAAGCCAGGAAAGCCTGGCAGAAAGATAAAACCGATGCTTCCTTTGCAATTTCCAGGCTGGGTTGTTTTAAAATACCTAAGTTTGAAAGTAAAATGCCATTCAGTCATGCAAGTCACCACCACTGCAGCAACATTCCAACGTGGTGCCAGCCCACATTGAGAGCTTTTCAGGATCAGAGCTGTTGCTCCAAGTTACCTTGGAATTGATCTGCTGGAAGTGCAGGTCCTTCTGCTGCATCTCCTGGAGGCAGCGCTGCAGCTCAGTCTGCAGCTGGTTCTTCTCAGCCAGGACACGCTGGATATCCTCTGCTCCATCTGCACTTCCAGCAAGGGTGGCAGTTTCCAAAGCCTTTAAAATATCAGGATTAAGTTCAGGGTAAATGGTAAAGGAGTCCTTTAAATAATCCATAATCCCAACACTAAAGATACCCTACAGAATTCCCCTTTCACAAGGTTCTTTTCTCCTCACAACTTAATACAACATTTGAAAGACACTTTAAGTACAAGATTTTATTTTTTTTAATATGTAGTGTTAATACTTGCATTTAAAAAATAACAAAAAATTACCACAAAAAGGCAACCCAACCTGATTTTTAATTTGTAAATAATGTGAAGCACAAAAAGGGGGAAAATAGCCAAGGGTTAATATAAAACACCTTTCAAAAATTATTTTCAAGCTAAAAATGTATTGTATTCACGACTTGTAAAACAGCTGTTTTGTACATATGAATTTAAAGCTGAAAGAATCCATTTTGAAAAGAAAAGACCACCTGAATTTATTACCAATTTACAGCTTTGGCCTTCATTATCTTTTGCAGCTTGACATTCTGATATTAACCTCCAATGGAGGAGGGATATGTGCCATCTCCAATGCTTTATGGAATCTATTTACCCATACAATCATGAAATAAAAGGTTTTTACCACATAAAATACTCCATTACCCACAGACATTACTGGTCAATAGCTCTTATTCATAACTGTAATCACAGAAAATGAACAGCATACAAACTTCAGCAACTAAAATGCTGGTTTTAATGAAATTAAAATGAATACTGCTTCCTTCCTTTGGCACAGAAAAGGTATAAATATTATTCTAAAATAGCACTTTCCTTGAATCTTTCATGACAGTCTACAAAACAGCATTTGCCAGCCTGGGTGTCAGCTGCTGCCTTTCTAAATCCAGGATTTTGTTCCTGGCAGAAGCCAGCTCCAGCTGCTTCAGGGGAAGGACAAGAACACTTCCACTCCCCTTTCTCCCCCAGTTAGGTCCTAGTCTAATCTGCAGTAATTAGGCTCTGAAGAATGAACTTTATTAGGTGTTTAAAACTTCTCTGCATCAACTACACAAACTGTGAAACCAGCTGTCCATGTCAACCACCAAGCTCTTTTTTGATCCTCCAGCCATTAATAATAAATCTTTTTTTTTTCAACTTCTTCCTTTTATACTCTGGATTTAGCTAACTGAAGACAGTAATTTACAGGATTACTACAGAGTGCTGGATAGTTCCCTTTTGAGAAGCAGGCTGCAAATTTCAGACAATAAATTGCTACCTTCCACTTTACATTCCTGCTACATTCCATTTCTTTACCTTGACTGGATAATTGCTGCCAGCAGCAAGTGACTTCTTCCCACTCATGTCCTGCTGCAGCCTCTGGAGCTCTGCAATCTGCCGGTCCTTCTCAGCCACTGTGATCTGACACTGGTTTCTCAGTGCCTGGGACTCGGAGAGGAGGAGGTTTTTTTCCATTCTGAACATAAAACATCAGATGTTAAGGAATTATGTATTCTGTACAAATGAATGAAGAGCATAAAGCTGCACTGTTATACCTTAATCCAGCCAGCTCGTTCTGGTACGATGTGATCTCTCTCTCGGTTTCTGCCTGGAAGGCTTTTGTCTGATGCAAAGCCTTCTCCAAATCATCAACCTTGGTCTTCAGTTTGGATATTTCAACAGCTGCAAGGCTGGCTCCTTCTTTAGCCTAGGTTTAATAAACATCATTAGTGAACTGGAATGAAAACTAGATGGGTCAAGTTTGATTTGTGCTGAAATTCTAATTACAGAATAAGGTTTTTCCCCATTTGCTTTGTTTAACAGGGTAATTACCTTAACTCCCAAAATTGTAAACACACCTTCCCTGAGCACACAGTGCTATCTTAGCACTCACACAATCTAGAGTTAAACTCCAGAACCCATCATGTGTCTGAGCATTCTCTGCACAAAGAATAAAATTACAGAGCCACGTGGCTCATTACAACTCACCCAAGTTTCCCCATCGTTCTGAGGCACATCCAAACTACTTTTACAAGAATTTCTCTCATTGACGCTGCTGCAATCAATGGGAAATGAAGCTGTGCCCTGCTTGGCTTCAGAAGTTACCTTCTGATGGCTGAGCTGCTGCAGCAATTTGTCTCGGTCATCCTGGAGACTGGCCATAGCCTTGGCAAACGCTTCAATCTGCTGGACATAACTGCCACACTCGGCTGAGAGCCTGCTCACCTCCAGCTCCCGACTCACTAAAGTCCTACACACACTTCCAACGTCATCGGCCACCTGAGCAAGGGTAACCTCATCTGCAGCAGCAAGGACAGCCCCATGCAGAGGAGAGTGTTCTCTGAGGATACTCAGGAGATGGGATTTAAACCCCTCCAGTTCAGCTGCAAGTTCATCTCCTTTTTTTCTTTCACTCTTGAGCTCAGAGGTGTATTTGCTCTGAAGAACTTTAAAGTCCTCTATGATCTGATCTCTGTCGTTCTGCAGAGCAGTCATTGCCTTCCCAAAGGCCTCATTTTGGGATCTCAACTCACTGTTTTGAGACTGAACTTTGAGCAGCATCTTTTCTGCAGAAGCATCAGTTTTATTTTCATCCTCAAGTGTTAAAAGAGTCCCACTGACGAGACTATCTGCATTTCTGCCTCTGGATTTCTGGAGTTCCCGAACTTTTTTCTGAAGATTTCCTCCATGCTGCCCATTTGATTCTTTTTTCTGAATACTCTCACTACTTAGCAGCTTCTCTCCAGATTCAGAAACAAGTTTCTCTTTGTTTAGTGATGCAATTAGAGATTCTAAATCATTTACTTTAGATGCCAGTTTTTTATTCTCATGTTCCAAAGCCACAGCAGCCCCCTTCTGCAGGTCACTGGAAAGCTGCACCTCCTTTATTTGTTTCTGAAGATCATATTTTTCCTGCTCAAGGCTTTTAATACAATCCAATTTCTGCTTAAGTAAGTCTTTCAGCTGATGGTCTTTCAGAGATAAAACCTGGTTAAGATCCTCCCTGTATTTTATCAGCTGTGCACTCAGCATTGCATTTTCAGAATGCAGATCATCTATCCTGTTAAGGAGGACCCTTAATTCCTGTTTCAAAGCATTCGTCTCACTCGCACTGCCAACTAGAAGACTGTCCCTCTGGTTTAAGACATCCTGGTGAAGCTGTTCCAGCTCCTTGTACCTGGTAAAAAGATCATCCCGGTCGTTCTGGAGAGATGACATGGATTTTTTAAAGGCATCTATTTCACTGGCAATCACAGCCTTATCCTGACCCTCTTTCTCTGCTTTTGCCTGGAGATTTTTCAGCTCGTTTTCCAGCCTCTGACGGGACTCCTCAGCCTGTTGTCTCTCCATCTGCAAAGACCTCACCTGAAGTTCATACTCTTTGATCTGATTCCTATGTTGAGTCTGTACCTGAATCAGATAGTCCGAAATCTCATCCCCTTTTGAAGAAATGAGTAAGGAAATTTCTTTGTCTTTATTATTTAGCATCATCTTCATTTGCTCAGAAATGGTCATCTGCTTTTGCAATTCAGCATTCATTCTCTCCTTCTCTGCTAGAAGCTCTTGCAATTCTTGCTCCTGTCTCGTAAAATTACTTTCCAGAGCTTTTATCTCTTTTCCTGCACTTTTACTATTCTCTATGAGATGATTAAGAGAATTATTTTCTTTCAGAAGTGCTTGCAAAGCTTCTTCTTTGGACTGAAGAACACTCTCCAGCTCTTGCTGTCTGTTAAAAAAGAAAGTATTTTCTTCCTTTATCCTGCAGAGCTCTTCATAGCGCTGCATATCAACTGATTTTTGCCTCAAATACAGTTCATCCTTTGTTTCCTCTACCACGGAGTATTTGATATTTAGTTCTTGAATCTGAGTCATTTTATCTTTCAATTCATCTTGCAAGGCCACTATTCTTTTGTTACTGTCTTCCAGCTGTTTCTCCTTGTTTTGGATGGCCTCTTTGAACTGCATTTCCCAGGTTTTCATCTCAGTGATGACCCTGTCCCTGTCATCCTGAAGGGAGGACATGCACTTTGTGAAAGCAGCCAATCGTGCCAGAGCTGCGTTCAGATCTGCCTGGAGCTGCTTGTTCTGAGAGTCCTTCGTGCTGACTTCCTCCTGCAAACCCTGAACCTCACTCATCGCCCGATCTTTTTCCCTCTCAAGGGCACCATGTCTTTCCTCCAGGTTCGAAAGTTCACTTTTGTGAAGCAATTTCAGCTGCTGGAGATGAAATTCCAATTCTCTCTCACAGCCTCTCTTTTGAAGCTGCAGTTCATCTCCTTTCTTCTGAAGTTCTTTCCTCCAGTTTAGATTCTCTTCTTTAAGCCTGTCCACTTCCCTCTTTGACTGATCCAACAGGTTCAGCTGGGCAGAAAGCTTTCCCTTGAGAAGAAGTATTTCATCATTTGATTTTGCCAGCTTTTCTGATGCATTACTTAAGTCCTTTTCAAATTTTTCATTTTTTGACTGTGACAATTTCACAGACCTTTCCAAATCCAGGATCAGCTCCTGGAACTTTATAGAATCCTTTTGCAACTGGTTGATCTCCTGCTGTTTCTCCTTTAAGAGTTCTTGCAATTCTTTTGTTTTGTTTTTAGTCCCATTATTATCCCTCTGAGCGCTTTTCACCTTCTCCTCAAACATCCTTACAAGATGGAGCTGCTGCTCTTCCTTTTCTCTAACCACGTTGCATTTTTCTGCCTTTAACTCTTCCAGCTGCTGTAACAGCAAGTTATTCTGTACCTGTGCTGATTTCATCCGATCAGTAAGATGATCAACTTTTTTAACGTGATTAAGCAATTCTGTCTCAAGAAATTCTCTCTCATTCTTTACTTTGTAAGAACTTTCTTGTACATTTTCTAATTCTTCCTGTAACAGACACTTGTCATCCTCTAAAATCTTAACTTTTTCATTTAGACTAACGATTTCTTGTGTTAGACTCTTACATTCCATGTCCAGCTTTGTTAGACAATGAGATTTGTGGAGCAAAGATTTCTCAGTTTCTTGCGCTTTTTCTGAAATTAACTTTCTTTCTTGTTCTAGGACAAGCACAGCTTGTTCTTTTTCAGAGAGTTTATCCTTTAACACATTAATGTCTTTTAACAGTGACTCATTCTCACACAATGCATCGCTGATTTTAGATTGTGTATCATTTTGATAGACTTCCATCTGAAGCTGCAGTTCTCCCAAGGCTGCTTTAGTTACAGTGATGTTACTATGAAGGGCATCGTTCTCATTCTGAATTTTCTCTAAAGCCTGCTTTAGGTTGTCAGAGGTTTGTTTCAGCTGCTCGTTCTCCTCCATCAGCTGATGGTTCTGCTCAGTGAGCTCACGCAGACGATCCTGGTGTTCCTGCATCCTGGCCTCCTGCTCACGGATCTGCCTTTCTGCTTTGCTCTGTAACTCCTCAACCTCCGTTTTCTTGGATTCACCGAGTTGCTTCAGCTGGCTCCTAATAACCTCATTTTCATCAAGGAGATTTTGTAAATGTTTCTGCAGAGCTTCCTTCTCAGACTGTCCTTCCCTGAGTCTTTGAACAGCCTCTTGCTTCTCTTTCCTACTGAGATCAATGACTTGCCTCATATCTGCCACTTTACTACTGATATTCTCATACGCCTGAAGAAGCGACTCATACTCCTGCTTTAATTCGCTATGTTTAGCCTTCCATCCTGTCAATTCAACTGTCTGAGAATCTTTTAAGGTATTTAATTGGAAAGAAAAGGCCTCCTTTTCCTGAACTATGGACTCCATGGTGGATTTCAGACTCTCACACGCCGCAGTGAGGTTCTCATTTTCGGTCAGCAGCCTCGCATTTTCCGAAGCAAGGCTCTCCTCTCCGGACAACGGAGCCACAGCACTTGAACTCTGCTTTTCTCTGCCAAGCTCTAGCAAGTGCTCCAGCATTCCTGTCTTGTTCACCAGCTCTTCTCTTTCCAACATCAGCTGATCAACCTGTTCCTTTAGACATTTATTTTCTCTCAGGGCTTCTTTACGCGATATTAAAGCCACCTGCAGTTTCCTTTGGAGGCGCTCTCTGGATTTCTCTTCTGTTACAGCTCTTTGCTCTTGGGCTATGGAATCATTTACATTTGCAGGTTTTGCCAGTGGCTCTCCCATTGCTTGCGTTTGTTTCTGGATTTCACATTCTGTTGCTTCTCTCAGTTTAGTTTTCTCAGAGCAATCAGTCTGTGATAGCTGAAAAGCAGTGGCTTTCCCTTCAGAACTCCCTTGATGGGAATTACTTTCTGAACCAACCTCTCCCAATTCCTTTTCAGTCCCACTTTCTTCCTTAAGCTCTTTGCCAGACACCACAGGTTTACTCATCTCAGCCTTCTCACGCAGCATACCCAGCTCTGCCACAAGACTTTTGTTTTCCTCACTGAAATGTTCTACCTCCTTTTTTATCTTAATTAGTTCCAAACTGGACTTTTCCAAAGAGCTGAGAAGTTCCTCTTTTTCACTCTTCAAGTCTTCAAATGCTGTTTTGTAACGGTGGGCTTCTTCCTGGCCCTCCTTTATGGCTTTGTTTAATAATTCCTTTTCCAGACCAAGTTTATCTTTTAAATCCGTAAGTGAACATCTCAGTGCTTCTATTTCCTCATTCTTTCCTGCAACCTCCTCCTTAGCTTCAATTCTTGACCTCTGCAGTTCCTCCTGGCTGATCCTGTAATCCTCTTCACTTTTTTTAGTAAGTGCTTTTTTCTCATTATTCGCATGTTCCAGCATTGCCTTGAGCTCTACAGTTTCAGTCTCATGTGCTTTCAGCTTTTCCTGTAAGTGCTTTATGTCCTCCAACAAGCTGCCCTGACATTGCTCCTGCTGTCTCAAAGACTTTAGACCGATTGTTTCTTCTTTATCATCACCAAATTCAAACAGTATTTTTCTCAACTCTTTCCTTAACATCTCTGTTTCCTCCTGAAGTTTCGCATAATCACTTCTTAGTTCTTTTAGCTCCGTGTCTTCACTTGGCGCCGAAGTGATCACGTTTTCTGACTCTTTCAAGCATGCAACCTGAACCTTGTTTCTTGGTTTGTCCGATTCCAAATTCCTTAGGTCAGCTTGTTCGTCTCCCAGCAGTGCCTTGGGTGGAGCCAGCTCCTTCCCTTCTAACTGGGTAGAGCCCAGCTCTTTACACTTTGTTTGGAAAACTTCCCAGAGTGCTTTATGTTCTTGCCTGAGCTGCTCAAGGTCGGTTTTTTGTTCATCAAAATCTGCTGCCACTTTCATGTGCTCTTCCCTTTCCTGCTGGAATCTTCTTGTATCTTCTTTCATGACCAAAAGCTCCCTCAGTAAAGCTTCTTTTTCTTTTTGTAATTGATTCATGGCATTAACATCGCTGTTGTGAATCAGACACTCCTTCCTGTCTCCAGCACTTGAACCAGGTTTTTCTAAACTGGAATTTTTCAACAATTCTTCCTTCCTTTTAAGTTCAGACTTCACCTCTTCAAGAGTCAAGAGCAACTGAGAACGCTCCTCTTGATATGCCCTTGCTTTTTCATCAAGCACAGATTGCAGATGAGCAAGCATAGAGTCTTTTTCCCTTAAAGATTTTAGGTTCTGCTCACAAACATTTTGTTTTTGGGCTATGACATCATTTAGCTCTGCGATATTGTGCTGAAGTTCCTCTAAATAGGATGCTCTTGAAGATAAAGTTTCGGTCAAATCACTTATCTTAGCATCTTTTTCTACAAGCTGTTGTTTCAAAGTTCCAAGATGAGACTCAAAATCATTATTTTGCCTTTCAATTAGTTTCAGTTTGTCTGTTAACTCATTAACTTGCTTCAACAGCTCCTCTGCTTTTTTTTGCTCTTTTTCTATTTCTTCCTGTCCACTCTTTTCTAATTTTCCAACTTTTTGCATCAGATCTCTTCTTACTATCAACGCTGCTTGGAGTTTCTTTTTCAGATTCTCTTTTTCCTTGCCCATTTTCTCAAGATTACACTTCATCTCCTCTTTCTCGTTCATTAAATCTTTAAACTCAGCTTCTCTACTGCTTAACATCACCTGGTTATGTTCCAGTTCTTTCTTACAACCCTCAAGTTCCCCCAGTACTCGGTTTAGCTCAGCCACTGAACTAGTATGAACAGCTTCAAGGTCTTGCAGTTTGGCATTTAATGTATTTCTCTCTTCAGAAAAATTCAGCATTTCATTAGACAATGATTCCATGACCTGGGTAACAGAACAGTCTTTTTCTTTCAGCTGCTGGCTTAGACCAGAAATTAAATCCTTCTGCTGATTGACCTGGGAAGTTAAGTTTTTGATGAGCTGATCTTTTCCCCCCATTTCTTCAAGGAGACTTGCTACTTTTTTACCTTCAGCCTGCAGCTTTTCCTGACTAGTTCTTACCATTTCTTCTGATTTACTGATCTTGTCTTGAAGAAATTCCACCTGCTTATTTATTTCTGCCAAAGACTCCTCCCTTTCTTTCAGGAGAGACTGTTGTTCGCCTAATGTTTCCTTGAGTGAGACCATTTCTTTTGACAGACATTCAATTTCAGACGTGTATTTGCCCTTCATCTTTTCCATGTCACTCTGCAGCACCGCCTTCTGCTTCTCAAGTGACTCGATACTTCTTAATTCATCTTTCATGGTGTCTATTTCTTTCTGTTTTTCTAAAAGCACCAGTTGCAAATGTTCTCCTTCTGTTTCTTTGCTCAGAATAGCAGTTACCAGAGTGGAGAATTTTTCCAACTGAGTTTTACTATCGGTTGGCTGCAGTTCAGAATCTGAAGTCTGTGCCTTCTTTCCTTTACATAAAAGCCTACTACTAAGTAATGGAGATAAGCTCTGAGTTAATTTATCTTTTATAAGATCCAGCTCTTGCTGCAAAGACTGGATTTCACTATCTTTTGATTTCATTTCACTTTCTAAACTGCTCAACTGCTCAGTAAGATCATTATTTTGTGAATTTGCCCGATCAAGTTCTGTCACCCATTTGTTTTCTGACTCAAGAAGGCTTTGTTCTAGAGTTTGACATTTAAATTCTAATTTAGAAAGTTCTTCACCCTTCACACTAACCTGCATCTGTAACTTCTCTTTTTCAGTCTTCATCTGCAGTTTGACAGCATCTATCTGCATCCTTGAATAATTCTCACTGGTTTCTAGTTTTTCATGGATTTCCCGGAGATCTTCCAATTTCTTCTGCAAATCAGCTTGAGATGCAGTAAGTTGTGTGTTTTCAGCCATCAGTTTACCAACATCATCTTGCAAGAGGTTTTTTTCTTTCTCTAAAGACTCCACCTGACACTGCAGATTATTTATTAAGCGCGCGTTGTCATGGCAGTCCTGAGACGATTTGGAATTTACGTTGTTCAACTCCAGCTTCAAACATTCCAATTTCTCTGCCTGTTCAGCGCACATCACACGCAGAGACTCCACAGCCAAGTCCTTCTGCTGTAGTTCTTGTTCCTGGGTATTTATTTGGTCTAGTGCTTTTTGGTGCTCATTTTTAAGAGAGTCAAGTTCAACAGTCAAAGAATCAATTTTCTTCTGACGATTATCAAGCTTCTCGTTCTTTTCCTGAAATTCCTCAGTAAGGTTTTTCATGGCTGTTCCACGTTCCTCTAATTTGGATCTGAGAACATCAATCTCACTAGAAAGAGCATTAATATTGCTCTCTGCCAGCTGTACACTGGCATCTTTCTCCTTTAAGGAATTAAGCAGTCCAGCAATAACTTCTTCTGTTTGCCCAAGAGCCACGTTCAACTCAGTTCTTGGCTTATACTGTGCTTCAATTTTCTCCTGAAGAGATAAAAAGACATTTTCTTTCTCACGGACTAGCTCTTTAGAGTTTTGTAGTTCTTGTGTTAGTTCATGGACCTGACTTTGGAGCTCAGAAATTAAATGTGTCTTCTCTTCATCTCTCCTTGCTTTCTCCTTCAGAGTTTTAAGCAGACTTTCATTTTCTGTAAGAGACGATTCCTTTTCTGATAAGGACTGGTCCATCTCAATTATTATATTCTTCTGATGCTCTATTTCTTTTTGGAAATTCTCTTTCATGTCCTCCAGCTCCATCATCTGCTTCTTTAAGACACCACACTCAGTCTCCTTCTCTTGAAGTTGCATCTTTAAACTCTCACTGAGTACTGAAATACTATTGATGGCTGATTCTTTTTCTGAAACAAGTACTTTTAACTGCTCTGCTTCAGAGGCTAAAAGCTGTAACTGTTTCTCCTGCACAACACAAGAATCCTGTACCTCAGAAAGCTGTGCTTTTAAACTGATGTATTCATCTACCTTTTGTTTTAAAGATGCATCTTTCTGTACAATTGAATCATTCAACTGGGACGACTGTTCTGTCAAGTTTTTAAGCTGACTTTGAAGGTCAGAAATAACCTCCATATTCTCAGACAGTTGAACCCTAAGTACATCAGACTCTTCAGATTTACATTTTAATAACTTTAATTCTTGGGCTTGCCTCCTAAATTCATTTTCTTTTTCCTGCATTGCGTGTCTGAGCTCATTGGTTTCAATACTCAGGGCTTGTATTTGGTTTCGTAGATCTGAAATGATTTCCACGTACTGCCCTTCTCCTGCCACTTTATCTTTCATCTCCTGAATCAAAGCCTCCTTTTCAGAAAGAAGAGTTTCTTTTTCCTCAAAGGCAATTTTCAAGTTTTCTTTCTCCATCAACAGGCTGTCAATTTGGTCCTTCAAATCTAAAATATTATGACTTTGTTGGGACAGGTGTGAAGTTAAAGCAGCTACTTCCTCTGACTTTTTCATTACTGTAACATTAACTGTCTCCATGTCTGCTTTCAATTTTTCATTTTCTAGAGCTGCTGTTTGTGCTTGGTGCCTTGCTGAAGTAATTTCAGCCTGGAGACATTTACATTCATGTGACTTCTCACTCAGTAAGCTTGAAAAGTCCTCCTTTTCATGCCTAAGCACCTCCACTTCTTTGTTTAATAGCTGTAGCTGATTATTTAATGCTGTATTTTCTTCCATTTTTTCAAAAATTTGCCTCTGAAACTTCTCAAGTTCTGAACCCTGACTTTTCATAGCCAGGTCTTTTTCCTCTACCAACAGAGATAATTTAGTTTTTTCATCTTTAAGATTTTTTATTTCATCCTGCAACTCCACAATACGAAGCTTACTCTCTTCCATCTCCTTACATAATGAATCATTTTGAAGGTTTTTCTCTTCTAGAGACCTGTTCGCAGTTTCAAAATCCAAAGTTATGCTCTGAATTTGTTCCTGCAGGAGTAAATTCTTTTCCTTACTCTGGCTGAGCTCTTGGATTAGAGCACTGCATTCAGATAATTTATTATTTAACATTCCTTCTTTCTTTATTTCTTCATCTCTAATCTCCTTCAGCTGAATGAGCAGTGATTGCACTTGTTCATGCAACTGTTGGGTCTGTTCCTTGCTTTCAGACAACTGCTCAGCCAGCACATTACACTCCTTTGTTTTCTCCCCCAGCTGTTCCGCAACTGAACTTTCCTTTTGCTTGGCAGCTGCTGAGAGTTGTTCAATCTCTTTTGCCAGGGTGTTTTTATCACAGTTTAGTACTGAAAGAGTTTTTTCATACTCAGCAGTGCTAACAGATAACTTATTCTCTAATTCTGCCACAGCCTGGGTTTTCTTTAACAACTCACACTCTTTTACATCCAGGAGTTTGGACAAATTCTCATTTTCTCTGATTAGCTGTTCCTTCTCTTTTTCCATTGTACCTATACTTTTTTTCAGATATTCATTTGCTTTTATTTGCTCAACCAATTTTTCTTGTTTCCCTTCAAGATCTGCCTGCAATTGGTTATTAGCTGATGCTTTCTCCTGTGTCTCCATCTCCAGTTTTTTAATTTGTTTATGTATTTCATTTAATTGGTCATTAAGTTCTTTGCAACATGTCTCTTTGGCTTTGAGATCCCCAGTTAATTTAAGTTTAGTCTCTTCATTTTGCTTCTCCAAAGCCCCAAGTTTCTGCTCTAATGAAATAATGAGCTCTTGTTTCTCTTGCAATTCTTTTTCAGCTGTTTCCTCATGGTCAGTATGTTCTGTAAGCTTCCTGGATAACTCAGCCAACTCTTCGTCTTTATTAGTATTTTCCAAAACCAGCTTGTTGTATGCATCTTCAATTGACTTTAACTCATTTTCCAGTGTCTGTGCTTTGCTCTCTTTCTCTTTAAGCATATTGTTCCATTTTTCCTTCAGAGCACTGTTTTCCTCAAGCTGAGATTTCAAATATTCCATTTCTTTTCTTTGTTTATCCTCTGTTTCTTGCAGCTTTTCAGATGATTTGGCAATTTGCTCTTTCAGCAGAGTAATTTGTGACTCGCACTCCGTGAGCTTGTTATGGTACGCGATGTTGCTGGCCTTGATTTCGGAGCGGAGATCCTTAATTGTCACGCTGCTCTCAGTGCTCTGCCTTATTAATTCCTCGTTTTCTTTGGTTTTAGCTTCATTCTCAGCTCTAACTCTCTCCAGCTCCAGTCTCATGGTGTTACTCTGCTCAGAAAGGGCAGAGATCTTCACGCCGGCATCTCTCACATCAGCTGTCTGTACTTCCTTCAGCAAATGCATTTCCCTTTCAGCCTTTGTTAAAGCCTCTTCCAAACCTCGCATCTCCTCCTCTTTGCATTGCGCTTGATGCTTCAGGACCATAACCTGCTCAGAATATTCTGTCATGTTCAGAGACAGGACAGACATCTCCCTGTCTTTTTCTGCCAGTGCTTCTTTCAGGTTATCGATTTCTCTTTCACGTTTCTGCAGATCTTGGATGAGTTGAGACCTCTCCTCCAAATGGCTTGAATTCAATTTGTCAAGCTCTTCATTTGTCTGGTCCAGGTCCAGCTGCATGGACTCCACCACGCTGTCTTGTTTCAAAGTCTGAACAGCAAGAAAATAATGTTACAAGAACACTCCAAACACCTGTTAGAGGGAGAACAGAAGTTACACCCCACACATAGAACAAGCATTTAAGGTCATCAGCCTGTACCCCAGGTAAAGTCACAAGATGTTGTTCTTTAGATTCTTTAAGCAAAAGAAAGCTCAGTGTATGAAATTTAAAGCAGCTCATGCTGTCACTTTTGCTGACACTTGAATGGGCCATGAAAAATGAACATAAAATTTCTTCTTACATTATTTTTATGAATTACCTTTTCTTTCAGTGTAGCAACTCTTTCTGTGAGATCACTGATGGCTGTTTTCTGCTCAACGTTCTCCACTTCATACACACTGCACTTCTTTAAGGCTTCATTCAGCTTAGTATTAAAAGTAGAAGTTCGTGTGATAGAAATACATAGAACTCCATTAAAATGGTGATGTTATGAGTGATAATACTGACTTTACACAACAGTGAAGTTTATACTTTGAAATTAATAAACAATAACTTATCACCCCAATAAAATGTAAATACTTTCATGCAAAGCTGTGTTGGGTCTAAGAAACCCTTACACCAAACTTAATGCAAAGCAACTAAATGAACAAAACTGTAAAGACAGAGCAGAAACCTTCAGACTGGGAAAACAGCAATATTTCTGATGGGACACAAATAGAAAGTTATGGTTAAAGCCCATCAGTTCCAGTAAGTGAAATACTAACTATAAGTTTAACTTACTTTTTGCTCAGCATGCACAAACTTTTCACCAAGCTCTTTGATCAGAACATCCTTTTCTTGAAGCAGTTTCCTCAGAGTTTCAATTTGTTCCAGCTTTTCTGTCGTGCTCACCAGTTTTTGTTCTCTTTCTCCAAGTGAATTTTCAAGGAAACTATTTCTGTCACTTAATCTAAGAAGAAAATACATATTTAGACATTTTGAATACAAAGCTTGAGTTAAGTTTTCTAAACTTACTAGCCCCAAACTAAGAGAATCATTATTTCTGCACTTTCCACGTAAACCTCCAAGTTAGAAATAACACAACTGCAAACAGAAACATGAGTCAAGTAATTGTTTTTTCAAGTGTTTTAAGAGATTATACTCGTCATTAGAAGTCGTAGTTTAAAGCAAAGCAAGCCAGTGGTGGGTGGAGTTGTAAAGAACCTTTGTTTTACCCTTTAAGCTGCTCATTCAAGCCAGAGATCAGAATTTGATGCTTTTCCACGTCTCGCATTTGTTGGTTGCGCAGTTGGGTGAGCTGAGTTTGCAAACGTTCATTTTCATTCTGCAACAAAGCAATGATAAACAGCATTATCACACTCGGAGAAGCATGAGAGAACTGGAGAGAAAAGGAAGCAAGCTTTGTTCACACAGCTTTTTGGGGTTTTTCAACACAGTACAAATCTCCTATTCTAGTCAGATCCACTGCACCAACTCAAAAGTAAAACCACAACAATAAAGAAATGAAAAAAAAAAAGTCATACAACAGCAACCAAAAACCAAAAGCAAAACACATCCAGAATCAACAGCAAGAAGGACAAACATGGCAAACTTGTCACCATTCATGAAAAGAAGGTGGCATTTTGGAGGAGGCAGAACACACCTGCACCGCCCTCAATAGCTGCCCTTCTTCCTCTACACCAAACGTTACCTGTATTGAAAGGCTTTGTTACAAGAGTCTCAATAATTAATGCAAGCTTGTCTCTCATCTTAAAACCAGTCATCCTTTTTTATACTTGTGCAACTTAACAGATAAAGAACTATGAGTAATGCACCACAAGTGTGAGTACCAGACCAGTTGTGGCTCTAAGTGAAAATACAGTTCCCACATTATCACAGTAATTTGTCCGTCAGGCAATACTAAAAATAACTTTTCCTTTGAAAAGAACGTGACTGCTCTTTGTGGGGCCTTCACTGAATGGTTTTAAAATATAAATATATGTCTAGCTAATATCTGGAGGTCAGATTGCATGTGTATATATATATATAAAATATATTAATAATTTTTCTATACACTGTTTCTTTTCTATAAATGAGCATTTATATATATATCTATACATGAGAAAATATTAAATACACACATACCCAGAAAAGAAACTTGAGGGATGTGAGAAGAAGGAGACTTAAGCCAGCCATAACCAAAAACTAATTCTGGACCTTCTGGCAAAGACCTCCACAAAAAATTATGAAAATCATGTTGTCTTTTACTATGTTTCTAAAACAAATAAAGCTTAATCCTAATCATAATTCTCTGCGTGTTGAACAAAAGCAACAGGCTTCCACCTCAAAGCATAATACAGGATGTGCACACTGTCTGACAACATAATTAATGACTGTAAATTAGGCTTACGCCATTTTTTGTCGGCTGCAAATTGATGGTTTTGGCTTACTGTAGGCTATGATATAAAGAACATAAACTGAGAATGATTCTCTTGCATCATCAGGTTTACACAACTCCAAAGCTCACCTGGAGAGCCTCCATTCTACCTTGAAGCTGAAATCTGTCTTCCAAATCCTGACAACGCTCCTCCAGAAAAAGTATTTGTTCCTGCAGTTGGTTTCTTTCCAACTCCAGCTCTTCAACCACACTCCGTAAACCTACTCAGGTGAAAGAAGAAGAATTCTTTCAAGACAAGTCTACCAAAATTCCTGAAGTCTAGAAATGGTTGCAGCTCTTTATTCAAAGTTCTCATCACTGTTGGGCACAATCAGATCTCACCCATTTCTAGTGGAAATACCCAAGGCACTACATCCCCAATATTTAGATGGCAAAAGTACCCTTAACTGTTGGAAAACCAAAATAAAGTTGCAGAGTTCGAGAACTCAGAGGACCTGGCAGAAATATTCTAATATTGAGCCAGCCCTATTGTGGCTCACCCAATAGTGTGGCTCATGTTACATTAACTACAAGTTAATCAGGCGCTTGCAGGATCATATCTTAAGTAATTATTAATAAACTGGTCTGGACTGACAATTTGCAAGTGAGCCTATTCCATCTTAACAATAAAATGTATTTGCAATCTTTACTACTGATATAAAAACATCAGCATTAAAAACTGAGAATTGTATTTTTAAATTAAACAGCAATGGAATGGAATTCTGGTTTGCAACATAACCGTGATATAAACTCGAAACACATTCAAAGGAACGAGACTCATAACTTAAAAAAAAGAAATGATCTTGCTACATGGGATATTTGATGGGCATCAAAGCTCATCCAATTCCAGTGCTTAGCTGTATTTATGCTGTACTTGTGAGCCAGAACTAGGCAGTTCATCCAGCACGCACATGCTTGGAAATGAAAAGGAAGAAAAACACAAGCCAAAAAAACCCAACAAAGATTAGAATACACCACAAATGGGCTGTTAGCTGAATTTGAAAACAAAAATAGACATAAAATGCAGATGCTGTGTGCATGCTTTAATCAACTGTCTAGTCGCTATCACACCTGCATTAGGTGAAGGGTACTCTGGCCACCAACCTCCCATGTTTTCTCCTTCAGCTGAGTCAGTGCTATCCAAGGTGACATTCAGTTCTTGGAAGCATTGTTTGCCATCGAAGGGGAATTCCTCCTACACACAAAACATGAGAAGGAAGTTTAATTTAAAGAAGGAAGCAAGCTCTGCTACTAAAACCACAGTTTCAATCAAAAATCCCAAAACTCAGCACGTGATTCAGGTGTCTAAATGCAAGTACGTGGGATTGCTCTGGACTAGAGTGGCCTGCCCAGCTTTCAGCTACTACTTCCAAAAAAGCCAAGTCTCCCACAGGTTTTTTAAGGTATCTGCTAGCCTTTAAAAACACCATCAGCTGTCTGAGAAGCTAATGGATAACTGTGTTTGGATACCTTAATTAGTCCCCTGATTTCTACAGTTAAAGAGTTCTCTGAAATATCACTTAACTAATTATATTCTTCCAGCCGTCTGTTAATGTGAAAACGACATCCTAATTCTTACAAAAGTTACCATTTTTTCATGCAAGGTACAGCACTACCTACCTAGAATTCCACCTGAATGAAGTGGCACTAATTAGTCAGTAAAGCTCCACCACTAAATAGATTTGTGAAGACTTTATTGAAGCCAAAAATGGCCTTAACATCTGAAGCAAGCACATGGCTTCAGGCATGGGAATTACTCCAGAGAGAAGCTCGTGATTTTTCAGTGGAAAAGAATAAGAGAGAGGTGTGATGCCATTGGAATTTCTCATCTTCTGGCCTTGTACATGACCATTAAATTCATCAATGTTTTCAGTTCCAATCTCTGTTCCTAAGCTCTTAATGTCTTAAAGACTAAAGCACCACATAAATAACAGTACTTTCCGTATTTTTATTAACAGACAGGTAAAAATTAACTCACATCTCTTTGAACCCACCTGCAGCTTCCTGCTGGTCTGGCTGCCTTTTCTTCTTGCCTGCTGCAGCCTGCCCATTCCTTGAACTGTGGCCAGTTCCTCCTCCAGCTCCTGCTGCCCTGAGACTATGGCTGGATCGGAGCAGCCAGGAAAGAACCAGTCATCCTCAATCAGTTTTGTGCCACAGGAAAGCATTTACATTTATATCAGACACTACTACATGAAAAGAGACCAGGGACAGGGTGAAGTCCCTATGAATGACTGACAGGAACAAGATTAGAGATTAAAATCCACTGCGTTCACCTTGTGATTTCCCTCCAAAATTGCTACGTGGAACATAAAGTCTGAGGATCTCACTAAGAAGAAGGAAACCAAAGTCTAACTTCACTTCTTCATCAGCTGTAGGGAAGACTTTACACAGGAGAGTGGGAGGGGTGAGGTTATACCATACTGAGAAGAAAAGCCAATCAATTAAAATGCCAAATTACATCCCAATTCAATTTACCAGTTTCAAATATACCTAATTTGTATGATGAAAACCACAGCTTTTTCAGCTGATGCCTTTTTAATCTCAACAATCACATTCATTTTTATAAAAACTTTAATTTTAGTATGAGCTCTAAAGCCAGATCATTTGAGGAAGTCACAAGCACGTGTTACACTGCAAACTGGCATCAAACCATCTTATCACAAATTAGTAACATCATTCTTTTCAAGACAAATACAGGATCACTAGTAAACACACACACTGAATAAACTGAGACTATGAAAGCTTAGGTATGCATCCTGCTCAGTGTTAGAAATTATTTGCCATCTGAAGTGCATTCCCATCCGTTTTGTGATACGACAAAACACGTTCAGGGTAAAGATTAGGAAACAACACGTCCCATGCAAAGCAGACACAGCAGCACAGCCAGGGAAAGGCAGGGAAAGTAAAGGTGGCTCCATACTTTAGTTGAAAGCTACGTTAATTGGATAATTACAAATTTGGCTTTCAGCTTAACCACATGAATCCACAGTTGTCCTCACAGCTCACAAAATCCAGGGAATTGATGTTGTTGCATCTGTGAGGTCAACACCAGAAGCTACCTGGAGATTCAGCCCTACAGGGAATACTCTGCTTTCCTCTGAGTTGGCCAAGGATTACTTGTACCACTGATTTCCTTAACTCAAAATTCTGTAGCACCTGCTAGATTTAAATTCTTCCTGCAATATTTCAGAATTACACACCTAATGTCTTGTCAGAAAAGATTACTGGGGGAAAGAGGTAAAGAAAAAAATAATGACCCTTTTCAAGTGGGATTGATAAACTGGATTATACTTCTGATTTCAATTCATTTTGGCTTCTTGCACTGTCAGTTTATCAGGATTTTACACACCTTCATGAATTTTCTAGATTCTATACATTTTTTAAATCATTACACATACTTTTTTTCAACGCTGTAAAAATAAAGGCCAAATTTTGAACACAGGCCTTAAACCTCTGTTTACAGGAACTGCCTGTTAAGGCGGGCTCAAAGAATAAGATTTATCCCAGGTAAGAATTTAACCCCTTCTCTGACACTGTCATGTAGGAACCCAATATATTTAGGCTCCTATGTATCGGATAATAAAAAAAATGAAATTACCATGGTCACAAGAAAAATGCAAGTATAGAAACTAGAGCTTTGAAATTACTTAGCACACTCAGACAAGTGTTAAAACACTTCCAGTTAAATTGAGAATTGCTTTAACAACAATTAGTAAGTAAATACATTTTCTAATGTTTTACAGCAGCTTAGGAAGCTTTTCATTTGCAAGTATCTAACATAAAAACATGAAAAACTTACCAGGACACCTTTTTTTCAGGTACACACTGCATATAAACTATGATGTGTCTGTATTTCCTTGTGTCACTATTCATGCTACATATTACTAACCTATTGCTTAAAATATTGGTAGCTAATATTAATGCATGCAAAGTTCAGCAATTTATGGGATGGAATATCATTTTTTTTAAAAATACTACTGAATTTCAGGCAGTGCTAAGAATGAATTTGATTCTTACTTAGTCACAACCACTTGTGGCAAGCCAAGAAATTTGTCTCTAGATCAAGTTCCAACGTAAGTATGGAGTCAGCTATTACTACAGTGAAAAGTGAAGATGATTTCATTAACATAAAAGAAGAAAACAGGTATTGCAAGGCAGGAGAAACTCAAGTTAGAACCCAGCACTTGTTACACGTATTGCTAAAAACCACAAACCATCAATGGCAGACCTCACAAGGTACTGCTGGCAATTTTCTCCACAAGAAGCAAGAGCAGGAGAAATCAGCAACAGTACATTCCAAGGGGCCATTGCTGCAGGAACCTGCATGCACAAAACTGATGGGAAACTGTTCTCCCTGGCTGCCCAAATCGCAGTGGAGGGTAGGAGTGGAGGGGGAAGGGACGCTCAGGGCTCACCAGGTGGAACGGCAGGAAAAAAAAAAGAAACAGAAAGGTCATGCTATTCCCAAGGGGAAAAAAATGCAAAATTAAACCTGGACTGAGGGAGAGGAAATTTTATAAGTGTTATTAATATTGCATGTGGCTCAGTGGCCAGCACAGATGAGCTAACAGGTAGATTTAATGAAGGGGTGTTATTCCCTTTCAATCCCAAAGCGTAAATCCTTCGAAAAGAAGAGACGTGATCCTTAAAACATTTCTGTGCTTAACGCTGAACTTTCAAACGGATCATGGAAATGAAAAATAATTCAACCTCAGACTGAAAAGAGAAGGCTCAAATTAACTAACTGGATTAATTATGATGGTAGGTCCTATGCATTAAAATTTGCCATTATTCCCCACACAGTTAACGAAAGGGACAAAAACTGTCATTTAGTCCAGATGGCATGGAAAGAGCAGCAAAAACCATCCGAAATTTAACCAGACTCTTACAAGTTTTAATAGAAGCTACTTCAGTTTCTCCTCAGCTGACTAATTAATAATTTAGCAAGCTATAAAACCTGACATGACTTGAAATGCTATTTTCTGTAGGTAATTTGGTATTCTTAACCACCTCCAAGCCACTGCCAGTTAACATTATTCAGCTGGCCTATACAAGTGGCACCTACTAACAGATCACTAAATATCCTAAACAGAATTCATGAGGAATTTCCTAAAGAGAAATTCCATGTCAGGTACATTTTGCTTAAGCACCACCTTCATTCCTCAAATTCAAACCAACACTACAGTCCCCCACACCTTCACCCGTTGCTCTAGGCAGGCAGCTTTAATATTTCAATGGGGAACTATTTATCATTGATAAAATACGGGTTTTCATCTTTTTTTATCATTTATCATATGCAGACAATAAGCCTTTCAAGCAGTTTTATAGAGCAGCAGCTCCAATGGCAAACAGAACAGCACATCTACTTATAAAAATTATATAAAACAAGATGGATGTATGAAAAACAGACTCAAGGGAATAGGAAAAAGCAGAAATTGCCAGTTTCAGCAATTTCACTAACTATACACATTTTATGACTACAGAAATGAGTCATGGTGGTGCGCTATCAATTCGGTCTGAAGCACAGCAGACACACACAGATCTCTAAAAACAGGATTGTTGTACTGGAAATAAAACAATTCACCTTCTCTCTCCTCCTCAATCTGAGCCATTCTCAAGGCCATGGCAGATTTCTCTTCTCGGACTTGATCCCGGGACTCCTCTGACTCTGGGACATTTTCGTGCCATTCCAAGAGCTGACTCTGCAATTCATCCACACTACCTGATTCACTGGCCTAACAAGAGAAATTTCACATTAAAATATATTTACCACACCCCTCTGCAAATGTAAATACACTGTAAGTTGGCAAACCATCATATCTCACCACTCTGCACAAATGAAAATCTATTAAATTGTTAACTGTAGATTATAGATGTTGTAGATTACGTGAAAAACAAGCCCCACGACTTCATAAAATCTTAAAAATATTTTGTCTACAAAATAACAGCCACACTTTGATGACTCATGTTTAACATAGTTAAATAAATAGCAAACTGCTTGGAAAAATTTAATTTCAAGTGTGTGCACAGTAGGTAGAAATCAATCTTTTTAAGTAATTCAAAACCTGTCCTTTTGTTCTCCAACTGAACAGCCACTGACACTGACAATTCCATCTATCAATAAATTAATTCTCAGCCCCAAAGTCCAGCTGACACACTTTTCAAAGTCTAATTAGCACCATTAATCAATAACTCATGCAAATTAATTTTCAAGTTAACCTGTGAAGCTGCTCTCTTTGTAACTTGGTCGAGATCAGCCTGCAGCTTCCTCTGCTGCTCTTCATAGAGCTCCAGCTTTTTCAGCAGTTCTTCTACAAAAACAATAAATTTGGTTCATGAGGACACAGATAATTCATTTTTGTCTCTTCACTTTGGATCACCTGCAAAAGATTTTCTTTTACCGTTTTGAGTTCTGATTTCATGCAATGACTGCAGTTTTGACTGTAGTTCTTCGTTTTCCACTTCTAATTCTGACACACGATTGTTTAAGGCAGATGCATCATTGTTCTTTGAGGAAAACTGAAAGAAAAAACAGTTATGGGGGTTTCAAACACAGCAAAATCACAGCAAAGTCAATTCAACATTTTTTTTCTTTTTCTTTAGTGGTATCTAGAATAGCTGTTTCTCTAATATTTGAAGTGCAATACAGCAGCTCAGCTCTAACAAATTTACTCCTGAATGCTGGTAACATCAATTTGTACTACTTTTTATTTAAACTACATCTTGTATCAACACTTTATATCCATTCCATTTTCATAAAGTAAACTATTTTAATATTCTATTCACCCCACAGTTCACTTTTTCCCAGTCAAATCTCCAAGCACAGTAGCTGGGGAAAGACAGAGAGTATTAAACATAAAGCTACACATACATTTTTCAGTTCATCCTCCAGCTGTTTGATTCTTGATTTGGACCAAGCCTTCATTTTCAAAAACTTGGCTTCAGATTTGCTGGCTTCTTCTGTTTTCAATTTCACTTGGACTACGAAACAAGAAGCAGGAATTGCTGAAAACCTTGGAAACATTATTAATACAAGCCTTGTGTTTAATTCCTGTAGCAATTGGAAGCTACACACACAAGACAACAGCATTTACAGAAAAACCTAAGAATTAGAAACACAGTGAGAAATTCATTGTTCATGTGATTACCTTGGTGATCCTCTAACCCTCATTATCATAGTATTTGATCACTTTAATTACTGTGGCAATAATATTTATCAAATTTCATGTAGTTCCAATTGCAACAGGTATTAAATTGGCTCAAACACGTCAAAGTCTGGGGCAAAGAAACCTTTAATACTGTCAGTGACAACTGTTTAAATAGGATACCTTCCAAATCTTCTATCTTCTCTTTGGTTATAGATTCTAGATCTTTGACTTCTTTGGAGTTACTCTGTCCACCACCACTCAATTCTGCCACTTGTTTCTGAAGCTGAACCAGGGCCTGATCTTTCTCTTGCAGCTCAGTTTCATGCTTCTCTTTAATTTCATGCAGTTCAGCATTATATTGCTCCTTAACTTTTGTCATTTCAAGCTCATGTTTCTCCATCATGTCTCTTAATTGGGCTCTCATTACATGTTTCTCAGCATCCAGTTTAGACTGGAGGTTTTCTTTTTCAGACAGAAGACGTTTCAGGTTTTCATTATTCTCCTGTTTAAAAAAAAAACAACAGCACAAAAAACATTTATAATTTTAATGCAAAGTACTTTTCCTACCACTGTCAAACATTATACCTGTATTCCTACTCATGGCATTTCTTACTTTCAGTTGCTGGTCCTTGGCATCCAGCTCTTTTTGCAAGACATCAATCACCTGTGTCCTTCCCAGCATGACTTCTTCCTTTTCATGGAGCTTCTGTTTCAAGGCCTTTAATAGCTACCAAAAATAAAAAGTTAAATAACCAAGCAATCTATAAAAGACTTATTTTTATTCTCCCAAGCAGACATTTGAACTGTGTCACAGAGCTTAGTAATTACATGATTCCCAATTCAAGCTGCTGAGTTTCCAGAGCAACGTACCTGTTCTAGGTCAGCACTTGCATCAGATTTAGCAGCTAATCTAAAAAGCTCCTGTTCATGTTTTTCTCTCTGTGCTTCCAGCTCCTTTTCCTTCTCCTGGATAATATTTTGAAACATACGTACCTAAAACCACAAAGATAATAAATATGAAACCAGTCCATAAACTACAGTAAAACTACACTGAACTGTCCAATTAAAAGTACAGCAGTATCATGGATTCCAAATTAAGTCTGACTCTTGCTTCCAGTAACAGTAAATACACTAATTAGTCAGTTACGTTCATTCCTAGCCAAGTTTCTATCAATTAAACCCAAATTGCAGTTTCCTCCTCAAACACCTGTACTTCCAACGTGATTTGTAGCTCTCTTACCATTTTCCTAAGAATTGGATATAACGTCTGGAATCCTGCATTTACTTACATTTTCCATATATGTAGCTTCTTTTCCTTGGAAACACTCTCTTTCCTTGTTTTGCATATTTTTCAGACTCTTGATCTGTTCCTGGAACAAGCTGCATTTTTCTTCACTGTCTCCCACCTTCTTGGTAAGGTTCTGCACCAGGATCTCCATGCTTTGCAGTGATGACTCTTTAGCTGCCAGCTGGTTCTTTACAATGCAAACCAAGAGACAATTAGCAGAAGAATGATCCCTCATAAGGACAAAATAATTAAGAAAATAGACATAAATGAAGATATGCAGTAAAAAGTTTTTATTCACATGAATTAACTGTTTCAGAGAGAGACTGGACACGTAAGACATCAGAATTCATTGGTTCCTTGAAAATTCTACAGAGATTTTATAACTGAGCTGCTAACATACTTTCAGTTCTTCATTGGGCAGGAGTATCTCATTGGCAGCATCACTGGATCCACAGGCCACCTGCAAGTCCCTGATGTAAGCATCCCTTTCAGCCAGCTTCTTCTCCTTCTCTGCCAGCATGGCATCCATGTCAGCCCCACGGCTGCGCTGGGCCTCCAGCTCAGCATCCTGAAGGTGAAAAGGCAGAATTGTTTGTGGTCTGTGCTTCCCATCTCCAGCACAGAAGAATGGTTTGCATAATTTCCTTACTGCTGTGTTAAGAGTACTCCAAAAATTACAATCATATGTATAACCGGTTCTGTTTGAAGTGTAATCTTTATTTACTGAACCCTTCTCTCTCAAACTCTGCAGCATTCCCATTCCTGCCACCTTCCCCAAGGAAGTTATGTCCACAAAACACCACAACATGAAATCAACCCTTGCCTACATTTATTCCTGTTATGCTCTATTTTTCCAATGAGAAAAAACGAAGCAAACCAGTATTTTTGTTCAAAATGCAAGATTTAAAGACAGCATTGACCCACAGCACTCATCTCTGTGTATCCTGTTCCATTCGCCCAGGATTCACAGCTCCCTGAAGGCACAATGACAGAATTCCCACTGCCCTTGCTGAGACTGTAACACATCAACTCCTCAGCACAAAACTCCCAGAATAGCTGTTCAGTAGCACTGAATTAAATATATATTTAAATAAACATATTCAAACATGATCCTACACCACAACGGTGAAAAGTCACATCACACAAAACACCACCTTTTTCTGTAACTCTTCATTTTTCTGTGTGATCTGGGATTCCAGCTCTTCAATTCTCCTTCTCAGCACTAATATTTTCCCTCGATTTGCTGCAGCATTTTCCTGATCTCCATCTTTTGATGCCTGCAAGAACAGGGAGGTTTGCATTCCATGAACAGGTAATTCCTGGATTCTGCACCCCTACTTAGGCAGATAATATTGGTGAAAAAGCAGACTTTACTCATAGATTTGTGTTTCAGTTCTCTTATATATTTCATACTCCGTGTAGAAGCTGGCACAGAATTTGTATTAAGCTTATAAAAGTCTTTGTATTTAAATTATTCATGATAATTACTGCTAAAAAGTGGACTGGATGTGCTGCAAGGAGAGTCACTTCCTCTGGCAATTGAAACTCATAATCTGGCAAATGTAGTCCATATATCTCACAGGGAAAACAGGACTATTGGGGAGAAAAAAATGGAAATTAAACCATCCCTAAAAATGTTTTTAATCAGAATTTCCACAGGTTTAATTGCTGTTTTACAGAAATTATCTGAAATCAAGTGCAATTGCTAAGCACATGTTTTATCAGCCAAAAAAAAAATCAGAAAAATACATTTTTACTGTGCATTTTTGAGGACAACTGGGCACTGACACAAATTGATTATTACTGTTCCCTTTCAGCACAGCTTTTAAATACAAATTCCCCATAAAAACTAAAGCCTCACTAAAGTTATTTTAGAAGCTGTATGAAGTCCTACCCTGAAGAAATACAAGTCTACTTGCACAACTGTGTTACTACAAACAGATCTGAGAATCTCCTGTTAACAGTAAAACACCTGTCACTTTCCAACACTTCATTTACATTTTGCTAATTAGGACAGCTTTACATTTCCTAAGCAACAAGACAGATTTTGTTTTCACTTCTTCTCCAAACCTTATCTGCCTGATTCACACGTGTCAAAACTTCAAGCTGCTAACACGATGAAGGAGTGAGAACCTTTTTATTAAAACAATTTGAAGGGAATGTGCAATTTTCTGGATTTCTTTCGAACAATAAAAGAATTAAATAGAAACACAGGTGAACTGACAGCACCCACACAGTCTACCCCAATCCTAAACTGACTCAGCTCAAAATGTGAATTTCCTCATTGAGTCCAGCATGGAAAACTGCCTACAGCACCCCAGAAATTGTATCTGCTTTAAAATGTGAGGACACCTTACCTTTTTTGGTTCTACTTTGGCCTCTAAACCTCCTGCCACTGGTAACTGCTTCTTAAGTTCTTCCAGCTGCGAGGTTAATGATGCAACCTTGGCTTTGTTCTGCAGCTTCAGCTTGGAAAGTTTGGCATCAGCAGATTCCTTCTCCTCCTACAAACATCAAAGTCATGACAGACTGAATTAGCTACACGGACAACTGCCTGCTTCGATTCTTCCATTAAAAAAAAAAAAAGAGGGAGAGGGAGAAATCTGAAGTGATTAACAAGAAGTATCTTCCCTGAAGAGATACTACCATATTTCATTTCCATTATTTAAATTTTCTCTACTTTATTTAAACTTTCTGCACATGGTGATTATTACTGCATAGAATTCAAAGTCTTATGATATAAATTTCCCTGTTTTTTTCATAGCAATACAAATTCTACGCTTGATTTTTTTAAAGAGAAGAATTAATTGTTTTTTCCATAAAAAATACAAAAAGATACCTTCATAATTGTGTAAAAGCTTACTTCATTTTGTTTAAAGACAACTTGATTTACAGTGAGGTTTAAAATATGCAGTATCTTAACACGTCTGTTCACATCCACAGATAAAAGGGCAGAAAGAAGTCTCTCGTAGGAAGAGATCAACCTTAGGATTTTTTAAAAGAGAATAACAAGCCCCAAAAAAAGCCTTCAGGTTATTAGATATAAATTCCTTCTAGTTCAATCCTGGAACAGAACACACGCTGGGAAAAAGCAGCAATGTCCAGGCCCCAGAATAGCTCCTTGTGACCATCCTAGAGCTGCTGCAACTGACTAGAAGCTTGTAGAACATTACAAAAATGACTGAAGGGGTGTTTAAAACAACGGTTTTGACATGAACACATGCACAGTACCTTTAACTGAAGATCTTTGCTCCGGAGCTCAGCATCCTTCTCCCTGACAAGCTCCTTTAGCTGTGCCAGCAGCTGCTCAGTGCTCGTCAGCTGCTCCGTCAGATCCGTCACCGCCGCGCTTCCCACGTCCCGGGAGCCCGCAGCCTGCGGATATCCAGGGGAATGTTCAGCCTGGGGATGCTCAGGGTGCCTTCAGAAAGCCAAATGGGGCACACAGCACTGCTCCTCAAATGCCTGCACGTGGCATCTCACTTTTTTACAGCAGTCAGCAAATGCAATACTAAAACTTCCATGGATTGTAAATACCCATAGCAGGCTGTTTTTACCAAACCCCATGGAGTTCTAAACCTTAAGAACTGCTTTAGGAATATTGGCTTGAAATACAACAAAACCATCCAAGCATTCCAGGGATCAAAATCTGAATTTCCTCATTCGCTGGATGTGTGTTGTGACAGCCAGCAGTGCTGCTAAATAAAATAAATACCCATAAAATATTGATATTTAACTCCACCCAAAGATACACTCGGGATGGAGCTTATATAACTCCTACAGATGTTTCCTTAAGGCAGGATAAGCAGAGTGAGGACAAGCACAGCAGCTGTGGTAGGCATGAGAGATTAAATATCAAGGAGATAAGAAACAAGGACACAACCTGACATTTAGAGCCCTAAAACTGTCATGGTAAAACTAGTCTAACAACTGCTTTAAAAAAGAGCAAATACATATGGTTAGTGTATGAAAAATGAAAGATTCTCTGTGTCAGAGATTCTTAAAAAGATATTAATAGTAATTCAGTACTTACTGCTGTTTTGGAAGGAGAATCATCTCCACTACCCCATTTCCACATAGTTCCACGATGGCTACGGAAACATAAATGAAATAATGCCACAGTAAGTATCAGGGACTCAAATAACTGTAATTAATTCATACTTCTATGGATCTCATTGTGAAATGCTTGAGAGTGATTTGTTCAATTCTGACAGCACCTCTGATCTCCACTACACCACCAGCTGTTGAGAAATAACACTTCTCATTATGTACAAAATATGCACAACGTGCCTTTTCCAAAAACTGCCAGTCAGTAAAATGCCAATACTACCAAAAATAATCAAGAGAAGTCTTTAAAGAGTAAATGCCATGGAGTATTATTCAGCACAGCTGCCTCTCCAACATATAAATAGAAGATACAAACCACATATAGTTTGCTAATATTTAACGTGACCTTAAACACTGTCTGTCACTGCAGGAAAACAGGGATTACAGCGATGCAGATTTCTACAAAATCACACACTAAGGCTAAAACCAGTAAATAACATCAAACTGCTTTAATTGCTGTGACTGCTGCATATCTGAGAAGTACAACCAGCACTGCACCTGCTCAGCAATTGTCACTCTCAGCTAGCAACGCCCAGAGGAAAATCATGTGTCCTTTCCATCCTGTATTACAGACTTCTGAACTACACATTCGCACACCAGGCCTGAGTTTGGAAAGCAGTTTATAGCAAGCATGAGCGCACAGCTTATCTTTAAAAGAATGCAGCTTGATAGCAGAGGCTGCTTTTAAAGCTGTTCATCACTTCAAACCTAAACCCAGCAATCACCTACTGCAACCTATGGCCCACATCACCTACAAGGCCAGACTGGATCCTCCTAAGGATCTTTCCTAACATTAAAATCAGCAAACGAGCCATGGGCGTGGGGATGGGAATTACAGAGCCTGTAAGTAAAACCATCCTCTCGTAACTACTCCAGAGCTGTAACATCCAACCTGTACCCAGTGAAAAGCTCACTTCCAGACACAGGAAAGGGTTACCCAGGTGTGAAGAGGACAGAATGACTCACTAGATGGAACGCGGCGGTGCATTTGTACTTCACTTGTAAATATTTCAGCTCATTTCCAGCTCTGACTGATGGAATCATTTTGCTTGTCTCACCTGCCAGCATTCCTACCCGAATACCTCAACCGCTCCTTCCTGGTGGTTTGGTTTTTTTTTTTACACCAGTGACACTAAACACTGAGGAGTTTTCCAAACCAAGTCGGGAAACAAAACCGATCAGGCTTTTCCTACCCAGCATGAAATCAACCAGTCATGGTTTTTGCTTTTTTCCTGGGGCACAGACAGCAAGTTAGAGCTGCAATCTTTAGTTAAAGCTGCAATCCCTCAACTCTTTATCTTCCACAAATTGCACAAGGCACAACAGATGCCGCTTAATTTTATAAAACAGCTTTCTCCTGATGCTCCAAGTACAACTGAGGTTCCAGCTCTTATCACAGCAGGATGTTACAAAAAAAAAAGCCCCAGTGGCAGCTTTGCCTTCCTAACTCATCCCCGACCAGCTGCAGCCAAATCCAGCTAAAAAAAACCTAATCATGTATTATTCATCTGGGCACTTTCCAGCCTCCTCAGTCCCCTGAGTCAGAGACCACAGGGCCCAGCTCAAGGGGCACATGACAGATTTGGGCAGCAGCTCATTCCAGCTCTCACTCCTGAGGAAGGTGATGGCAGTCCCCTCCCTCCTCTCTGCCACAGGACTACAGCAGAAAAACAGAATGTCCAAAAACCCAGCTAATATTATTTTAAACCCATTCCCCAAAACAATTCGGTGTTGGAAACACACCCACTGAAAGAAAACCATTTTTATTTAATTATTTTCTCCTGGTACCTGCACACTTTTGCTTTTACCCACCAAGATGTTGGTTCCTCTGCTGAACAAACTAAATTTGTTTTCAAAAGATCTGTGCCATATATGAACTAAAAGCTCCTGGACAAAATCTTGGCCAAAATCTGCATGAACATTCAACACACAGCACAAACTGAAGCAGTGTTAACCAAACCACACACACTCTGTAAAAATATGAGACATTTATACAGCTATTACTTGGACCTGTTACAAGCACAACCTCTTAGTCACACTGACCACATTTAAATATTAATATGAATTATTATTTTCCATAAGAGACATATCTATAACATACAAGGAAAGCGCTATTTTTGTAAGAGTGACCCAGTGGCGAAACAGATCACAGCAGTGCAGGTGCATGTGGGGCGCAGAGAACTCCAATGAGTCATTTCCACCCCTTCCCTCATCTCCAGCCCCTCCTGCCCGGCTCCATCGGCGCCTGGCAATGGGCGTGCAAGACCCCCCCACCTCCCCCGCCTTCGCCCCGCTCACGGGCTNCGCCGCCGCCTCTGCGGCCCCGCAGCCTCGGCCACGCCCGCCGGGAGCGGCTCCGCCCCCGCCGCAGCGCCCCCTCGCGGCGCGGAGGACCTCCAGCTCCCCTCACGGGGCTCTGGCCCGGAGGCGTGTTGATCTCCTGGTATTCCTAAACTTTTTCCCATTTTCCTGGGGGAAAGCAGGGACCTACAAGCCAGACATATGTCTCCCTATGATATATTAAAATATGGATATAGATCTAGTATCAATATCCACCTGAGACGGAGAAATACTCTCTAACCTGTTAGAGTTAGAAAGTGTATGTTTAATTCGGCGCCGGGCAGCTGCAGGGACCTCTCCCGAACATACAGCTCCAAGGTAACAATACAATACCGAATCTATTTATCTGTAACAGTAATACATAAAATGCATATTCATAACATAAATACCTCCGATTCTCTGCTTCGTATGGAAATGGGCAAAAAGCCATTAAGCATGCGTAATTCTTGCAGTCAGATTGAGTCGGTGGTCATAAAAGTGAGGGGTGGGCTGTTCTGATGAAGTAAAGGCTTGTCTTCCTCGGTTTGACCTTTTTGTCTCTCTGGTTTTTGACAATACCTTTGGCCTTGGAAGACTCCCAGTTCCCTCCTTTATTACTTTTGAATAAGTTGCAGATGAGAAAATCAATAACTGTCTAGCCTCCTCTTTGAATTCTTCTTTCTAGGATTATTAATTACTTATTATAAACACAGCTGAGCAAACATCAAGTAATCAAAGCTTGTTCTGTACCTAACTTCCTGACTAATCATTAATTTTCTTTAATTAACTCTAATTGAATTATATGTCTTTTTCTATTTTAGTTAACTTCTACAAAGCTAGTATTTTTATCTAAAATCTAAATATTTAAGTGTTCAAAAGAAACTCTATATTTCACCTACACATTATCACGAATTTATTAACTGCTCACCTGTGCCAGTGCCTCACCACCACCCTCGCAGGGGAGAGTTTCTTCCTAATACCTTCTCTAAACTCACCCTCNGTTCTTTAATTAATAGAATTTTATGTCTTTTTCTATTTTATTTTAGTTAACTTCTACAAAGCTAGTATTTTTATCTAAAATCTAAATATTTAAGTGTTCAAAAGAAACTCTGTATTTCACCTACACATTATTGCGTATTTATTAACTGCTCACCTGTGCCAGTGCCTCACCACCACCCTCGCAGGGGAGAGTTTCTTCCTAATACCTTCTCTAAACTCACCCTCCTTCAATTTAAAGTCATTACCCCAAAGCAAAGCCCTTCGTTCCGGGTTAGACTCTCCTTTAGTTTGTTATAGATACACATGAGCAATGCCAAGGTCTCCAGGGAAATTCCACCACCCCAGTACATTGCAGTGTATAATGTAATTGAGAGATAGATATAAATAAAAACACTTTCATACTAGAAAAACTGGCTGCTGTATTATCAGGAAAGGGAATTTTCATAGCAATAGTTACATTGATCTCACTTTCAGGGAGAGGAGTGGATTGAAAATCCTTTTTCTAAGCAGAAAGAAAGAAGACCACCTCCAGCTTGCTCTAGGGTAAAACATACAAGTACAAAAGGAAGCTGTGCCTCGTATCTTGACAGCAGCAGCTTTTTTATTTTGCCTCCTGTAATCTTTTAGATAGTGATTTAATCTGTGAGCAAACTGCAGCTTTCTAGAGATACCTGGCACTGGATTCTGGGCTACAGCCCCACCATTCCCCAGACAAGCATCACTTCATCCCACGGAACAGAGAATAAACCTCGATTCACAGGAGCCTACAGCATTACCACGACTGGGAGCAGGAAGGAAGAATCCCATCAGACTTTAAAAGTCATTAGATTTCAAGATGTGGCTGTCGTTTTAATCACTTTAATCCTTTCCTGGTGCAACACTCTTATCATCGTTCATTTCGGACGAGAGCTAAAAGATGACACTGAGCTGTGCATGTTCTCACCCAAGCCCTGACCACCTAGTAACACGACAGCTAATGATGATGGCTGCCTGAAGTTCCCTGGAAGACTTTAGCATCTCTGGAAATAGGAATCTGAGCATGGAATGAACTCCAGCACTGCGGGCTTGAATGCAGCGTGGAGCGCTCCGTGGGGAATCCTCTGGAGAAGAAGGTTTCTGTGGTCTGCAGCAGACTCCAAAACAAATTCCATAGTGAATCTGACCACAACATCCATCCTCTCAACCTGTAACCTTTGTGATTTTATCCCTATCCTGCAGTGTCTCCGTAGCTTTTCTCCAAACCTGCCCCACAGCAGCATCTTTGAATACCTGTGAGAGAGGAGAACATGGGAGTGCACGTGCTTTGATGTCATCGTTATCCACCAAAATGGTGTAAGGGGCTGGTTTAAATTGTATCAAGCATCAAACCAACCCCGTGGGGTGAGGAATGGTGAAGTTGTCATCCCTGAGTAGCGCTGGTGTGCCACAAATAACTCAGCTGGACTCACAAGGTGCTGGAGTATGGGTTCAGAAGCATCTAAATCCATTCAAGACTCCTTATCCCTTTAATAGAGCCAACACTGGATCACGTGCAGAGATTTCGTTATTCGGGAGGGGAACTTTGCTCCAAACACTTTTTTTTAAAATTCATTCCACTTAGGAGGAGGAAACCAAAAGCATTTTTAGTTTGCCCTTGCCTAGGCTCCAGGACAGTTTTCCCTATGCTGTAAATTGTCACTCCCATAAAAATAATATCATCTGCAGGTCTTCATTTTATCCCAGTGTATAAATTATTCTTGGAAAGACGGGAGTGGAGATGACACCGTGCTTCTTCTGGGGATCTCACAGCCAATCACTCGCTCCCTTCTCCCTCTCTAAAATGCAGAGTGGTGTTGGCACTGTCCTGTTAGTGCAATATTCACCTTGTGTTGAGTCAGAAAGTGCAGTGTGCTGGTTTCTGCCTCAGTAAACATGGGGATCTCACAGACAACGCTTTCTTGGATGTTTAGGCATAGCCAAACTCCCCTGCTGGGATGCCAGCTTAGGACTGGCTGTATTTACCAGTGAGATCCAAGCCCTTGGAGACAAGCAGAGATTCAGACACATTAAAGTCTCTTCCAGCTGGAGGAACACTGCTGTTGTTAAATGCATTTAGTATTTGTGTAACAGCAGTATCCAGATGCCCCAGCGAGTGCAGAGGCAAGTTATTTTACGTGCAGCTCTCTGCTGGGACTATTCTATTATCTTAGCAACTCCTTTTTAGAGAATAAAGCTGCTCACTGGTCAGCCTCCTCATTCCTCTCACACCAAAAAGCAGTGGGAGGAAATTGCTTGCTCTGCCTGTCTGCTTTTCCCCGTGCATCTGCTTCTTTTCATGAGTTCCTGCATCCTGAAATAACACGGAGACGTCCCACCTCATCTTTGATGAGGGATGGTAAAACTACAGAAGGATTTCACACAGGATAAAGCCAAATTCCTCTCAAGCAGGTCTATCAGCCCCGCATTCCTACCAGTACCGGGAGGCTTCCAAAGTCTCTCCATGCCCGAGTTCAAGTCAAAGGACACCTGGTCACCACCATGAGGACTTGGAGGAGGAATTAGTGGTAAAAACGGATCACAATAATTAATTTCTGCTGTTGCTGCAGCTTCCATTTATTACCTTGTCCTTCTTGTTCCTATATAACTTGTGTGTTGTCCCACCCCCCCAAAAAGAGGCTGCTGGTTATGAGAGCAATGGAGAAGTAGATGCAGGGAAGAATGTTCCTGGATGATCAGATGGCTGTAAGTACATAAGTGGTGTGCATTGGCATAAAAAGCACAGCTCAAAGGATGAGGTTTTAGTCATGCCACTGATTCAGAGCAGAGCAAACCACTCAGATGATTACAAAACAAAACCAAAACAGCCCCGGCAACAGTGACAAGTTACCCAGCACTCACTGCAGAGGGCAACAGACACCTTTGCACAGTGACACAGCCGCTCACCCTGAGTTTATCTTGCATTATCCTGGGTCTTACAGGACACAGCTGAACCACACAAAGTATCTGACTGACACTCCCACTGAGGGTGGCTGAAAGTTAGGAGTCCCTGGGTTACAGGCTCTACTTTCTGACACTCACCCCAAAGGCTGGGAATCACCCCAGGCACCACCACAGGCTGGGGGCTGACCAGGGGGAAAACAGCTTTGCAGAGGACTTGGTGGTCCTGGTGAACTTGGAGATGAACGAATTTTAATATTTTAATATTTGAGCCAAGGTTTTAATGGCTCTCTTGGTTTTACTGGTCCTCTTTGCAGACTGGCCAGCAAATCTGGGCATAGCACAGCAGCAGCAGCAGGGAGAAAAGTGCCAAAATTCAAGGAGCAGCCACTGTTCAACAATCTGCAGGAGAGGGCTCCGCAGTCAGCACAGCCAGACTCACAAAATGCCAACCTTACAGGAATTAAACCATGTTCTGGTTGATCTTTGCAAAAAGAAAGTAACACATTTAAAACACAAGGACTTGTTGTTTAGGCTGCTTCTAGAAGAGAACCAAAAAACTATGACAAATTAGACAGAGTGTTCAAGGCTATCAAAAAAGAAATAGTAAAAATGATTGCTTGAGGATTAGACACACAAAATACAGAGCTCCTTTTTGTACTTATCAGAAAAGGAGAATATTTTATATATGCAGGCCATACAGCAATAAAACAAGTTTAAAAGTGCCACCATCAAAAAAGAGACATTGACAATATAATAGAGAAAAAATGCTGCCTTCAGGATGATTTAAGCATAAGGAATCTATCATCTTGTCCAACAAAAGGACACCTCTCTGCTACAAACCTTCCCCTAATTTATATTGAGTCAGTGCTTTAATACTTGTTCACCTGAAATGAGCCTGAGTTTGACAAATGGTGCTGCAGCAGTGGAAAAAATCACTGTGCAGAAATTACCATCTTCCAGTGTCTGTTTTTAATCAGGTGGGGAAATAAAAATAAGGAAGAAGTTCTACCTGGAACTTGCTGAGTCTCTGGATGGGAAGCATGGATGCACCTCCCACGGAAACAACTGGAGTTCTATCCAGCTGCAAACACCAGTAAATCACCACACACTCCATGTTCTTCTTTTTTGACATTTTTATTAATCAAAGACAGGACGACTTCCATATTTTGATTGATGGGAGAGAGATCCCAGGACACTTTCATAGCTACAATAAGCTCAACCAAAAAGTACATTGCGGAACACACCGGGGATTTGGAACAACACCCTTGTTGTGACTGGTGAACTGGTGTCACTGGTGTCACTGGTGCCACTGGTGTCAAGAGCACAAGCAAGGGTCCTCAGGAAGAGGATATCCCATTGGCATTGGACACAACTCTGACAGGGATATGCCAGCAGTTCCAGAAGAGGAAAAAGGAGGATTTGGCATCCCACCTGACTGAGAGGGTCCCCAGGTACCAGAGACGCCCCAAGGTCTGACTCCACCACAGAGCAGAGCAACCTAAGTATTTCAGTATTTGAGCTCCAGACCTCTCACACCTACAGACTGAGCAGGTTTTATTCATGCTATATAAATACACACCTATACTGTGCATTGGCATTTATGGAAAGAAAGTTCTGCAAGATTTTAATACTCTTAGGTGGAAGCTTGAAGGGTTAAGTTTACACAGCGCTGTTTTCAACAAAACCCAAAAGCTAACTAGGTGTGGAAGTAACCTACATGTGCCATTTCAACTCCTTAGCATTTTATAATCGATTTTCATGATACCAATAAATACTCAGTGCAAAGCACATGCTCACTTAAAATCCTAGGCATAGATAATGTATGAGCAAAATAAAAAAAGAAGCTATCACATGTTGTCTACATGCTCACAGAAATATATATATATATATATATATATATTAAAAAAAAAAAAAAAAAAAAG
>VZRQ01007228.1:1160308-1196195 GCA_013397975.1 Machaerirhynchus nigripectus
CTTATAGCAGTATTTTGGTTTTGGTTTAAGAAATGTAGATGCTTTTTCCCAAAATAACAGCACTTGACAAGGTTATATCATTGGCTTGTAAAAAAAAGAAAGGTACAGTGATGGGAACAAAGTGTTTACATGACTTGAAACTGAATATTTCCATATTCATCACAAAGACTGCAGCAAAGTACACTTATGATCCAACACATCTTGTGTTGAGGGCAAATCCACTGCTTGGTCTGTGACAAGGAGGATCCAAAGCAAAGCAAATCAAAGCCCACAGAAATGCCAACCAAAAATAACGACAGTTTATGGGACGGTAAAAAAATGACAGTTTACAGCAGAAAAGCTGTAGTGTTCCTTCTCCTTCACATCACTCACTGGAGTTTGCCCAGGTTCTCCACAAGATAACATGACTTCTCAAGAGCTCATGTTCCGCATGAACATGGGGACAGATCAAAACACCCAGTAACTGGTAACAACACACTTCTCCTTCCCATGAATGGAGACAGTGATTTAACGGACAGAACCTTGGGAAACGAAATTACAAGGGAATGTTTCTGCCTATGGACAGGAGCTGAAAATATGCAATATAGAAAAGAGTTAATGGTTTTGTGTAATTTCATCTTGAAAGGACAGCTTACAAATCAGCATTATTACAGGAGCATCCATAACACGGCCATTACAGAAGCAATACTGAAGGCTGCTTTGTTAACCCCAGTAATTGCACCCTCATTGCACAGGTCGTGTTGGCAGCAAAAGAATTCAAAATTATCCAACTGGAAGAAATCAGCAATTTCATTCACACTGCACTGGGATGCCTTCCAGCAGGAGAAAGTTCTCAATTTACCTACGGAACAAAAAAATTAAACAGATTAAGAGAGTATTGACAGGACCACCATTTTGGGTACGGAGAGAGAAGCACTGCTTAGCCTGACACTGTTAGAAGAATACAACAGTGAGGAGAAGGCAAAGCTCGATCTGTGACAGGGCCCAGGGTGTAAGCACAGAAATTGGATGGAGGCCTGGTGGTCTGTGTTGCCATGGCATCGGGGGGCAGTGGAGGGAGGCAGAAGCTGCGCAGTCCGGTTCTTTGACCCCGCATCCAGAAATGTGTTGCACAAACCCAGCGCAAACCTCCTACCAAGAAATATTCTGTACAAAGAGTGGAAGGCCTGACCACAATCCCACCCACAGCACTCTGCACAGTAGTGGCTAATAAGGTATAAAATGTACCCCCAATTTCGGATCAAACTGGCAATGAGAATGTGACATGAACTTTCAGGGACACATCACTGGGTTTGGGCTCTCACCCTCCCCAGAAGGGACACTTTTTGGTAAGCCTTGTGTCCTGTAGTTCATGGGCCACTTGTGCCCCCAGCATCAGCCCTGGAGTTTTGTTTTTGCCACAGCCATGTACTTGCTCTTTTAAATCCAAGTGTTTAAAAGTTTCCAAATTTGCTTTCACTAGGAATTCAGGAGTGTGTACCCAATTCAGTCCAAATGACCCACTGGGAGATACGGGGTGGAGCCTGAGTGATACCTGGCATCACCAGCCAGCTCAGCCTGCACTCACAGAATCATTTAGGCTGAACGAGACCTCTGAGATCATCAGGTCCAGCCTTTAACCCAGCACTGCCAAGCCCTCCACTAACCCACATCCCCAAGTGCCACATCCACACGGCTTTTAAATCCCTCCAGGGATGGGGACTCCAGCCCTGCCCTGAGCAGCCTGGGCCAGCACTTGACAAGGCTTTCAGTGAAGAATGTGCACAAGACAGAGCCTGAAGAGTAGATAAGGGTGCTAAAACACTGGCACAGGTTGTCCAGAGGGGTGCTGGATGCCCCATCCCTGGAAACACTGAAGGCCAGACTCTGAGCAACCTGATCTAGTTAGAGAGGTCCTTCCTAAAACACAGAGCACTTCACCCTCAGGAAAAGAGAATTTATTTCAATAGTGTCAGTTCTTAAATGACTGAGCCCTTCACCTGCAGGTTCATTTTGTGGGCTACACATCCTTTATCTGTTTTTAAAGAGTAACAAATTGTGTTTTAAAGTCAATGCTGTCTTTATTTTTTTCCAGCTCCTTTGGGTAGGTTTTTGTTTGTTTGTGTATTTTTTCAAATCTGGATGTACAGGTGTCTATGTACCTGCTTGTACAACTACAGCTCACCTATGGAAATCATTACATTATTGCTCGGATATAAGCATGACCTTCAAAAGTATTTGCAAGCTCCTTTTGAGTGAGGCTGAGAAATGCATGCTAGGGCCAGATCAGAGGTGTCCAGGCGATGAAAGCTGATCCGAGTGGGTTTATTTTAGGTCTGTGGGACACTGTACCTACCAAATTTAATCTGCAAGCAAGTGTCTTCAGTCGTTAAGCAGGTGCTGTTGGTCCTGCACACAGAAGGGCTGTTGTCACAGTGGTAACATCTTAAGGTATAACCTAAGAGAACAAGGGTTTCTCTTTACTGAATAATAAACTACTGAGGCAGCAGCAGCATTAAAAAGGAAAATGAAAAAAAAAAAACACAGAATAATCACTATGTGCATCTAACTGTCACAAAACATATGCCTGGTTATTAAACGCAAGACTTCAGCTAAAATTGTTAAACTCAAGACTTCAGTTAAAACTGACAAGCTTATGTCAGTGTACCAATTGAGGCTGGCAATTTTGAAAGGCACATCTTGAAGCATGTATTTATATCACTTTTAAAAACACTTACCATTATCTGCCTGAAGAACAGGATATTAAATGTTTGCTCCTTTTATCTGCTCTTGAAGACTGCCTGTTCCAGGCAATGACAGACGCTTGCAGCTGAGTTTTATTCTATGCTGTTTTTAAATTCCATCTCCTTTCCCTCTGATACTACTGGTTTCCAAGTCACATAAGAGGAATCCCATTTTCTAGCAGCAAAACACCAGGTTTTTTTGCTGTGTTAAGCAGCACCACATCCTGCCCCCAATTCTCTCTCCTGACCCAAGACAATCAGAACAGAAACTGAGCCCTGCTTTGACATTCCCCACAGTGGCATTAAATAATCCAGGCCTTTCTCGCTGTTTTTCCTCCCTCTGGCATTTTTCTCCATGATTCTCTCAGCCCCTGTCATAACATTAAACCACAAAGTCCCTCTCTTCTACTCACCAGAGCCACAAAAAGCAATCAGAAAAATGCAGGCGGTCAGCAGGATGCAGTTCATCTTGGTCATGCTTCTTCCCTAATTTGAGGGCATAAAGAGAGATTACAAGTTTATTCTGTTTAAAAGCTAAGTGCCCAGCAATGAACCGAGGTTTCAAGACTTGTTTCAGCATAAAACTGAAAGCACTGGCCAGGAAAAACAGGGAATCACAAGAGAGAAAAATAACTGTACTTTCCAAGGGAAGATTTTTATTCTGGGAACAGGATTTTTATTCTCAGAACCGATATTTGAGCCCTGGCAGGCTCAGATGGGTCTCCTCTCTCCTCACTGATTACACCATTCAACAAGCCTCCCAATTTCTCACAGCTACAAATGCACCTAACAAAAAGAAAGGTCTCAAATGCTTTTTCTCTTTCAGCAATTCCCCAGTAACCCTGGAGCCAGACTGCTCTTCTTTCTCCTCTCTCATGGGGTTGCAAGAAGTTTGGCTGCTCTACAGGAGCTTTTGCCTCTCCTCTCCCAAAATTTCTCCCTCTCACTAAGGGACTGACACTGGCAATCACTTAGCAAGTGCCTGCAGCAGCAGCTCAGGTCTCCATGGCTGCTGCAATCCGTAGGCAGCAGTGAGGTGGGAAGGTCAGGAATTTTTTTTAACATAGGCAGCTCCAAAGCAGGACTCTCAGACAGATTTCTGCACACTGAACTACAGTCACAGCTCCTACCAAAAAATCTCTGCTATTGCAGGGTAGGATATTCTGAGGAGGCACCAAGCAGACAAAGTGGGGAGAGAGGGACCGTACTTGTGCTAGGAGGGGATGATTTATGTTTGTCTTTAAAAGCCCAAGTGACACCGAAAATTCCAAAATATATAAACGTAAAGGTAACAAATTTTACATCCAATAAAACTGTAGTGAAACAGCCACTGCTCTTAATTCTGCCTGCAGCTATAAGATTTTGGCATGGCAGGCTTTAAGCATGTTAGGATGGAGCTTTTTCCTCCCAGGACACTGACTGAGGACTTGAAAAGATGGGCCCACAGCAAAAAATCGTTTAAATGCTTCTCAACTTTAAGTCTAGTTAATTCTTTTACTGACAAAAAACCCCCAAACCTCATCCAACAAAAAAACCCAAACCTATCCAAAAGAACCTAAAGAAACCCCATCCAATGAGGAAAAAAACCCAACCTACTCTTTTTTTTCCTCCTCTCTGTATGACTTACTGTTGAGCAGAGGGAAACTATAAAAAACAAAACCATGTTGTGCAAGATGAGCTGATTTTCTGGGGTAAACAACTTTGCAAGAAGCTTTTCAAGGCCAGAAGCTCGTCCCACAGTGACGTGGATCTGCAGGACCGCTGTTAAGTCTGGTGGTTACAGCAAGAGCCCTTCTGGACAGCAAACAGAACCACCCTGGGAATCTCTCCATCTTCCAGGAGTCCTCAGTCACCCATTTGTCAGCAGACAAAAACAGCTTTGCCTTTTAGCAACACCAAGTCATGACCAGCATAAATGTCAGGCAGATGGATAAAAATCATCAGAGCCAGCCAAACAGTAGTAATTCAATGCATCTGTTTTTGTGAAAATGAGTAATTGTGCGAGATATCAGGAAATTCTGACCTTTGAGAAACGATTTATCTATAAACAGCAATTCACAACGTGGCTTAAAAGAAATGAAAGCAGAAAACATATCCTAAACTGAATTTCCTAAATTAGTCTTTTAAGTCAAACATCCGACCCATCTCAATGACAAGAAACAGCAACTGCAACAGCACGGGAGGCTCAGTGCCCGGTTGTGAAACAGAATTTCTCTGCAGTCCCACCTGGGAGAAGCCAGGCGGACAGGACCCGCTCCTGCTGTCACCGTAAATGACAGCATGGGGGGAAAGGACAGGGGGAAGGGGACCACGAGCCGCCTNCAGTTCCACCCAGAGCCTCCCCCCCGGCTCCTCGCAGCTCCCGGGAAAACCCGCCTTTCTCCCCGCTTTCTGACCCCTTCTCTCCCCCACGGCGGGGACCTGCGCGCTCCCCCCGCGGCCACCGCTTGGCCTCGCCGGGCTCCCGGCGCTGCCGCCGCTGCTGCTGCTGCTCCGGGCTTGTCCCGCTCACCTTCCCCGGGGCAAATCCTGGCGTGTGCGGGGAGCAGGGATGCGGTGCTACCTTTGCCCGTGCTGCCTCTCCCGGCGGTGCCGCCTCCGGGGCGGGGCGGCGGCCGGGAGCCGCTGACGGCGGGCGCAGGGGGGAGGACAGCGCCGCCANGAAGGGGGGAGAAGCGCTCCCTCAGGCCGGGCGGCGGGGGGTGGCTGCGCGCTCCCTGCCCCCCCAGGCCGGGGAGGCTTTCAGGAACGCGTGTGCCACCCTCCCTCACGCGTCATGTGGCCGTGCCTGTGGCCGTCGCCACTCCGGTTAAACCCTGAGATGGTTGCGGGTGGAAGGGAATCTCAAGACCCTCTCGTTCTTACCCTGGGCACGGACACCTTCCACTAAACCAGGTTGCTCCAAGCTCCATCCAGCCTGGCCTTCAGGGATGGGGCAGTCATAGCTTCTCTGGGAAACCTGTGCCGGGGCCTCACCCTGCTCTGATAAATAATTTCTTCCCACTATTCCATCTAAACCTACCCCCTGTCACTTTAAATCCATTCCCCTTTGTCCTGTCACTCCAGGCCCTTGTCCAAGGTCCTTCTCCAGCTCTCTTGGAGGCCCTTGAGGTACTGGAAGGGGCTCTAAGGTCTCCCAGAGAGAGACACCTCATGGTAAGAATTAACAGATAAGGGAAAACAGTGAAGAGCTTTAGAACACACAAAGGAACAACCAGGAATGGCAAGTGGCAGTTTCCTCCAGAGGTACCTGAATATAGATTTAAACATTCACAACCCTGGAAAACACTGAACAGCAATAGAAATGAGGATCCCAAAAATGTTTTACTAATACTTAGATCCATGCTATCTAGAAAAAAAAAGTTCAGTGCTGACTTGAGGACAGTATGAAATACCTGTAAAACTACCAGTTGTGTTTAAAAAAGATTCTTAGATTTATTTTTGTTACCACACCAAAACTGCCAATTTATTTCCTAAACCTAAAGCAAACCCTAAATCCCTCAGAACTTACATCAGATTCTCTTGGTGTGTTGATTATCAGTCAGCTCAGCATATGATCTTCTGTCTAAAAGATTTTCTCTTTAAGCCATAAATAAAAGCAAAGGGATATACGAGTAAGATGCTTGTGGATTATTTGGATGCAGCTTCTTAAATGAGAATCCCCTCAATTAATATGATAGAAAAAAAACTGTATTAATTCACTTAGATGAGGGACTGGGAAAAAGGAACGTCAGCCACAGCTGAACATTTACCTGTTTTCCTGTCCCAAAATCTGGCAACAGTCCCTCCAACAGAGCACACATTTATCTGTATCATCTCAGGTAAATGGTATTTCAAACTCGACCTGAATTTTCCTCCTTAAATTCTTTGCATACATTTTGACAAATTAAACAGTGACAGGAAAAAATAAAACCAGCACCAGAATACTGGAATAACTTGCACAGCAACTTTCAGTTGGGTTTTTTATTTGACTGGCTGGCACACCACTTGTTTTTCTCTCTGTGATGCAGTCATGGCAAAGAAACCATGGCCAAAGGTCCTCTCCATGAAACCATTCAGCCAGCAAAATCCCACAAAAATGTTGAAGGAATCCTACAGAGCAATTATAAAGAGACTGTCAGCACAGGGACAGAAAAAGGACCGGACCAGTTACATGTTTGTGTTGGATGTGCCAAGGTCTCACCACAAGCCGAGTCCACAGGCGTTCAACGAGGCTGGTTTTCCCTGGCCAGATGAAGTCCTAACCCAGCATCAGAGTCAGATCTGAGTCAGGAGAAGGTGGCAGAGCTTCAGGCTGAGCCTGCAGGACGGTGGCTGAAGGGAAGGACATTCCCATGATTCCAGTGACCACAGGAAGTGTTTGGCAGCTGGAGGCACTGGAGTGACGCCTGCCCCACACCAGTGCTCATCCAGAGCAGTGAGGTGCTGTCTGCGACCCTGGGACCTCGACTCAATTCTCTCTTGCTGCTCAGTGAACATTCCCACAGTCCAGCAGTGCTGCCAAACATCACCAACTCCTTTAATTTCACATGGATTCCGTGATTCACGCCTCAGGCATAACCTTCTGTTTGGGAAGGGTGAGGAGAGGCACTGGCTTCAGCCCCACTTCAAATGCACATCATGAGGAGCTGCTGCGCTTGTGGCAGCTCCAGGCAACACACCCTGTGCTAAAATAGCTGCCTGAAGCAAAGAAATACCCTTTGGCCTGCTACAAACACATTCGTGCTCAGAGCAGGAGCAGCAACCCCTCAATTCCCTGCCTGGTTCCCTCCTCGCTCCAGACCCCTCTGCCACCAGCTGTGCCCAGAGCTGACGCCTCAAACCCCGGCACCACAGCACTCAGGGGCTCAAAGCACAGCACTGTCCTTGATCTTGGCTTCTCCCACAGAAAGCAAGAATTCCAGCTCATCTGTAAAAATCCAAGGGAGAACCACTCCCTAAAACAGTAGGGATAAATAAGTGAAATTGCCAAGAGTTGGCAGTGTTTGTGTAGAGCCCCATGCCTTTGAGCTGACTCCACTGCACTAGAACATAGAGATCCCGGGAGGAATCCTCCCAAGAACGGCCTCCAACCATGAGGGTAATCTGTCCTTGAAAGCACACAGCCCTGCAGTAAGTTCTAGTTCCACTAAAACCTTCTTTTACTGATCCTTGACAAAACTTTGGTGGAAATTTCTTATCCCTTAACAGGTAATACTGTGGTAATCCTCAAAATGGCAGCGTTTTGGAAGCACTCCAGCAATTCTCAGTGCTGTCCCCTGTGAGGGACAACACAAGCTGGTTTTGTTTCTGGAGATGTTTCACCTAACGACTGCTGTAGGGATCAGACTCAGTGTTTGTTTTTCTACCTTGTGCCACTGTGGAAAATGCACCAGGGAAAGCTGAGCACATGGAGAATCCAATACCTGGGCTTGCAAAAAAAAAGAGAAATCTGCAGTTAGTCAATAATGGAAAATCTGAGCTGGAACCACAATCTACTGGTTGGTCTGCCTCATAAAGCCTACAAATTCTGGCTGTCAAAACGAAGAACTGACTACACCAGTGCTGCTCACAAAATCATTGCTCGAGCCTTGGCAAAAACACTCCCATGTAGCACTTGAGAACAAAAGAGGCAGTTGTTTATTAATGACAACAGAAACAAAATAAAAATGATAAAGCAAACAGATACTTCTTTAAATACAAACTTTCTAGTCATCCACTGTTCTGCCAGCCTCCTCTTTTTTTCTTTTGCTTTTATTTTTTAGTCCGTTACGAAAATCCATGGAGGGCTCAGGAAAACATGATACGTAACATAAATTTGTTACCTACGACAACAGCAAACATCATGTAAAGAAAAAAAACTGAAAACATATTTACAAATCCATACTCTGTAGTGACTGAGAAACTCCTTAAGTTAACGAGTGGCAGATTATGCATGGACACTACATTCCCAGAGGCATTCTCCAATCAGAGTCACTTAGCATAAAATCAAGCTGACAAACAGATTGTCTAGAAATAAGGCCAGTTTCACTCCTAATTTATGCATTGTGATAACCAGAAATTTTTGCTGTTTCTATGTTAATTAAAAAAAAAATAGCATAAGAGCACCTAATCTCACCCAGATGGGATATTCAGACCAAACTGCAAGTTTCATTCTTAGCAGGAGTCACCCAGAGCAGAACCTCACGAGAAAGGACAACAGGATACACCCTTTTGTGCCATCTTGTCTACTGCTAATTTTAAATGCTTGTATGAAACCAAATCCCCACACCATATCTGCAGTATGATCATAAACAGGCAATACTTCAAAAATGTAAGATATGATTACCTCGGACTATCAAGCTGTTTCACACTTCAGAAAAAAGTGAACAAAGTCCAAACACCTTCCTCTTCCTCTCCCTCCCCCTGTTTTCCTCCCTCTCCCCCCCTCCAAACCAGGGAAACATAAGTTATACTCTAATGAAAATTAGAACTGGCACCAACATTCATGCTAGTTGCCCCAATGTGCAACAGAGTTCATTTACAATAGTCAGAAATATTCCTATGCACTAGCCCCAAAGAGTTCAGCTTCTGCACACAGTTTGGGAAAAAATCCCATTAGTGTGACATGAGCAGCATCCAGAGGGTGCAGGAAAGTCCAACACTCGACATCGATCTTGGGAGTCATCAGTGCCTGTGGAATCTTGGTCTTCATCCACTGCAGATTCATTAGGATTTGTTGCCTAATACAAAACACACCCAGGTTTAATTAAAATCTTCCCTTCCAGTTAATTGTAAGAAAGCACTAACAATTGCCTGGAAAAATCTGGGCTGCATGATCACATCCATTAGCTGAAGCAGACATTGTGATCTTTGTCCTAAAACCAAGTTTAATTTGCCGTAGAGGTCATTTTGCCGAACTACTTGACCTTTGACTCCCTAAGGATCCATTGGGTTTCAATATTCCATACCTACAACTATGGAAAGCCACAGTTCAGTACCTCAGCTGTACCCATTTTCTTGGTGGTTTAGGCTGTCTTTTACTAAAGTAACTTTAAAAAAAGGGTCATTACTACCTTTAAAACAGGGGTAGAGCAACAGAGAAAAAGAAATTATTTTTCCAGTCAGCTGAAGGGAAGGAACTTAGAAAGGAAGGCAGTTACAGCTCCCAAAAATGTGAGCAAGAATTAAGAGAGGTTGTTTTCTGTTAGAAGCACGACATCTGCTGGCACCTACTGTTAGAGCCACTGGGAATGAGTGTCTGGAATCCTGGGATAAACCTGAGATAGTGTGCAAGCAGCTGCCTGCTCCTGAGGAAAGGTCACGGCTCCTCAGTGCTCGCACAAAAACTAGGGATAAAACAAATCAAGAGCTCTTCTCTAAATGATCCACAGAAAAGGGAGAAATGATATAATTAACCCACAATCTCCAAACTAAAACTACGTTATAATTAACAGCAAGTGAAGTATCTTGGTGATTTGCAAAGTCATTAAGTGACTTTATGAAAATGCACTTTCAGCAAGAACTAATGCACATCACAGACTGTACAGTTTTTAAACTGTCATTAGCTGGAGCATGTCTGAATAGAGCAGAAACATTATTGTGGCTAAAATTAATAAGTGTGGCCCCACCAAGGAGGGAGCTCTGAAATCCAAGCAGCTCACGCAATGCCATGTCTGCAGGCACTGAGGAGCTCTGAATCACGGGCCAGGTTTTGTGTGGAATTAACAATATGAACATGCCTCAGCACTGTAATTTTTGTCATTTTTATAATGTGGGGGTCTGTTTTAGCCAACTGCATCTCTGCTTACCATTCATGCTGTAGACACCTTGAATGCTGGACACACCATATGAAACCTAGGGATTGTGACGTTAAAGAATCTGTCCTTGTAGTAGAGGCAGTGGAAGGTGTAGTACCCCTCCATGTATCCAGAGGTTGTGGAAAACGTGGTACAGCTGGTGTACTCGTAGGCCTTCCCCGGGCCAATGATTGGGAACTCCCCTGTGGGTAAAGTATTACATCACAATCGTAAGGAGATGGAGAACTGCCGTGTAGCAGTTGCTAAAGGACTTGCACTCCACAGATCCATTTGTATTCCAGTGGATGTATAAATCGATTCTCAGAAATTACTGATATTATAAAAATCTGGAGAGGGGTTAAGCAGCAGGATGTTCAGATACCCCTCACAAAACAACTTGAAAGCCAAAACAGATGGACACATCTCTTATTCTCTGATTTTGATACAAACCACACAACCTGACAAACAGAATTTTAAAAATGAGTACATTAAATACTCTCTCCAGTAATTTTTCACTTACCAACTACTCCAGGACCTTGGACTTCGTCCACATCACCTTTGGCATTTGTTATTCTCCAGTATCGACTGTCCAGCTGACAGGTCTTCTCAGGAAGAGCATCTTTGGACATTTCAATTCTAGAAGCCAGAGAACATACTTAATACATGCCTTTCAAGAAATGCTTCAGTGCCCTTGGGATCACCAAGTAGAATGGGTTACCACTAAGGTAACCTCAGTAGCAGGATCCATCTCCATGCTTCTTCACTGTCTATTCGTTACCCTTTTCTAAATCCCAAGAGCTGCTTGTAACTTCTTTCCCCCACCCATCTGTATTTTAGCAATTACCAGCTTGACTGGTACTTCATGTCCCTGACCAGGTAATGATTAGGATTCTTTTATTAAAAGTAAAGCATGTTGTGCACATCCTGCTCATTTCAGAACATTTCTGAATGCTGTACATAAATTCGCTTTGAACATTCCATAGGTCTGTCCAGCATTCTAAGAATTAATTCAGTTATTTTTACCTGATTCTGTAAGTGAAGAAATAATGTGGTGGATGTACAGAACTGAGTTCAGGTAGAAAGGAGGTGGACACAGACACAGTAATATCTTCTGTGGTAGCAACACATTTTTTATCATGCACATACCTACAGAGAGGAGAGCATTAACTCTGCATACAGCTTTGCACAGGCAATACAGAAAACTAAACCCATAAAGCAGTTAATTATTAGTAGTAATTAATATTAATAAACACACTGTTTAAATAAGGCTGTGTCACTGTGCTATTTAAAAAGAAAAACAACCTAGAAACTCTAGCAGCGTATTTATTTACAGATTCAAGAACTTGGTTCTACAGCATCCCAGTTTGACAGAATTAAAGTTCTTTATTGTATTTAGAAGAAATTGCAAGTACATGAAGATTCAAACACCAGAACAAGTCCTGCTTATTTACAGATTCAAGAGACCAGTTAGCTGAAACATTTGGTTTTTTAATAACTTTGAACCGTCCTGCAGCAAAAAGACACTCATGGCACAAAGAATTAATATCATGTTGTTTGCTAAACTTCAGATCACTTATAATGCAGAATTCCAGTCCCATTAATGCAAAGTTAAAAGCTCTGAAGCTTCTGGTTAAAAAAACAAATTTGCTTTAAGCATTCTGGTTTACATGTTTATTTTCAGTGGTTTGATGGGCCTTCTCCTCTCCCCACCACCAGCTTTTGTATCAGATGCCCAACACTACTTGGAAAGAGGTGAGCATGCTTAGAAGCAGCACTAAAACCTGGCACTGAGGTTACAAATCCCAGTCACAATACCTGAAAATCTGGTCTCTGATGATAGGATAACCTCCAGTTACAACTTCATTTACATAGGATGTAAACCACTCCAAGTAAGATGTACCTAGATGCCAAGGAAGAAAAGCATTCCTAAGAATGGGCAAATTTACTGCTAAGCACATTACAGTAAATACTTCAAGGAAAAAGTTTAAAGCTTGGATTATTTTTATAACAAACTCTCAGGCTCACTGAGATGAGTCAGTCAATATTCCAGTTCATTCTACCAACGAGGAAAACTTGGAGAAACCAATCAAGAACCAAAGTGTTAAGGGAGCATCCTCCAGAAATGACACAGCCAACAAAGAATCTCTTAGCTATGTATTCCACGTTATAATCAGGGCCTTCAGTGGTGTGTCTCATCACTTGGATTCCATATGGAAAGCTTCTAAGGAACACTGCAGAATTTCCTCTCCTTTAAAAGAGGAATAAATCATAGGCACACTCTGCACTCCTCTACAACCTCAGAAGAATAAGGCTGTATGTCATTCTGGGATTTTTATACACTTGCAGCCATTGTCTGAGAACAGCTTTTCATACACCCACAGCCATTATTTTGGAACAGCTTGATTGCTAAGCACACACTCAAGCTGTCACATTTAATTCTCAAAGAAGAGAGCTTCACATACCAGCCCTCTGTACAAGAATTTCTTGGCCATAAATCTTCCAAGCATTGCAATACAGAGTTCAATAGAAAAGCACAGAGTTCAACTGTTTGTCAATATTAGTGATTCAAAACTGGATTGAAGCTGAGCTACCAAGAAATGATTATCCTTGCCTTCCCTGATGTGTTATCAAGTACTCCCACTCCTGTTAGATTAAGTGTACTTACCACTTCTTCCTTGGAGCACAAGCTCTGTGTGCTGTCCTTTGATCTTTTGGAATTCTAAGGGACTCCAAGTTTATTATCCTCCTTTCTACCACTAATCCACAAAATGCAAACCTTGTATAAAGCAGCTCTGAATGGAGGAAGCGGATCCATTTACCTGCCACCTTCAAAACACCAAGCGAAATGCTGTGTATGGAACTTCCCCTCCACACCATGGTAAGCCAAGATTAACCCTTCCAGCCAAGTGGAATACTTCTAAATATGCTGGATGATCCCACACTGACTATCTCATTTTGAATATTTTATCTGAAGTGTTACCTGTAATGAACATAACAATAGTAGATGGTTTGCGAGCCATTTGGTCCTGAAAGGGAAAGAAGTTTAAGGATGTATTAGAAAGAGAGCACTGGACTTTCAAGGTTAAAATTCAAACAGCCCAGGGAACACTTTCCCTATATTCACTAAACCTGAAGTCTGGCTGCTTGACACATCACAATAGCCCCAGTCAGATCCTCAGACATGTAAAACTCACGTGCCTGTCCCCATGAGTGCTCCCTTGGCAACTGAATTTACAGCTTCAACTTTCCACTAAGGCTCATGCACTACCAATCATCACGGAAGTACACTGGGAAGTACAAACACATTTTCCTTACTGGACACTGATAGAAGATCTCGTATTTATTCCGTCCCTCCACACTCTCCAGGGCCATGTATTGACTGAGGCCAGTGTGGATGCAGAAGGTCAGGGGCAGGCACTGCTTGAGCCCCAGCCTCTGCTGGAAGCCTCCGGCCGCCGTGTCTATGTCCAGCAGGTCTTCGGAGCGGTAGTGGTTCGACAGGGCCATGCTTCCCATCAGACTTGGAACAACAAAAACAGGGAACATGAACAGGAGACACGACTCACAAGGCAAAGCTGGCTTTTAATCTTTCGGAAAGTGCTTCTTTCAATGCTCTGGATGCATACTGGACTTGGGTGAATACCCATATGCTGAACTAGGTTATTAGTTCACATCACCATCCTAACTCTGTGTAAGCATCACACTCAGGAGTCAGAGGAGCACACAAACCTGCGTGTACACTCCACACCTACACTCCCAGCTTGGGAACACCAGGGAGAGGCAAATGAGATGTAAATTCCTGCAGATGCTGAGTTTCCACTGGTGTTATGAAAGCAGTGACTCAGGTGCAAGCTGCCGCATGTCAGCGCGCTAAAAGCTGATCCCATCCTGGGCAACAGGTTCCATTCCTCCTTCTCCTTAGGAAGTCTTGCCTGGAATTAGCACATTCTACAGAAGCAGCGCCAACATCCCAACACAAAAACCTGAAGCATCTAACAAGGACAAGTCCCACATCGCTTCAGTTTCTGATCTAACAACCTGCTGCACAAACTCCCACTGCCTACACCTGATCTTCCCAGTATTCATCCCCCACCAGTGGGACCACACCATCCCCTGGCAGCCTTTCTCCAAGCTGGAAGACTTCCCCAGAGCCTTGTGTCTGCTCCTGCAGCCCTTCCATAGGCACACCACTACAGCATTGGCTTTGTGGGTGTGAAACAGTAGGAACAGAGGAAGCACACACCCACAGAGCACCATTTGCAATCTACAGAGCCAGGGCACCTATCTCCTCTCTAAAAAATTGTAAAGTCTCTCCTGGAAAACAGAACTAGAAATCATCCTTATGGTTTCATAAAACAGTTTCCTATATCCCCTTCTGCACATAAAACACTGGAATTGGAGAAAGCTGCACCTTCTTTACGAGTGAAGGTTTTGGCAGAGCAATATGAGTGCATTCCTCCCTACAGGCATTGCAAAGATTTGCTGTAGCTTTCCATCTTTTGCTAATGTTTGCAGCACTTCATCAGGTGCTTCAAACACCTAATTTTTCTACACCTGAGAGTCCAGAAACTTTGTTTGGTCATCGGCCTTCTAACCTTAATGTAGAAGGGAGTTCTTCGCTGCTGAAACTGCATAAAATTGTAAAGTCTTCTACTTAGAAAACTTAGGCACAACAGATAATTTGATTCTACCTCAACATGACTAACTGGTTTTAAGTCATCCCCTAAACATTTTAAAGAAAGAAGGAATTATTAAAGAATGAAGCCTGAAGAGTGCAAGGGGCTGATTTACTTCTGTAATACAAAGCCAAACTTCGGGGGAGCAACTTGCAGTGCTATGATTAAAAGTCTAACAGCTGGATGTTCGAGTTGTTGCAAAAAAACTGCCAAGGGTTCTCACCAGGAAAAAGGGAAGTGTAAGAATAATTTGAGCAATTAGAAATCCACGCTGGGCTTCCAATTACTTCCAAGATTAGAAGACAGCCAATTCTGGAAGTGTCACTTAAGCGGTGACTCAGTCACAATACATTTAAATGCTTCACTTATCCTGTTCAGGGGACATTTCACCTTTTAATAAGTGAAGTGTCTAAGAAATACAAAAGGAATTAGTACTTGGTAAGTAGCTTTCAGTCCTTACCCTGGAACAACCAACTTCTGCCCATTGTGGATACGGAACGAACACCGATAGTCATCGGGGAGCTTGCAGCGGATTTGTGCTTCCACAGCATCCAGATCTTCCTCCCTCGCGCTCTCTGGAAAAGAGAGGCTCATTCAGGCATTTCAAACACAAAGCATGGAATCTGTAAATGCCCTCATCCAACGTGGACTCAAGTCGGTGTTTGGTGGCTTTATTGCATGCTGGGTGGCACACAATGAATTTAATCACATAAATTTGAAAGGAAAATGATGACATGAATTGATTATTTGACACAGCACCAAGCTCAGCCCAGTGAAACCTCAACAGGCCTGAAAGCAGCAAATGTTTATAAAGTGAAATGAACCTTTCCCCATAACACTGACACAGTCCCAGTTGCAGCATCCAGGCAGTATTGATTTTACTCTTTCATCACCCTAAGGGTTGCTTCTTTCAGTTTCCAGTTCAATCAGTGACACAGAAATGTTGGCTGCAGCCCCCATTCACTTGGAACCTGAAGCAATAAACGGGTTGTAAAAGGGGGATTTTCAAATCAACAACAGAAAGGGGTGGAGAAGAACTACTCTTACATTTCCACGTGCACTTCAGGGGGTTCCAGCACCCTCACTTCCAGCAAAAATTAATTGGGTGGCCTCTGTGGTCTGTTCCAAACAAGTTTTTTAAAACCCTTTTCATATTCATTATCTGTTTCATTAACAGGACATAAATTAACAATTCACTGAAACAATATCCCTTACAAATGGTATGAAAAAGGCCTAAATTTTATCTAAAACCTGCCATCATTATGTAAGCCTGGAAATTGGTAATCTGAAATTTATTTTTGTCTTTCTGTACATAAATAAAAGCTTCACATTCCACCTTGAAAAATACTTAGCAAAACGTAAGAATCCAGCACTATCCAAGCAAACCAAGAAAATGCAAGATTTAAACAGGAAAGAGATAATCCGTCTCTTAATATTGTCTCTTAAGAGATCATTTGTCTCTTCATTTCACAGATCAGATTAAACTAGACATCACGGTCTAAAAGTCAACTTCCATACAGAGAACTGAAATGCAGCTGAAAACGTAAAAGCATTTTTGTCCCCTACACCAGAAAAGCCCAAACTGACCGTAGCTGTGATTTATGACCTGGAACACTGGAAGTACTTCAAGTACTAAAATACAAACTGAAACTGAAAATGGGATCTTAGTGGGGATTAAGAAAAAGGAAAAACTATTGTTCCACCACTGGACCACAGTAAGACCTACAGAAAAAAATAAAACCCAAAAACTTCCTTTTTTTTTTGGCTTCAGATTAAAACATCTGCTTTCATGTGACACTGTTTCAGTTAGAGCTCATGAAAACCTCACAAATGAAATCACACCAGCATGTCCTTGAAGTAATGGAGTTACTACACTAAAAAATAACAAACAAAGGTCATAGCAACCTGAAAGTGTGACAAAGACAGACCGGGCACTAGAAAAAAAAAATCATCCTGATTTCAAAGAATCTATGGATCAGTAGGAACTGGGCAAGGACTCTGCCTGTGTTTCCAAGGGAGGGGGGGCACATCTACCTGACTTTTAGAACTGCTAATTAAGGCACACACCTTTCATGAAAGCAGCATGAGGCTTAATAACAGGCAGGGCTGGGTGAGCCAACCCACTCACGGGTGTGCCAGGGTACCTTTCAAAGAGCTGATCATGCGGGGACACCACTGCCCCAAGTACTTCTCCAGGTCATCCCAGGCTTTTTTCAACGTGGCATAGTAGTGGATGTATCTTCCTAAATCAGAGTAGGTGCTGGTGAAGATGGCTTTCCAGCTCTGATTCCGTCGGCTTTTTTCCTCCCTGAGGGGACATGAAGGAAACGTGTTCGAATGGCAGCTTCAGGAGTCTTCTAAACCCAAGGAGTTGGTATTTGTTATTTGGCAGGAACAGGATGCATAATATTAACCCAGGAACACCCTGTGCCATGTGAAGCTACACAAACTCAATTAATTCCAGCATCTATTCAACAGCAAGTTGGAACAGAATTAGGAAACATTTGGGGTACTTAGGGGAAAATTTAGAAACAATACTCCTTTACACAGAGTGCCTTCTGAACAGAGCTCTGTCTAGCAGTGAATCTTAGAGCTGGTGAAAAGCTAATTCACATCCTTCATTACTCAGCTTTTCTTAGCTATGGAGAAGCTGACAAAGTGTCAGTTGGATGAGAAGACAGTGAGTTGGACTGAAAATTGGCTGAACAACATGGCTTAGAAATTCATTTTCATAGGAAAAAAGACTTAAAACAATCCCACTTACTCTGAAATGAGCCAGTATTTTTGGCAGTGTCTTTTCCACAGTGGATCATGGCTTGATAGCTGATTTAATCTTTGATTCAAATAGCAGCAACTATAAATACAAAATCATTAAATTTGATTGCAGCAAAACAAACAGGGAGAAATGCTGTATCGCACATCACACGCTCATGAAATAAACGCAGAGTTTGAAAATTATTTAGCTGTCTTTTCAGAGTTGTGCTCACAATGGTTAAAACTCTCTTCACCGCAGCTGTGTAAGCCATGAACTACTTTTCCACACACTTAAGAACTGGCAGCAATTAAGTACTTTTGTAAAGCAGGTCATCCTGTAGACCTACACCAGAGTAAACAGTGCCTGAAAGACTCCAGCATGACTCCACTCCACCAGTGGGAAGCATTCCAGTAGCACAGGCTAGCTAAGATCTAAGTCCCTTTCTTATCTGGATGGTCAGGCTCTGCCTTATCTTTTTCACAGTAAGCTACAGAAACTATACAGTTTGAGTATTACAAACTTCATTTCCACTTTAAATTGTTTAAAAAGAAACTTTGAAGAAAGTCTCCAGAAGATACCATCAGTTTAGATGTGGCAATATCACTTCCTCTGGTAGCTTCTGAAGTGACAAGTGTGTGTTTCAAAGGCTGTGATTAACATCTAAATACCCCACATGAAGGTACCAAAGAAGGTTCCAGTTACTGCTTTTTTGGGATTTTATAAACTGTTTAAACTAGAATTGTATTAGCATCCCAAAATCAACATCAACACAGTGATTCTCCCGTATTCCCTGACATTACCCTTTCCATCCACACCCCCACAAAAGTATTCACTTCACACGTGGACATCTGGCTGTGCAAAAATTTCATTATATGGGGACTTTTTATATTTTCGGGGGGTGGGGAACTGAAATATCCCAAAGTCAAAAAGCCCTTGCAGAAATCTATTGTATTGGTGTTTTTCAATCAAGCCTGTAATTTCTGGAAGGCGGTAAGTCACCACAGCATCACAGGGATGTGAGGCTTCAAACGTGATAAAAGTGCAATTAAAGCCATTCTCACTAATTACACAAACCATGGAAAAGTTGGCACATGACCAAATATCTAAGGGGCACCGTAACAACTGTTACAGTTTTTGCTTATGCCTAATCTCTTTTTTTGCTGACATCCTAAATACTGCCTGATGTCTTATCATTCTTGACTAAGATTTATGAGGGGGAATAAAAAAACCCAAACCAAAACCCCCACATTTCTGGTAATATTCTGTTTTCATCTTACATTTATTCCTCCCTCTTTGATTAAACACTGGGATTCCAATCACAGCCAAACCTTGCACTTGACTGATGAGGTTTTACCTAAAACCACATTCTTATCTTCACTGTATGACTCACAACCCTTCAGCCACCGAGCCCAAGAAGCACCTGCCACTTTCATCCACGCTTTTCTCCTTGAAAAGTCACCCTATTTATTTCGTTTGGTTTTCCTCAAACGGTGGAATACATTCACTAGCAGCAAGACCACCCTTTGTTTGCCCGTAGAAACACAAGCTTCGGGGAAATACTGATCTCACAAATTTAGTTACTGCTTCATTTAGGTACAAACAAAGCCAACATATGGGGGGGGAGGGGGGGAGGAGAGAGAAAAACAGACTCATTTAATGGTTTGGGTTGGAAAGCACCTTAAAGATCAACCAGTTCTCCTGCCATGGGCAGGGACACCTTCCACTAGACCGGGTTGCTCCAAAACGCCGTCCAACCTGGCCTTGGACACTTCCAGGCATGGAGCAGCCACAGCTTCTCTGGGAAACCTGTGCCAAGGCCTCACCGCCCTCTCAGTAAAAGGAAACATTTCATTTTGTTAGAAAAAATGAAGGTAAAAGGGGGGGAAAGCCCGCTGCTGCTGGAAGGGAAGGGTGCTCGGGCCGTGTCCTCCACACAGCGGCTCCTCCGCAGGCAGCCAAACCCTTTCCCCGCATAGCCGGGGAGCGCTCCGCCCGCTGCGCCCGTGCCATCCCTCCGGGCCGCCCGTACCTCACCAGATCCCGGTAGTCGAGGAAGCTGAGGATGAGCAGCAGCGGGTCGGTGGGGAGCAGCTCCAGGCTGAGGGCTGAGGAAGGCTCCGAGTCCGGGGGCGCCGCCATGTTGCGAGACGTCCCAGGGACGCGCCGCCCATCGCGCCTCCCTCCGCGCCGCCGGGGCAGCGCCTCCCGCGGGCAGCGGAGGTGCGGCGTCCTCGGAGCTCCGAAATCAGCCCTCGGAGCTCCCGAGCTCCCGAATCTGCCCTCGGAGCTCCGGAATCAGCTCTCGGAGCTCCCGAATCTGCCCTCGGAGCTCCGGAATCAGCTCTCGGAGCTCCCGAATCTGCCCTCGGAGCTCCCGAATCAGCTCTCGGAGCTCCCGAATCTGCCCTCGGAGCTCCCGAATCAGCTCTCGGAGTTCCCGAATCTGCCCTCGGAGCTCCCGAATCTGCCCTCGGAGCTCCTGCCCTCAGGACTCGAAACGCGGCCTTCAGAATCCAGAACTCGCAACTCAGCCCTCAGAAGTCCCAAATCAGCCCTCAGAACTCAGCCCTAGGAACTCCGAAATCAGCCCTCAGAACACGAAACTCAGAACTCAGTCCTCAGAACTTCAAAATCAGCCCTCAGAGTTCAGCCCTCGAAAGTCCATAATCAACCCTCAGAACTCGAAACTCAGCCCTCAGAATCCCAACTCAACCCTCAGAACTCGAAATTCAGCCCTCAGGACTTCTAAATCAGCCCTCAGAACTGCAAACTCAGCCCGCAGATTTCGAACCAGAATTCAGTTGTCAGTCCTCAGAACTCAAAATTTGACCCTTGGAACTCAGCCTTTAGAATTCAGAACTCAGCCCTCAGAATTCAGCCCTCAGAACTCAGCCCTTGGTCTCTTAAAAATCAATTTATGTGCCAAGGGGTTTGGGTCAGGGAATGGTCTGCTTTTTACAAGATCAGCTTTTTAGTGATTTAAATGGACAATAATTAGTGGGCAAAACTGAGACTTTGAGGGGAAGAGGTGGTTTGGGGAATTGGTAGTAAGAAGCTGAGGTCCAGAAAATTTGTGTTGTTATTATACTCAAATCTCAGCCCTCGGAATTCAGCCCTCAGAACTCAGCCCGTGGTCTCCTGAAATTCAGCTTATGCGCCAAGGGGTTTTGGTCAGGGAACGGTCTATTTTTCACCAGATGAGCTTTTTAGTGCTGTAAATGGGCAGTAATAAGTGGGCAGAACTGAGGCAGCTTGGGGAATTGGTAGTGAGAAAGAAGCCGAAGTCCAGATAATTTGTACTGTTGCTATATTCAGCCCTCAGAACTCAGAACGTGACCCTTAGAACTCAGCCCTCCGTCTCTTGAAATTCAACTGATGTGCTAAGGGTTTTTGGTCAGGGAATTTTCACTTTTCACAAGATCAGCTTGTTAATGCTCGAAAAAGGACAATAATAAGGGGGCAAAAGCAGACTTTGAGAAGAGGAGGCAGCCTGGGGAACTGGGAGTACGAAAAGCTGAGGTCCAGAAAATTTGTATTATTATATTCAGCCCTCAGAACTCAGCCCTCAGAATTCACAACTCAGAACTCAGGACTTGACCCTCAGAACTCAGCCCTCAGTCTCTTGAAATTCAACTAATATGCTAAGGGTTTTTGGTCAGGGAATGGTCTACTTTCCACAAGATCAGCTTCTTAGTGCTCTAAATAGACAGTAATAAGTGGGCAAAACTGAGGATGGGAAAATAAATTTACTGAGCTGAATATCATGAAAACAAAACAAAAAAGTGTTGCATCTTCAGGATCACGAACCACACAAAGTGCAACAGCTGCACAAAAAATAGACGCTACTCTTTTTATGCCCCTCACCTTTTGTGAGTTAAGTATTCTTATATGAAAGAAGGAATTAGTTCTACTGCATGATTTTACACTAGAAATTATTTTCTCTCTTCTTTTTCGGGTATCAGTAGGGTTTTAATGAAACAATTAATTGTCGTAGCAACACCGCTCAAGTAAGAACTGGAAAAAGAAACAAGGGGGTGGTTTTATGACTGCGCTGTTGCTGGCTGTTGGGGAGACTTTTGTCCTGTATAATTTCTAGAATTGTAAAGTTCCCTGTAGAGGAGAAAATGCAATAGCAAAAGTATATTTAAAATGCTAATAAAATGATATCAGTTGCGTTTGTCCTTGGGTTTGTGGCCCATGAAAATCTAATAATGCAGACCCAAGAGAAGATGCATAATTCTTTATTTCTGTAAGGTTTTGCCAAAAGCCTGGATAGTTTTGCTTTTAGCACTTGCATAGATCCAAGGTGTTACTCAAGGGCTTGGGCAGTGGGGAAGATGGAGGTGGAGGAGCTATAGGAGTTAGTTATAAAAATTGATTATCACACCCGGTCAAGGCTAGAGGCTCCTCAAGTGCAGAAATGGCTGGCATTTTACTTTCCTAATGGATATCCTAACAATTATAAAAAAAACCCATAGAAAACCAGAAATATCTGTTCCTGAGACTGAAGGGAAAAACCAAAACCAACAAAACAAATAGCAAGCAACCAACCAAAACCCACAGAACCAAAAGCAAACATAAACCGCAGTAAAATTGTGGTATTTCAATGTTTTGCCCACAACAGCCTTCGCATCCTCCATCAAATGACTGCCAGCTGCAGAAACTGTGACACCAGTAAGTCATCATGGAATTTTCCCAGCTCAGCCTAGACATAAAGGTTCTTTTCCACTGTAACAATGGAGCCTAATTTTTCTTCCATTATCACGAGTCATGGAGCCCAAATGGCCAAATAGATCAGAGGCTCTTGTCAGGCTGAAAATTTCTCAGATTGCTCAGCGCATGCCGTGTTTAATCTGTGAGAGATGATGAGGCTCTTAGCATCCTTCATTTATTTTTACTTCTTGAAAATCTAATGAACCAACACGCTGGGGATCCTCACCACTGGGTGCTGAGTGTCTCTGGAAATCCAACTAATGTGCTGAGGTTTTTGGGAGTGGTCTGCTTTTCACAAGATCAGCTTTTTAGTGCTCTAAATGGACGTTAATACATGGGCAAAAGTGAGACTTTGAGGGGAGGAGGCAGCTTGGGGACTTGGTAGCAAGAAAGAAGCTGAGGTCCAGAAAATTTGTGTTGTTATTATACTGTTCTTATTGGGTTGGTTCTTTGCTGTAGTAAAGATGCAGTAAGGTGAGGGCTTCACAGGAATAACCAGGCAGTGACCTCGGCTTGGAAATCTGATCATGTAAAATTAACCAGAACACAAGGAGTGACTGTAATAAAGAACACAGAAGGAGCAGGGTAAGAAAAATTAAAACCGGGAGCTGTACGATCCTGCGGTGACTCCAGTGAATCACACAAACATAAAGGCAGTTCAGCAGGCCTTTGAACGGTGGGGCATTTACATATGAACTGATAACAAATCGCATCTTTAGGCTTCACAAGAGAGAATCTCAGATGAGATGTGAGAGATGACAGGGAAGGGTCAGAGCCAGAACTTCAGGGAAATGTCTACGTGAATAAACTGAGTATTGCATGACAGCTTGTTGGACATTTTAGTAACAAATGGTATCTCTCACAGAGCACAGCTTCGAGCTGCCTCCTGACATGAGGAAACAACAGCTGAAAAAATCCCAGCCTTGTTACAGCCACGTAGACCCAGGATAAACCAACACCTGTCCCGAATCTCACACTGTGGTAAATTAGCCTTGGCAGCTCCACAGTTACATGAAGTCCAAGGAATCTCCAAGAATCAACCAGCGGACCTCAACTGGTGCTTACAAAGCAACTGGAGTCTGCTCCCAGCTTTCATCCTTCTGGACCATCTCCCACATGGATGCTTTTGCCTGCATCAGTTGCCTGAGGTTATCAAAAAGCCATGTCCAGTCCTCCCCGCTCTGAATCAAGGTGCTCTGTGGCTTCAGGCTTCTCTTTGGTAAGTAGTGAATCTTTTTGTCTCAGATTCTTAGCTCCAAAACGGGTCTGAAATATTTATGTATGTTTGGAGAGTTTGGAATCCCACTTGGAGAGCAATGTTGATAGACTGGGCTTTTTTCCTCAGATCAAAGATTCCGTGTTGACACAAACTGGCGTAGCCAAGTTTTATTCTTTCACAGTGTTGCTAAGCTCCAAGTTGGTTTTCTATTCATATCATCCTCTCACATAAATCAAATAGAAGGTACTACTACAAATGGAAACATTAACCTGGGAAAGTATGAAAAATAAAGTTTGTTTACTTTAGGGAGCATGGATGGCATAGAAAGGCAAGCTTCTTGCCTCAGGAGTATTTCTAATTTCACACACTTCCAGCGTTTCCACTGCATGTGATTCCCGATGTCGTGACATGGTTCATGGCCTAAGGGATGTGCGAAAGACCCCGCTGAAAGGGGCTGGAGGAATATTTCATGATCCCATGGAAAGTGCTGAGACCCTGCTTCCTTTGTGTGGGAGCTCAGGAGGTCTTCCTTTACCTGAGGAACATAGAGAATAATGAGGCATCCCTGGAGAAAGCTGCTGCTGTTGAGTCTTTCCTGATCTGAAAACCCCCACGTGTATGACCCAGATAACAGCTCACTTTTCAGCCCCACGAAGTCCTTAGGTCATTAGCTGAGATTGTTAACGGGCAGTCAGTCACGGCTGCAGTGGTGGGGTTTTTTGGCTACCAGCTCCTCGAGCCAGAGCACATTCATCAGAGCATGGCAACAACAAATGGCTGCAGCGCTGAGCTGGATTTGGAGAGGTAGCCTCACAGATAAAAGCCTCCACAAGCCCTTTGCAATTCCCTTAGTCATCCATTCCCACTGAAAGCTTCTCTTCAGGACTTTCCAGGAGGTCTGGTGCGACCTTTGGTCATCCTTTTGGTCAGAGCTCTTATCTGCCTAGTGCAGACCCGACCTCTTTCTGCTTGCACTCCTCCACAGCAGTTTTTACGGGATAAACAAGCCGTATTTGCTGATGCACGTTTCCTTATCAGCTGGGCAGCACGCTTCTCATGCATGTTGGGTCACACTCGCTGCTGGGCCAGCTCCAAGAATTCCAGGGCGGCTGCGTCACGGCTCGTTTGGCGCTCGCTCACAGCCATGGACTGCAAAAAATCCCAGACACACTGGGATAGAGCCGTATCCTAGAGCCCACCAAGAGTTTCCTGGCGTTGCAGAGCATCTTTAGGTTGATGATTGCAGGTCTTGGATCTTTAATGAGATAGCAACATGATAAGCACCGGTTTGGGGAGCTTTCACCATGCCAGACTGAATACTACGTGCCTTATTGAAGGAGAATTTCACTTTCATTGTGATAGTTTCTTTAAAAATCAAGTAAAGCATTTCTGTATCTCAAAACCAGCTCACAGCTGTTACGAAATACATTGGTTAAGTTGTCTGAGACAAGATGCAAGGCACATCTGAGGAGAGGAGAAAACCAAAACCCTATGACTTTTTACCAACCAACCCAAGAAGTCACAGCCCCTAAGAGGAAACATCTCTGGAATCACATGAAATGTAGCTGGTACAGAGCTACTGGACTACAGAAGGAGTTATTTCTCTTGGATCGTGGCTTTCAAAAGTTATTTCTCTCTCAGCACCACAAAGCAACAGCTTTCCATCACCCTAGTCGCTTCCTGTTACAGCATTCCTTGTTGCCTCTCCTCCAATTCCAGCACCTCCACAGGAATCAACCTCCTTGCAGTCCATTCCCCCTTGGTTACAGGCTTTGCTGCCTTATGCCAAGCTGTAAATGCAACCAGAATATGCCAGATACAGAGCAGAGGTGATCACGGAGCACTTAGCAAAAGGTGCCCTCAACTTTTTCATTTAAAAAAGAAAAATCTCTTCCCTGAAGATCTTTAAAAAATCGGAATTTGTCGTGCATGGCCTGCTGTGGGGCAGGGCTTGCGGCTTAAAATGGGAGCAAGAAATACAATAACACATTAATTAATGCTTGCAAGGCACTTGAAAATGGTGCATGGTGTATGCTCCTGGAAACCACGTTGATTAATTACCATCTGAGATCTGCTGGTGTGTGAGGAACCTTTCCGAGATGTGCCTTCTCATTAGCCTGGTACAAAGCAACCCTCAGCAGGAGGGAACAAGTTGCTTCAAACACGGTTCAACTTTCTGCCAGTTTAATCTTCATCTGGCTGACAGACTCCTGAATCTTAATTTAATTATAGTGCCTTAAATGTTGTGTGATATCGTATCTCAGTCCCTCTGTTCTATGTCTTTTTATGGTTTTTTTAGTTGTTGTGGGACAGAGGAACAGATAATTTTTTCCAGTGTCCATTAAAATTCCCTTTGCCTGCAGTGCAGTATGTGCTCCATAAAAGAGATGAACCTGCTGCAAGTGAAATAAGCTGATGCTGCACTGTCTTTTTAGAGCAACAAAAATCTTTATAGATTATTTTCCCGAGTGCCATGAATCTCCTTCAAAGCCTTAAGTCACTGATACCAATTAATAAACTTAATAGTCTCATTTTCAATTCACATTCAGGCCGTACAGAGCGTGCGCTCCGGCAGATGCTTGAAAGCTTTGCCTTTCAGAGATAAAATGTTACCTTGTGTGTGATGGGGGTGCCAAAGGGGGGTGATTCAGGAGCAGAAAGACCTGTTAAAGTGCAGCACCTGAGGCCTCCTTGTTTTCTGAATTTACAGTCTCAGGCTGGCAGTCGTATAAATGAGTGATGCTCTCTGATGTTCTCTTCCAAGCAGGCAACGAAATTGGCAGGGAGTCTTGGGTTTTGTGCTGATGTGTCCAGAATTCAAATAATTTCATTCTCGGCTATAATGACAATTGGAGGCAGAGTATTACCTTGAGAAAAGAGAAGGGAGAGTCAGCTTCTGGATCCTGTATTGAATTAACAACCGATTCCCGTTTACTCTCTCCGCTGAAAACTCTATTATGCAGGGCTCTTATTGCCCTTATTCAAGGGCAGGGAATTAAAAAAGTGATATCGATGGTAATGCTCTCATCTTCCTGCCATGACACTGAATAATGGGGACAAAGAAAGGGAATCTTGACGGATGATGCGCCTTTTAAAATACTGCTGATAGTGAAAACATGGAAAGGACGACGCATCTGAGCATCAGTGATGAAGTCATATTCAGATTTTTGTGCTTTTTGCTTAGGACTTTAAATCAGCCTTGCTTTCATTTTTGCTGTCATTTTTGGAACATTTTATTTTCTTGTTGTTCCAGGAGAGAGTCTTTACTGTGAGGAACATAACTGAGATGAGGTAGTGTTGCTTACACTAATTTCAAGAGAAATCTGCTCTCTCTCCTCCTGGATTTGGAGAGCAAGCATTGGGAATGTGTCAGGGAAAAGTCCAGCAACAGACTGGTACAATTATTTGGGTAGAGCAATACTGCTGCTCGAGTGGAGGCTCTTCTGGCACTTTCCAGTTCAGCCTGAGCTCTTCCTGAAGTTACACGGACTAAATAAAACTGGCGGTGTTACAATAAAATGATACCCACTGTGGACCCTTCCTTTACAAGTACATACATTCAGGTCTAAAAAATATATTTCCCTGTGTAAACTAGACCTTACTCAAAATAATGAGTGCGTTTGGTTAGGAAGTTTTATGGAATAAGTGAGAAGATCTTCATTCTACGGGTGGGTAAATGAGAAGCAAAATATTGAGCTACCTTGCCAAAAGTCACTTTCTGAGGCGAGAACAAAACACAGGTCTTGGTCTACTTAGTGCAAAACTACAAGGTCTCCCTGAGCTATTGACACTCTTCCCTGATCTCAGCCCAGGTGTAAATGAGGCCCCTTGCACTAAGTTTTCAGTCAAAGCTTTCTGTGAGGTGGAATCATGAAAATCATCCCAGTTACTGCTCACACTGTGTGTGTACGTGTGCCACAACCTGAAGAACCATTGTGCACCTCCACCCTAGCTCAGCCTCCTGGGTACACCCACCAAGCTGTGTAAATGAACTCATTCATTAGTTTAGGCTTTGTTTCTAGCTGGACAGAATATTTGCAAGGAGCCACTGTGAATGAAGAGAGCTGATAGCTGTATTTTCCTTGCCCTTCCTTGCCTCTGCTGGCAGGAATTTAGGCTAATAATTATAATTATAACCACCTGCCTGTGGCCTCCAGAGGTCAGCATATCACTGGAAAATAGCTAAATATCTGCGCCTTCAAACTGTGCTTTCCAACTGTGTTCTCACGAGGTGTAGTTTCCGGTTTCACTGATAACAAGATTGAAAGGATTTGTCCCCAACTCTACTTGTGACAACAAAAGCAAGAAAAGAGCTCTCGGAATATCCATTGTAAATTGCAGAACGTTGTCATTGATCAGTGGATGGGACATCCCCTGGGTGACAAGTTTATTGAGAATAGTCACACAGATGTCCATAGGTTTTGGTGCTCTCCCTGATGTGTCAGTAGTGATGGAGTGAATGGACCTGCCAAGCATCTTCTGGGTAGGTGCCAGACTTGCTCAGTTGTGGAAAAAGCTTTAATTTTTTAGTGCAGTTCTAGTCCCACTCTCAGAAAGAATAACAGAGAACCAGAGATGAGAAGTAAGAGTTGATCAGAGGCATGAAACAGCTTTCAGGCAAGAAGAAACTTAGACTGTTCATCCCAGGAAAAATAAGTTGGAGAGACTATGGTATCATAGAAGCATGGAATGGTTTGGGTTGGAAGGGACCTTAAAGATCACTGAAATGAATGCTTTCTAAATATGTTTATTTGCTCTCATGATATTATCCTGGATTCCATAATCCAGAGCAAAATCGGCATGAGCTACCTTTCTAAAAGACCGAAGTCTTACACAATCAGACAGACTGAAGCTGTTGCAAAACACCCAGAACCAGCCTCAAAACCTCCTCATAAACACCAAAGAGCCTTGGTGTCACACAACACTAATTTCTCCTACAGCACAATCTAATTTCTTAGCATGAAGAGCACAGGATTTACTGCGCCCTCAGTGTTCTCACATTTGTGCTTTGAAACGCAGCCTGAAGTGGATCCAGCTGTAGACAAAGAATAGAAATCCTGCTACAAAAAAAAAAAAAAATTAATAACACAAAAAAACCCCAGCACAACTCACAAAAAAAAAAAGAACAACACTCAAATCTTTCATTATTTTTATTAAAGCTGCAGAGTCTTACTACACACAACAAATATTTTATTGATATAATCTAAGTTAATAAAATAGTTGAACAACTCTTTAGATTTATATTTGTGTAGAAATGATCTGGGGAACATCTCATCTTGAGACAGCAGTGCCTGGAAACAACTATTCAGCAGGGTTTTTTAAAAGAAGAGTTTGGGACTAGAGGATGCACTGTTCATTCTCAAAGGAAAAAGAAAAAATCCATGCAAAAATGACCCCCACCCTCCTGCTGCTTCCTCTCCCACCCAAAGCGTAAGGCCATATGGAATGACCACGTGAGGGATGGCTCTTTCCTTCCAGCGTTCCTCGCCACGCCTACTGTGGGAGCTTGTCCTCTGAACTCAGTAATGAAAACAAGACAAAAAGGAAACTGAATTGCACAATCCTAGTCTGCAGGTGACAACGTCATAACATCTCTTTACAGAAGTCCCTACTCTGTTCCAGTTGGGAGGATGGGTTATGGTGCTGTGTCTGTCCCCGACTGCCAGCTGATGTCAGTTACCGTCCGTACTGTGAACACAAGTCAGTCTAGCTACTATTGCTTTGCTCTCCCTCCTTCACCTGGGTGTAGTTTACATTCTACGTAGCACTGCCTGCCAAGGGCCGACTGCGCGGTGTCTCCCCCCCGTTTCGAAGCCCACAGCTCAAGGGATGGTGTCCTCGGTGCAGCTGGGCCCGGGAGGTGTCTGTCACAGACCGCCAGGCACGTCCGTGCTAGATCATGCCGTTGATCTTAGTCCACTCGTAGATGTCCTGCTCGCACACTATGTCCGAGTTGATGAGGAGGTACCTGTCCCCCACACAGAAGTGCTTCTGGCAGGCGGCGCACTTGAAGCACTCCAGGTGATACACCTTGTCCTTCACCCGCATGGTCATCTCGTAGGCCCGGATCCGCTTCTCGCAGGAGGCGCACAGCCCGTCCTGGCCAAAGAGCCTGCAACGACACGGCAGAGGGGTGAGCACAGCTCCTCTGCTGCCCAGGTGGGGAAAACCGAACCAAAACGAGAGCAAAACATCCTTGATCCATTAGGACCACGGCTGAGTTACAGGGAGGTCACATGGAAAGCTGCCGAGCAGAACTGGAAACTTAGCAACACCCAAAATTGAAACAGAAAATCCGAGGTACTCACCTTGGATAAAATCACAGAATGGGTTGGGTTGGAAAGAAGTTTAAATAAGTCCATCCAGTTCCACCCCGTGCCATGGGCAGGGATGCTTTTCCACTATCCCAGGTGGCTCCAAGCCCCATCCAGCCAGCCTTGAACATTTTCAGGGATAGGGCAGCCACAGCTTCTCTGGGCAACCTGTGCCAGGGCCTCACCACCCCCGCAGGGAAAAATTTCTTCCTTAATAGGCAATCTAAATCTACTCAAATCTATCAATATAATTGACTTCTCTGATCAGTGACCTTATCGTGAATTGGAGGAGCAAAGGTTCCCCAGAGCACTGCATGAAGTTGTGCCATACTAACACTTCCACTTCTGTGATCGGCAGGAATTACCTTTTGTTGATAATTTTTGCCTTTCTTAGGCTGTTGCTCTGTAGTTTACAGAAAGGAGTCAAGACAAGCCACGGTCTAAGGCTCTCCTGCCTTTTGTCTGTGCCTCCACACTGGAAATTCTTTCAATTATTTCTGTATCCATGAAGGCACTCCTGATCCATGAAGTCTCTCCTGATGGGTTTCAGAAGGACGCATTCTAAGATCTCCTAGATACCTATGTCAGCCCAAACGGTTTTACGATGTGGACTGCCCTCTAATCCACATGGAGAAACCCCACTGTGGTCCTCATGATATTTTCCATGAAAAGGAGCCTCTAACAGATGCCCTGCAGAGTTTATTAAGTCAAACCAGTAATAAAGAAGCATGGATATATTGATATTTTATTCTTAAAAGGGAGGAATGCTACAGGTGATGTGTTCAGTGTATACACCCATTGAGTTTGACTTCTACACTTCCATACTAATTCTGTAAAGAGTTTTTCCACCTCCTACACGTCTCCTGCATGTGCTGTGCCTGATTTATATCATCTTCTGAACTGGAAAAAGGATGTGTGGTAAATTAAGAGAGACCTTTAAGGAGAAACAGCATAATTCGTTTTGTCTACCATGAGATGTCAGTGTTCACTTCTGCCCAGTGAAAGTAATGCTAAAGTTACACAAAGGTTGCCAATTTTTTCATTAATGAGGGAAGATATTATCTGTCGCATTATTAAATAAATAAAAACGTTGGATTTCACTGCAAGAAAATGCATTAATTGTATTGCCATACTTCCCGTTGCTTCCATTTTAAGATGAAAAGTATCTGGGAAGTGTAATTAACACCGGATCACTGCTGGATTTACAAGTGGTCCCATTAGCAGAACTCAGTCCTTAATTTCTGCTCAGCAAAATTCCCACCAGCAAAGCTCAGGGACAACATAATTAGGAATTCCACCGAGGTTTCGGTTCAGTTTTTATTGGCAGGTAAATTAGCCTTCAGTAAAAAGGCTGGAAAAATACCAAATATCATTATTCTGTTCCACAAACCTCCTGACACATTAGGGATCCACGAGAAGAGATGGAACACAACCAGCACAGCCAAGATCAGTACACTTTCATCAAGAACATTAAGGTCCTTTGTTACCAATTTTTGTGAAATATCCTAAGTCTCCAATTAGTCCTTAACTTACAAATTTTGGCAAAACAGGCAGGCAGAGAGTTATTGATGAAAACACCCATAGCAAGTGTATTTGTAGGATCTGGTTCTGCAAAATGTGCAAATTCTGGCTTGTTCAGCACCAGGCTTAAGAATGCTGAAAACCCAAATGATCTTTCACCTCTTTCCTGGGTTTAAGCACCTTTCAGCTCCGAGGCAATGCTGGGAGAAGCACAGAACTCCTTAAAACCATTCAGGGGAACCAGTTCATTGCCAGCTCAGTGGGAGATGGCTGGAATTCAGCCCCTTTTCCCAGTTTCTGCTTGTCAGCATGCCACACTGACCCTGCATGTTTCACCTGGAGCTATGGGGTTAGGTCTGTGCAGAGTGACAGATGCCAACAACTCTGAGTCACAGGAGTTCTTTCTATATTCTTCACATTATCAAATAACTCTGCTTTGTCCACAACACGTAGCACTGCTTTCATTTCCATTAAAAATGCTTCTTCTCCCCGCAATTTTTTAAAGATTTAGCTATAAACAACTCCAAGTTGTTTATCTAACCAACACAGATAATCTGTAGTTTTATCTACAACTTACTGAAGAATCGCAGCAATACTGTAAAGCATCTGCGTCTGAATCCCAAAAATATGAGGACAGGCTGAGGGAGTTGGGGCTGTGCACCCTGCAGAAGGCTCTGGGGAGACCTTAGAGCTGCTTTCAGTGCCTAAAGGGGTTCCAGGAGAGCTGGAGAGGGACTTCGGACAAGGGATGGAGGGACAGGACAAGGAGGAATGGCTTTAAAGTGACAGAGGGTGTGTTTAGCTGGGATATTGGGAAGGAATTCTTCCCTGAGGTGAGGCCCTGGCACAGGTTACCCGGAGAAGCTGTGGATGCCCCATCCCTGGAAGGCCAGGCTGGAGGGGAATTGGAGCAACCTGTCCTAGTGGAAGGTGTCCCTGCCTGTGGCAGGGCGGCTGAAACGAGAGGAGCTGTAAGGTCCCTTTCCAACCCAAACGATTCAGGGATTCCACGACAGGAGCCCCTACTGCAAACCTGAGCTTGCAGGCGCTGTCACACCCGTGACTGCTGCCAGGCTTTGAGAGCCATTCCAAATGAACTCCTTATTCCTGGCTGTACTCAGCCAACCATGGGAAGGAGGGGGGCAGGGGTGTGAGGAGTGGGATGCCTACCTGAGATAGTCCCTCCGGCAGAGCTTCCTGCCCAGTTTGTAGTAGAGGCGCCTGCCCACCTCGCCGAGCCGGCAGCCGCACAGGTCGCAGCTGAGGCAGTCCTCGTGCCAGTACTGGTCGATGGCCTTCAGGAAGTAGCGGTCCCCGATGTTCTGCTGGCACCCCCCGCATGTCAGCAGTGACGGGGGGATCTGCAGCACCTCATCCACCGGCTCCCTGCGGGAATGAGACAACCGTTGGACAAGGGAAACGCACTCCGAGAGCGTCCGCGCGAGGAGGAGAAGGAAAGCAAAACAAATCACGAGGTCGGGCAGGTTAGGACAGGATATTGTCCTTGTTTCTGCTCATTTGCACCAGGACTAAGAAAGGCACCCAAGGGATTTCACACTTTCCGCTGGGAAATGGAAATTTGGAAAGAAGTATGAGGGTGTCACTTCTCAGAACAGCACGAAATGAATAAATACAGCCGTTGATTCTGTTGACCGACTGGTTTAAGTTTCACTGCTGGTTTTAATAAAGCCAGAATTTTACCTCATGTTGCTGCAGGACTTTTTTCCCTTAGCCAAGGACATGAATCCCCTGGGATGCATCTGTGCCAACAACCCTCAATTATCTGGGATTTACACATCCATGAGTGAAGGGAGGCACAAATCTTTATGGTGATATTAGCACTGACTCTTTATGCACCTTATTTTGTTCCTTTTTCTAAAAAGCTTGGAGATCTGGGATAATTCTGATAAAAGAAGGGAGAATTTTCTTCAAAGCTACTCTCTTAAGGACTTCTGTGTCTTTTGGGGTAATTTTACAACTTAAAAAAAAAAAAAAGGACCAGCAAACAATTAAAAGAATGGTGCCTGAATTCAGTTTTGTGATTTCTGGTCTTCACCCAAACCCCAGAGAAGTCAAGCAAAAAATCTACCGGACCCATCCCTTAAGCACTTGCTTCATTTCAAACCTGTGGCTAGTCGAGTGGACCCCAAATTCTTTCATATTATTGGATTAGTGCTCCAGCACAGAGTCCCTGAGCAATTTGCTTCTGTCACTGGTCTGTCCTCCCCCGGGCTGGTGGGGGCAGAGGAGATCTACGCTGATGAAGAAGCTCTGCTCCCGGTTTCCAGCAGGCAACAGGAAAAAAATTGTATTACTCCTGCTTATTTACTGGATCAGCAGTTTTCTGGGCAAAAAATTACTTTCTTCAGCAGGGAGGAACAACCTCTGGTCAAGAACTTCTGGGCTCAGAAAGTGATCCTGCAGTTTTTATTGAGGCAAGCTGAGCCCTGAGATATTACCTAGTTATATTTTGCTCTGCTTTCTCCCTTCTAAGCTTAAACTGCCGTGCCCTGAGAGCTCTGTCATAACACCCCTGTCCTGCCAGCCCTCCATCCTTGAGTTTTCATTAAAATCACGGGGAGCTCATGATTAGGCCCTACTTTTTCCAAATTTTTCCTTTTGGGCCGCATACTCCCTTTCCTAACACGTGGGCTCCACGCTGACAACTTCTGGGAGCTTTCCAGTAGAAGGAAACACACATCATTATCCTTTATTATCCGTTATTTGCAACTGTGGAGTGTACCCCAAAATGTTTCATCTGAGGGGTGTTTGGGAATCCCAAGCCAGGTTTCTCTGAGAGCTCCAAGCTCTGGAACAGCCCGACGGATGTTTATGCAGAACAGCATTCCTGGTTTATGCACTAGGCTTTTGATGTCCGTGGATTTCTAAGCCAGCACTTAAGCCACCAGAACACAAGGCAGGTAAATAAATAAAGATTAAAAAAAGCTTTGTAGTTGAAAGCTGGACATCATTAGGAGCTGGGATTAGCGTTTGTTAAAAAACAGCATGAAAGAAAATGTAACATGTGAAACATCATGGAATGAAGTGATTTAATGCCCAAAAGCAGCAGTTCCCATGTGCTCGCTCCGGGCTCCAAGCGATGGCATTTTTAGTATCTCACAGGAAACAAACCACGAATGACTCAATTTACTGAGAGCGATGTTTTAAGCGTTATCTGGAAACGGAGATTTTATAATTTATTTCTTTTTTCTTCTCTCTTATCGCGATCCCAGACAAGCCTAAGTGCAGTTAATTAGCACGTACAGGGCTGAAGTGGCCCTGGGTCTGTGCTGAGTTACCATCCCTGGGTGTGCAGTAGGGACGGGACAGCGGGAGCACAGCCTGGGAGAGAGCCTGGATCTGGACACGGGAGCCGGTCCCTTCCCTGAGTGGGAAATGCAGGGAGGGAAATTCTCATCTTCTACATCCCGTCCATCAAGTCTGTCTACATGCCCTTAGCAGAACACCCAGCCCCCACCAAAGCTTTCTACGAGCTCTTGGAAGTTGCATTATGAAAACGTGGAAGTTGGGCACCCGCAGATAACAGCCCTGACCTTTCACTGATCGGCTGCAGGGAGTTGGGCAGATCGGGGATGGGGCAGAGAGGGTCCCTCGGGATGGAAAACCTTCAAGCTTGGGAAGCAGGATGCTCTCTCTCTCGCTGCGGTGGGATGAGCGGGTGGGAGATGCCGTGCCCGGGGGGAATTGCGCCTCTCTGCTCCCGGCTGCTCCTTCCCACAACTTGGGGGGCTCTCCCCAAGCTCCCCCGCACCGTCAGCCCCGCGGGGCCGGGGCAGCCCGGTGTCCCCGCCGGGGGGTAAGGGGGGGCGGAGCCGAAGCCCTCCGGGGCTGCCGGGCACACAATGCCGGCGGCGGCTCCGTCGGGGAGGACGGGTGGCACCGGGAGGCTCCCGGGGACGATGGCGAGCGCGGGGACCGGGGAGAAAAAGCGCGCACTTACTCGGAAGGATCGAGGCTTTTCCTCTCGATGGCCGATGACATTGGCAGGGCCGGTTCCTTTGTGGCGTGCCGGTGGTGGGCTCTGCCCCCGCCGCCCCCGCAGAGGCTGTCTGCTCGCGGAGCCTTGTCGCCAGCCGCGCTGCCCCGCCGCCCCGCGATGACATTCACAGGATTTCCTCCTGCAGCACCGAGACACAGAGAGACACACAGGGGCTGGGGCTGCGCTCCGGCCCCGCGCGGCCCCCCCCC
>VZRQ01007228.1:1196230-1231005 GCA_013397975.1 Machaerirhynchus nigripectus
TTTCATTTCCTTTTTCCTGATCACGATTCAAATACAATAGAAGGAAATCACACTTAAAGAGACAGCTGCCCGTTTCTTAACTGCACTCCTGGGGATTCGGCAATACAAACAGCAGCATCACGACTCGCTGGGTTCCTTAAAGAGACAGAGCGGAGCTCCCCGGAGCCAGGGCTGGGGGCTGCCGAGGTTCTCACGTTAATAAGTTCTCACGTTATTAATTCCTTACTATCGCTGTCTCGCTGTGGGCAGGCAGGTGGGCGACCTGAGAGTGCTCCCAAGGGCTGGAAAAAAAAAATAAGCGCCTGGTTCCGGACTGTGCCGCCTTCTCAGCTGCACACAGGAGCGGCACTCACCATCCCTCTCCTCGCCCTCTCCCTTTCTGACATGAACACGCACATGCCCACACGCACACATGGGTTTGTACGGCACTTCGAGAGCCACAGGTAAAGATCCCGAGCATTATTTGTCCACCCAGAGCTCAAACCGGTCAGCTCACTTGTGTCTCATTTGTAGCCCCGAGTGAACATTTGCTTCCAGACACCCCCGGTTCTTGGCAAGCTGTGTAGCAAATTTACACCCTGACACCGTGTGATGTTAATGAGCTGTAAAAGCCGGCGAGTACCAAGTATCGATCTGTAATTAATCCAAGAGAGGCTAAAGACGGGGAAAGTCTTGCCTGAATATGTCTATTTTCCCTCCCACCCTTCCTCCTCTCCATCAGCACAGCACATCCCGGAAAGGACTGATTTACAGCGCCAGAGTGAAAACTATTGCAGCAACCCGAGCCTTTGCCAGTTTCTGTGGCGTTAGACACTGGCCCTTGCTGGAGGCAGAGTTCTGGAGGAGATGAACGGCTTGCCCTGTTAATTCCTTTAAAAACAGTAAAGAAATATCTGTAATAAAGCCCCGGAGAGCAGTAGTAGCAATATTTCGCTTCTATATTAATTCCCAGCAGAGAGATGTATTTGATGTCTATTTTTATGACTACATTCCCTTTTTTTCCCCAGCTTTTTGGCAGCTGGGGATATAATATCTGCAATACATTAATGAGCCCGATCCAAAGATTAGTAATGTCAGCAGAAGGACTGTTACTCCTTTCAAGGGGCTTTGAACCAAGCTCTTGAAATACTTTAGAGCTATCACTGGTCATTAGAACACATCTTTCTTACTCTTTAAACACATTATCTCCAATGTATTTTAAGCTATTACAGCAGGACAGTCGCTCTCAATTCTGTTGAAGGAAAAGGCTCTTTTGTTAGGTTTTCGCAGACAGGACTGAATTATATGATGACTATTTAATTTCTCGTGTGTTTACCCTGTGATCAGCAAAGTAAAATAAATGTAGATCTTGCCAGAAGACTGAATAACTAAACTATAGCAAGACTCCACAAAAAAAAAAAAAAAAAAAAAAAAAAAAAAAAAAAACCACCCAACAAAGGAACTTCACATGGTTAAAAAAAGAATCAGAAGTTGAATTAAAGGTGGCTCAAAAACATGCAGAAGGACATCAAACGTTTAAAATAACCCAAGATATTTCTGTGAGCTTGGTTTCTCCAGTTTCTCAAGGTTTAATGAAATATAAACTCTTAAAATATAAAAGGCAAAATTTCCCTGATGGTTGGGGCACTCATACTCTGATAAACTCGTGATGGAATAACGTGAGCAGTTCCTTAATGCCAGTAAATGTTCTGGTCACAGAAGCTGTGCACACGCTGCAGATGCACTGGCCTGCTGCCCCCCTTCTATTTATTTTCCCAAAATTCACAGGAAATTAATATGTTTAAGACCTCTGTCCCTTTGTGTATCTAGAAGAGTTCAAAAGTTTTGGTGAGGCACAGAAGCATCAACATCGGCACATAAGGAATTACTTAATTCCTTAGAAAAACAACATCAAAATGAGGACTTACAATGCACAGTGGTCAGACATTATTGGGAAAAAGCATTTTCCTGGTTTTGCAATTCCTTGCTTTGCTCAGACCACCTCAGGTCTGGCAGACAATGAGGTACTTCTCATACTCTTAGTTGAGCTCATGCACTGAGGGACAGACAAGGAACATTCTCTGCTTTGCCAGATCAATCCCTTCACCTGCAGGAAGCTTTCCTGCATAAAATCAGTGGAGCAATGTGCAGTGTAGGAGCTGGAGAGGACAATTTGTGTGTGTTTCATTTTCTCAGCCAGATCCAGAACAAACTTTCCTAGATGAAGTCAGATCTTTGAGCAGAGAACTCGTGACAGTGCTGGGATCACTCCATGGGCTTGCAAGCACCATCTGTCTCCTCATCTAAAGTAATTGTAATTAAAACCGTGAGATTATTTCTTGTTTTCTCTCGGTCCTGGGAAGGAGAGATGACAGGCAAAGTCATGAGCAAAGAAAAGTGGAAAAAAAGCTGGATTTGCAGTGAGAAGCTCAGCAAGAAGGTCCTCAGAATGCTGACCAAGGGCTTCACCTTCAAATACGTCTGAGGAACAAAGCCATACACCTTTTTGGGACAATTCCATTTTCATTTAGTGTGTTTACACACAATAAGCTCTTGCTCTGGACAGTGAAATTTGGCCATTCCAGCTGAGGACTTCCTGTCCCACCAGAACAGATGACCAGTAATCACGAAGGACTTCTCTTTCTTCACCTTGAGCAAGTCCCTTAATACCTCTTTGCCTCAATTTTCCCATCTGCAAATGTTTACTTTCCTCAGCAGAATTGGCTGTTGATTTACTTTTGCCTCCCGCTGAATAACGTTCCCAAAGACAAAGCGTTATTCAGCGCTGGAATTGGTGGTGCCGACATTTCCTGCCCAGGCACAAAAAGACCAGCACTATTTTTAGTGAGGGCTTTTCTTTCCATTGTTTCTTTCTCTGTGAAGCTGGATTTTCCAGTGCTCTTTAGTGTGGCTTTTTTTGTGTGTGTGTGCATGTTGATTGATTGAAAATCCTGAGGGATGAGTTTTGGTTTCAATTAACTTTTATTAATAAAGATCACACTATAGACTAATTATTGGAGCATGGTTGAGGTCAAATCTGCTGTTAGAGAGGACATTTAGCATTCAGGGCTTGGAATAATGTGCCATGAATAAGTCAGCTGGACTTTTCTAGATGTTTCTCAATAAGAATTTAATGTAAAGCTGCATCACTTCTACGAGTGGTGTAATCTAAAGAAATAGCTCAGTGTGCCTGTTTCCAAAGAAACATCCTCTCTTGCACTCAGGGACTATTTTCAGCTTGGTTTTGGAAGGCCACAGCATCATCATCACCACTCGGTCTCAGGTTGTTCCTACCTTTATTCCTTTGGCATATCCCAGCTTTATCCCCCCTATAGCTTATGGATACTATTGAGCTATTTCAGGTCACCCTCATTTAGAGAAGTCCGTGTTCAGTAAGATTAACTGTGCTGCCCTCAATAGCCAGTAATGCTGGTCGCCTAAAAATGCAGTTTATGAAGATTGAAGTCTCTGCATAGATGGAAGAATTAAATCTCGGCGACGGTGGCCTAGATTTTCTGTTAGTGCTTTCTGTGGGAGAGAAAAGTCAGCACCGTGACTAACGGTGAACAATTAACATGAAAGGTGGCACAAAGGAATCAGGATTTCTGCAATTTGGGCTGGCTTCGGCTGCTGAGCCACCATTTGGTGATGGAACCACTGCTGCACTCCAATCCACCTATCTGCAAGAACCCTCCTGTTTCCCACCTCACACCGGACTGAAGCCTTGACCCGCCAGCCTTTGGGATGAGGCTCTGAAGAAATGGAAATTTTGGGTTGGTTTGGGTTTTTTGAACACAAATTTGACACCACAGAACAAGAACCTTGGTCTCTCTTAACGAAAACAGAATATTTGAGGAGGAATTTGGAGTTTGGAACTGGAGGATCTCTAAGGTCCCTTCCAAGCCAAACCATTCTGTGTGATTCCATGATTCTATAAAAACCAGCTTCTGCCAAGGAGATGGGACTGTGCCACTGGAGAATCAATGCTCCATCAATAGTTACTCATATCACCACAATGTCATGTTAATGGCAAGAAGGGCACCACATAATTCAAAGACAAAAAAAAAAATCCTATTTCTTCCCTTTTCATCAACCTGGACATTTTGTTTCAGGCACTAAGTTCTGGTCTGGTCTATGAGCTCTCCACAAGTGCTGTTTTGATTTTGTTGGTTTTTTTTTTTTCGTATCAAACCCTCCTCATCATTCTCTTAATCAGCAGATTTTCTAACCTCCCTGGGGACAGAGGTGGATAGAGAGGATAAGGAGTTGTCACTGAGTGATGACCACATGCACTGACTCGAACACACTTTGGAGGCTTTTGGCGAAGTGTGACTCAGAGAACTTACAGACTCCTGACCAAGGACACACTTCTCTTTCTGGGGCTTAACCCTTCCTTTGAACTGGAAGAAAACAAACCAGAACAATAAAAACCACAGTTGGGGTGAGGTTTGCCCTGGGACTGTGAGGTCCAGACGTTAGATAAGGATCCTGCTGCCTAAAGAGGTCTGAGCAGTTACAAAGTTTTGGTTTGTTTTGCCTTATTTTCTCTCACAAGCAACAAAGATGAGAAAAAAAAACAAACCACCACCCAGCCCAGCAACTGTGGTTATAGCCCAGGGAAATCTTCAACTGCAGATCACATCAGGGATGATGAAAAGTAAGTTACAGGCAGTCAGATGAAGGGATATTTCGCTGCAAAAACGTGAAAGGTTCCCCCTCCCCACTTCCTCCCTCTTCTTTTATTGATTTCTCTTGCTGCCTTGCACGCAAGCCAGATCCAATTACTCTGTCATGGTTTTCATAAGGCTACTGCTCTACAGTGCAGTCCTTTCAAGTAATTCCTCCTTTTTCCATGGTAAATACTCTCGCCTATGCTGATGCATGGGAATGACCCCAGCAGGGCACTGGGGAGAGTTTTGACTTTGGCATTAAACATGTCCTCCCAACCCATTCGTGTCAAGGGAGAGACACATCTGAACCGAAATGGGCTTTGAGCTGGACCCATAAATACCTCCAGTTTAGAAAACAAAGGGTGGCTTGGGAAAGCAGTTCCCTCAGGGAAAATTTCAGAGGGAGTCAGAGACAACCAGAGACTGTAGCTCGGGCTCCCCTGTGTATGTACACAGACACAGGTATGTCTATATATTTATACATTTATGTATTTATAGATGTGTATTTTTTTACACATTTCTATGTAATATGTGTATATAATCATGCATTTGTGAACACAGAGACACTTGCAGACTTGCAGGTCTCCATCTTTTGCTCTTTTCCAAGCTGTTTCCCAACAAAAGCAGCTTTTCGAGATGACAGGCTCTAGTCAACACACTCCTTCCCGTTATCACCTGGGAGAGTCACTGGGTAGACTCAACAACCTTGGCACTAGCCAGCAAAATTACCAGGAAATCTGACATCATTCCAGGAACCCATCAGTCCTCTCGTTCCCCCATGGAATGTTGTTATTTCTGCTCTTAATTCCTTCCTGGGTTCTGCATGCAGTGAAGCAATATTCCCTAATTACGTGGATTAGGAGGTGGATCTAACGAGGAAGTCTGGTGTCACCTACTTCACATGGACCAGGGGAACAGCAAAAACTCCTGCTGAGTGGCTGCCCCATCTCGCTGCACAGGCAAATCCCCGGGAATACATGGCCTGGGGGCTGTGGAATCATAGAATCATGGAGTGGTTTGGCTTGGAAGGGACCTTGAAGGACCATCTCGTTCCAGCCCCCCTGCCAGGCACAATAACGTGCTGACACTTCATGTGCAAGCGCCGTGGACCTTTGGAGAAAAACCAGCCAGAAGGAAAACAAACAGCTCGATTCACTATTGTTCCACCAGCTCCAATTAAAGCTGCAGCACAGAGGAGCCACGTTCACCTCTGTGCTCCACAAGCTTGAGCTCAGCTTGCAATATCAGCGCTTGCTTTCCCACGTTCCCTGTGGAAATCCATCTGACGTGTTTCACGCCGCCAGCCTGTCCAAGTTTCATCCACAGGCCTGTGTGCTGGATCACTTCACATCCCCTAATTCACCTTCCTTCTTTGGCCTACCTTCTGCTGATGAAATTTCATCAATTGGGAATGCCTGATGCATCCTTTAAATTCCTTCTAATTTTTTTCCTACCTAACAAGGCTCTGTCCCAAGCATACCAGCCACCTAATTAGTCACCTTGACCTTGGGAAAAAAAAAAGCAGCAGAGTGCATTTAATAACAACCCCAGTGAGCTGAGGCGGCTTTACAATTATGTTGCATAATGTAGTCATGAGGAGAGGGTTACCAGGGAGATAATGGTAAACATAAGCCTTAATTCTGTCTGAAAAATAATTGGAGTGGTCTCCCTTTGTGGCTGGGGGAGAGGAGAAAATTGGATGGGTAAATTTCCAGTTACTGCAGATGTTAGTGGAACATGCTGCACTCCACCACTGAGGGGATTATTAGCTGCCTCTGGATGCCACGGGTATGAGCTGTCTGGCTCCCTCCCCACACACGCAAGTCTGTGGAGAAGTGTCATTTCAGGGAGGAAAGAGCACTGCTTCCAGCACAACCGGGGTCTCTCCACGCTGTTACTACATCTCTTCGCAGTGACCCTATCAAAATCCTGTTGGATGGAGTATTCAGCAACCCAAACACATTTTTAAAATAAGACAGCCTCTGTGAAGTCCTCCTGCTGCAATCTTCACACCTTTTCTCTCTGCACCAGTCACCCCTGGAGCCCGTGGCTCGCCTCTGGAGCACCTCCACAGCTGCCAGCAGTGCCACGTCCCCGCTCTGGCAGGACGTGTGCCACGGGAGGGGAGCTGGGATGCTGAGCAAAGGTTTGCTGGCACAGCATCCCGTCCTGTCCCACCCCATCTGCTCACCACCATCCACCAACTGTGGAGTTTTCTTCTCTCGTGGATGGACCTGATGCCACTGGGCCACTCTCAGGTGGAAATAAGCCCAGAAGAAGAAAAATATCCACTTTGAAGTGCACCCTTCCCTGGAGATCTCCTTTCTGGTTTCTTAGCCCTTTTGGGGACCTTTTGACTGATGCCACCACCCAGAAGTTTTACCTTCTCTTCCTGGTCATCAGGAACAACAGCAAAGCCTGGGGAAGCCTGAACATGCTTCCCTGCATTTTCTGCCCCAGCCAGAGCCTGCACCTGAGGCCAGGTGCCTCTCACCCTGCCTGTGCCACAGCTCTCTCCCAGATATTTTAGGCAGCGAGTCCATCAGCCTTTGTTTATATTTAGAGCAGGCATTTAATTCCAGAACCACAGGGGCTGAGCACTCTCAGATTAATTTGTGGTTTCAATTCCCCTTTGGCTGAGCTGTAGAGTCACCTCAGCACAGTGACAGGTAGGTGCAGCAGCTCCTATCACACACTCCCTATCAGCCAGCCTTCCGTCCAAGCCTCGAGGTGGAATTATTCAGCACCCGCTATTAATATTTAAGTGCAGGCAGTGTTACACAGCCGCCTGTGTTTTTCAGCGGGAAGTTTCTGCCAGCTCTGATGCTGCTTTGCAGCGGGTTTGGAGGAGCAGGGGCTGGCACAGGAGGTCCTGGCTGCTGGACACTGGTGGCTGTGGGCTACGGAGCGAGGGAATCGGGACCAGTGGGCAAACCCATGGTGGGCAAATGGTTTCCAGTGCTTGTGGCTCTCGCACCTCCCATCTTCTGTGGTGTGTCAGGGGGCGCAACGAGGTGGTCTTAATGTCCCTCCCAACCCAAAGCACTCCATGGTTCTTCGGAGCTCAAGGACACAGGCACCTTGTTTTGGCAGAGCAGCCAGGCCAGCCACTCGTGATTGCACTCGAGCAGTGCGTTCCCCGCTGCAGCTCTCCAGCACCACAGCCAAGCTCAGCTCTGCTGGCTGAGAGACCCCAGCCCCGCCGGGCTCGGAGCGCATCCAGCGCTGCCACGCTCCCCCCTCGGCTCCTCGGCAGAGCTCTCTTGATGTCAAGCCACACTTGTTGGCACAAACACATCCTTTAGAGCTGCTTTCTGCTACCCAATTAGAAGGCTGTCAGCAGCACGGCCATCACTCCTCCTGCGGCTTCTGACAAGCCCGGACACCGCTATGCTGCTGCCGAAGATTAAAGGAGTCTGTCCTTTGTGTTACCCAGCGGCTGTGTGCTGGCCAGAAACTAATTCCCCTTCCCAATGGATGTGCCTGTGGAACAGCTAATGGGCTCTGTAAGCCTGTCTCCCTTCCTTGTGAAGAGGAACACACGCGCTAAAGAACTGAGTTGTTTGAGCCACATTTCTCCCACCGAGCCGAGAGAGAGTTGCCGTTCCCGAGAGCTGGAGACTCGTGGGGGTGTAGGTGTTCTCAGTAGTTACAACAGTTCAGGAATTCTCAATTCTTTTTAATGATTCATTTAGTGGCTCCGCACATCCTCTGAGACCGAGGAGCGGGTGGGTGATGCTCTCACCGCCAGACTGCTGGCTCAGAGCTGCTCTGGGCTCTTTGGTGTGAAATGGGTTGAGTGACAATCCCGTACATTAACTTTACCACCCAACATAAAGATTACTGGGTAGTGCAAAAGAAATGTTGCTTTAATCTCCCGCAGCAGCACAGAGGAGCTCGGATTTGTCAGGTGCTGGCAGCAGGAGTGATGGTTTTGTGGGGGACCTGGTCTCAACAGCATCCCAGGCTGCATCTGAGGCTGCACTTGGCCCATTAACTTCCAAATTCTGGCTGCATTGCCTGACCGATGGAATATGGAGAGCTGAAACACAACTAAAATAATTGATCACCCTTAAATCCCATCAAACTCCCCAAGAAGTGGAACAAGCACATACAGAGTACTCAAAGCCCATAAATTCATTTAGCACCAGATAAAGTCCACCTACTCCCACTGGTGTAAATCTGGAGTAATTCCACTGAAGTATAATAAGGTCAGTGGAGTTGACTAGCATTAAACTGGCATCGTTGAAAATAATTTTTTTGCTATAAAGAATGAAAGACAAATGTTCTTTGAATTCCTGACCCCACTGTGAAAATGAAATGCAAGATGTGGGAACTCTTTGAAACTGATAGAAATGTCTCCGCCTCAGATCTCCCTCCGTTAATCAAAACAAGGCACTGTAATCAGCCCCGATTCTGGGTCTATCTGTGAGGAACAAAGCGAACTCAGAGAATTAAATCATTTAACACATTATTTCCTTCCTCATTTCAGCGCCGGCTGAGCTTCTTGCACAATTTCTGCACACACACACCCCCCTCCGCCCCCGGATCCCACCCCTGCAGCCGGGTTATGCTGCAGCTGCAGGGCTGCTGCAGGGCAGAACAGTCCCCAACATCCCTGTTGGCTTGAGGGATTTCTGCTTTGGGAGCTTGTCCTTCAGGTTCTGAGATGTCTCCTCCGCCTTCCTGAGGTCTGATTTCCTCTTTCCTTTACTACCTGCTGAGTAGGAAACTTGGGACAGACCCAAATGGGGAATATTTGCCCATGCTGTTACACTGCCCCAGCAAAATCCCAACTGTGCAGCCACAGCTTAGATCTTGGAATAATTTAGGTTGGAAAAACCCTTTAAGACTGTTCCCACAGCACTGCCAAGGCCACCACTAAACCGTGTCCCCAAGTGCCACATCGACACTGCTTTTAAATCCCTCCAGGGACAGGGACTCCAGCCCTGCCCTGGGCAGCCTGGTCTGGAGCATCTTCTCGTGGGATTTCTTGCTGCCTTCCTCGGGTGAAACAAAATCCAGTGGTGTTCCCCACAGCAGAGTAGGGCAGAAATGACATCCTTTAAGCTTATTCTAAGCTTATGTTTGGGGAAAGGCTGAATAATGATCTTTTTTTTTTAAAGAAAGCATGAGTAGAATCACCAGACTCTTAGAATAACATTATCTACACTGAATTGATAAACCTTGTTTAGGTTTTTTTTTTAGATTTTAGATTTGTTTTATAGATTTTCAGTTTCAACTGCAGATTTTAATCAATTGTTCAGAGAATATTCTAAAGATTTTTTTTTTGGTTTACATAACAGGAGATGTAATAATTGCATAACCAGTGGCCTGAGCAGAGGAAAAATATTTTCCAGGTGGGATTAGTGCCTTAATATTGCACTGACAATATGAACAATAGGATGGTGTGCAATCTCAGCAACATTTTCTGTGTTTTCTTCCCACCACCCTGTGGCTCTTTTAGAATGAATGGCCATTCTTGTAGAATTAATGGCTATTTCAGTCATTATTTAGCCGTGGAAAAGATACAACTTTAATCTGAAAGGTGGGACTGGCATTGCTTCCAGAGGGCAGTGTCCACTGAGATCCTACAGGTACATTCTGCACTACTGCTTTTCTCCAGCCTGTTGAAAGTTTTTATCAGGCTTCGTCCACTAATTGATTTTTTTTCCCCCTGTTTCCCAGCCTTCTGTGCTTTTGAGAACTCACCAAAACAATGAGCATGAATTTCTGCCCGGACCAAAATCACCCTTCTCAGGAAAACCCGGGCAGTTGGACTCGATGATCCTAAAGGTTCTTTTCCAACCTAGCTGATTCTGTGATTTCTATGATTCTAAAAGCACCCACTGTAGCTTTCTAACTATTTCTATTTCCAGTAGATTTCCTGTTAGCTGTGCCTACAGGAAATAAATGCCCAATAAATGGGCACGGGCTCTGAACGAAAGCTCTTTGCATTCCACAGCCGGGAACAAGCGATGATGCTCAATTGACAACTCACTTCCTCCCCGGTGTCGTTTGGGGAAAGTGTCAAGGAGAAAAACTGCCAGGGAGGGAAATAATAATAAAAGCTGGGTGCTGGGCTGGCTGGGTTTCCTGCAGAGCTGCCTGTGCACAGATGGCTTCCTGCGATAGCTCCTCCCGGCCACCACGGCCCGCTGGGTCCCCCCGACACACGGCAGCTCCGCAGGCTCCGTGGCTCAGCCTGGAGAAGAGGAGGCTCTGGGGAGACCTTAGAGCCCCTTGCCGTGCCTAAAGGGGCTCCAAGGGAGCTGGAGAGGGATTTGGGACAAAGGCCTGGAGGGACAGGACAAGGGGAATGGCTTCACATTCACAGAGGGTAGGGTTAGGTGGGATATTGGGCAGAAATCCTTCCCTGTGAGGGTGGAGAGGCCCTGGCACAGGTTGCCCAGAGAAGCTGTGGATGTGAGTGGGTGGGCTCAGAAACAAAAATTCTGGGTGCTTCGATGGCTCATAAGGAATATCTTGCAAGACTTTCCTTTTCACAGGATTCATGGGCTTACAGATTTACAGCAATATTGGAGATAAAGGAGAGCATCTGACAGTTTCCTGCCAAAACCAGCAGCAGCAGTCAGCTTATCTGGAGATGTTCACAGAGTCCTGGAATGGTTTGGGTTGGAAAGGACCTTCAAGTCCATCTCATCCCAACTCTCTGCCGTGGGCAGGGACACCTTCCATAGCCCAGGTTGCTGAGGTTGCTGGTGAACATGGGACAGGACCACCATTTACCAATACTATTTCAGCTTTAATAAGTTTGGGGGGGTTATTAAATTACTTCCTAGGTCAGTGTGGGCAAAATTCAGTGCCTAGGCTAGAAAAGTTTAGTTGTTCTCTCAGTTGTACCTTTGGTAACTCAGCCATGGAATTTATCTTGATATTCCTTCAGCACGTGCCTTATGTGCCATTAACTTTAGGACAAGGTGTGGAATGAAAATACTGAAAAGCTTGACAACTAATCTAAACCCAGGAAGTCAACCTTGATTTTCATGGGGAGAGAAAAAAGCCTCAGTCTTGCTAGGTTTGGCTTCAGCAAGGAATCTTTCATTCTTTATGAAAGCCTGATTTTTCTTCATTCCAAGGCTTTATTTTGCTTGAGTATGAATGATTGTGTGATTGATTGATTGACTGACAGATGGAGAGACAGACACACATCTGCCAGGGACAGCTTCTCTGACTCACCTTGGCCAATGTTTACCTCAGTCACCTCTTGCCCATGCTGGCTCAAATCTCCCCAGCTTACCAAAAACTCGGAATTTCTGGCAGATATCACTATGAGGCCTGAGGTGGCCACCTAAAACCAGAGACTAGACAGGAATAAGGGAATAAAGGCAGGTATTTATTTGAAGGGCCTTCAAAGGTGCACCCTGGACAGGCCAAAGGTGACTCCCAAGATGGACCCTGGGTCACGAGTTCTTCACACTTTTGTAAGTTTGGTTCATCTGCATATTAGGGTTAGTTCTCCAATTAAAGCTTCAGCTAGTGATGTAATTTCCCGAAGCTCACTCTGTTCTAAAGATGTTAGTTTACACATTTTCGGGCCTAGGACAGGCTGGGTGTCCTTGGAGAGCAGGCTCGGAGAGGCTTTGTTGTGTCTAACCGGCATGAGAGAACAGCTCACAGGCTACAAGAAACAGCAGAGTTACACACTAGGCAGTACAGGATCTGAAAATATAAAAGTTAAACCTTAAGGCATCAACTAAGCATGCATTTATAATAAATCATAACACTCGTTTTTTCACTTCTTTTCCCTGAAATGTTTAGTTCTCTACCAAGCTGCCCATTTTCCTTTAATTACACAGCCAAACCTCCACGTCCAACACCCACACTAGACTCTTTTACAACCACAATATTTATTGCCAACTGACCCATGGAACCTATTCAGCATGTAACCCTCTTTTTTTTCTTTTTGACCACAATCCATTTCCCCCATGCGCACGTTTCTCTCGCTCCCTGTAGCTCATCCCATCCCATTAGCTCTCTGTGCTGAATAGCCTGTTCCAGGACATCAAACTTTAATTTAAACAGAAGATGATCAATAAGCTTAGCAAATTGCCTATGGCAACATCAGCAGTTTGAATCAAAGGGTTTATAGGTAATTTAAAGGGCACCCTCGCTCACCCCCACCATGTGGTAGGTACCTATTGCTTGCTTTGCCAAGAACAGCTCCGTTGGCTGAACACAAGGAAAAAAGAGCTTTTCCTCCACAGCTGAGCTGGGAAAGGCACATCCATTCTGGATGCTTTTGAAAGTGCGTTTTGAACCCACAAAAGACAGGAGCATCTCAGGAGGGCAAAGAAAGCCTAACTCACAAGACTTGTTAAAAAACCCGGACAAATCAGAGGTTAGAACCAATATCAGCACTAAAGGAACGGAGATGTAAAAGGAAAACACACAGGAGGTCAGTCCAGCCCTCCTCTGTGCTGCTGTGGCTTGGGACCGCCGTGTATTCACCTGAGGGAGGAGAAACCATTGTTCAACCTTTTCCTAAAATCTCTGCAGTTTGATTTCCAGACATGCAGGCAGCCTTTGGTCCAACACACGGAATCACAGAATAACAGAACGGTTGAGCTCGGAAGGGACCTTAAAAACCATCTCTCCCTGCCGTGGGACACCTTCCACTAGCCCAGGTTGCTCCAATCCCTGTCCAGCCTGGACACTCCCAGGGATCCAGGGACAGCCACAGCTTCTCTGGGCACCCCGTGCCAGGGCCTCCCCACCCTCACAGTGAACAATTTCTCATATCTAAACTCACCCTCTCTCCATTTAAAACCATTCCCCCTTCTCCCATCACTCCATGACCTTGGAAAAAAAGATGGTCTTCTTCAGGATCCTTGAAATCTGGTGGTAGGATTGGGAATTCTTTGGGCAGTGGGGAGCAGCAGCAAACACATCTGGCCTGTTTAAGACACACAAATGTAATTTAGGAGCACGAGGGGCCCAAAAGGCCCTCGCAGGAGGGGATATATGGCTCTAAAGGCACTTAGCTCCTAGCTGGCTCCGGGTCGGAAATTACACAATGGATGTTGAAATGTTGGCTTGTTGAAAAGTTGTCATTCGAGTAATGGATGCTTTATTTCCTGTTTTTGCTGAAAGCTAAAGCGAAACATAATTAGCAAGCGAGAAAGCAACCTTGGCAGCCAAACAAAAAAAGCACATTTTGGGCGCCCGAGCCAATTAAAATTGTTTATGTAGCTCACGAACAATATTTTTCTCCAAATCATTAAACCAGAGAATTCATCATAACACAGCCAGGCCTGGTGCTCCCAGCCCTGCTCCTGTGCCAGGCTGTCAGCTCCCAAGGATGGACTGAGGGCATGCTGTGATGTCCAGGATGCTTTCAGGGATCAAAGAGAAAAGGCTTGTGACTGGAAGGGGAAAGCTCAGCTTCCATTTCTTTTGGGTTTGGGATAATCCTGAGCATAGGAGAACTTTAATTTGCCTTGGAGATCGGAATGCCTATTAATTATAAATTAAAAATCTCTCTTTTCAGCCCTTTTCCCTCTTTAAAATCAGAGTTGAAGAACCTCCCACTATTCTTTTTAAGACTTGAATCCATGCCCTGCTTGATTCTCACATGGATGCCGTGAGATTGTTTCTGATGATGTAAGGTCTGCCTTCTCTTCTTGCTACATGAGAAAATAATCCTTTAGGAAAAAAAACAGTGGATGGACAAATATTTCTGCTCTTTAGGATGATGCCCATCTGCTCCCCTTGTAACAAATCGTGCTTTCCATTTGAATTCTCAGCTTTCATTTCTGGCGGTGAGGTCATTATATGTGAAATATTTTCGTGCATTTTTATGAATTGGCCCCTCTTAATGTTTTGCTTGCTTCTGAAGCAAAATTAAATCAGGTTGTGAAAATTATCACCACCCTTCAGTAAAAAATTATACACGGCCTGAAGTAAAAAGTAAAAACCAAAAGGGAATGGGTTGATACAGAGGAGGAACAATTTCTCTCGCCAAGCGATGAAGTGCATACGTTCTCCAAATTAGTGCTGTCTGTGTCTAGGCATGCCCAAAGCTGTGTTTTTCTGCAAACTTGTTTTGCTTGTAACTTTTGTTTTTGCCTGCTGCCCCTGCCTGGCCGTGCTCGGTGCGTGTGTGTTTGTGTCACCGAGCTTTGCCCGCTTTGTTCCGAGACCTTCAGAAGGAAAAACGGTTTGGGCATGACGTGCCCTGGGAACATTCTCCAAACAAAGCTCTGGGGGGCTGTTCAGGCTGTTTTGACTTGCCCTTGGTGCAAAGTCGAGAGCACTTTGTGAGGGGACTCATGGGTGGGAGCTGCTGGGAGCAGAAATCCTGGGCTCAGGCTCCGATCCCCACTGGGCTGAAGGGATGAAAAGGCTCCTTGTTATTCACAGTGCAGAAGTTCTTGTGCTTAAACACAGCTCCTGGATCTGTAATCCTGGGATGGTTTGGGTCGGAAAGGACCTTAAAGCTCGTCTGGTCCAACCCCTTGCAATGAGCAGGGAGGTCTTCAACTAGACCAGGCTGTTCAGAGTCCAGTCCAACCTGGCCTTGAGTGTTTTCAGGGATGGGGCATCCACCACCTCTCAGGGCAGCCTGTGCCAGGGCCTCACCACCCTCACAGGGAAAAGTCCATAAATACACAAACCTGGGTGAGGGGAGGGATTAACCATGTGACCAGGAACAAAAAAGGCAAGGTCTTCCTGGTGGGAGTCACTGTGGAGGACACCAGGCACTGCCGGGGCCGTCGTGGCACTTTTGCAGGCACACCAGCATGGGATTGATGAGGGTGAAATTCAACAGTTTCACTTTGTAAGAGTCTGCCATGTTCCACTAGGATCAAATCCCCTGGTGCTTGCGTGGTTGGGAAGCATTGGTGCCCATCAGTTGTGGGAGGACATGGAATCTGTTCCCTCTAGGCCCTTACTCTGAATTTTCTGTCGTTCAGGAGTGAACAGTTTTGCTGTTACTGATTTCTGGCCTGTGTTAGTTGACCTGGTGGCCTTGGCCTGGTGGTCACTGCTGGCAGGTGACCACGTCCAGGAGGAGAAGGCAGCATTGCTGTGGTTTGCAGAGGTGTTATTGCCTTTTAGCAAATTAATTTGCCAATTATTTAATGAGCGTAAAATTAGTAATGAAGCATGATGTGCATGGTCTTACCTGATCAAACAAGATACTTTTTTCTGTGAAATGTATTAGCCCTGACTGGATTTCCTCTGATAAATGCCTCTCACTGAAACAGTCTGTGATGGGGTAGAGAAAGGAGCAGCCTGGTAAGGCCACAATACCCTACAACCCACTTGGAATGAAACAACTGCTCGTCTCAAAGGCAACGATTTGGTCAAACCATTGCTATTGTGAGGTTGTGGGTTTGGTGTTGCTGTCATTGTGGCATTAATACACTGAGAAATTCAGATAGTTTATCAGCATCCATTAAGGAATGGGAGGAAATTAGGACAAAAAGCCTGTTGTTTATTCAAGGTTGTGTTTTATTTATCTTCTGGCTTTTAAAAGCCTCTTATTTTATGTGCCTTCTGGGCACATAGGCTTTCGTTTAAAAACATCACCACTAAAACAAACAACCAAACTGACAAAAGTCGTTTTGGGGAGAGCGGCTGAGATGTAAAAGCAGCTCAGCACTCAGTACCCCTTGAGGTAAAAACTTTCTGCTGAGGTCTCAGGGACCGTGACCCCTGGATCAGACCAAATGGGGAAATCGTCACTCCTGGCAAAGCAGATGCTCCTATTTGGGCTCTTCAGACTTTCATCTGTGAGCTCTGAGCAGCCCGAGCTCCTGCCAGGGAGGCTGGGAGGTTGTGGGGGGGACGTGGGACTGGGGGATGTGATCACATCCCTGTGTGTCCAGACTCCAGCTCGTCCAGGGGCTCCATTAAGCAGGGAGGACTTCCCTGTTTAAAAGAGGGGGGAAAAACAGACAGGAAAAGCAGAGACCGAAGGACAAATATTTCTATTTCTGGGGACACTTGATAAGCATAAAACGTTGGGACCTTTCTTGCTGATACCAACTGATTTTCCAGCCCCTTGTCTGACAGCTCAAGGTTCATGTATTTTCCTTCTTGTTACCCATGGTGAAACTCACCAAACAGCAAAATGTCGGAACATTCCAAAACAGTCTGTGGACAGAATTTTTTGGTTTCTGTTTTATTCCTTCCTTTCCTCATCCATCAGGGATTGCCAGAAGCTCTGTGCTGAAGGCAGACTCAGCCGAGCAGGGAAAGCTGTTTAAATGCTCCTCCAGGAAAATTTGTTTTCACAGATTTCTCAGATTTCACAGCTTCACCTTCACCACCACCCCACATCCCCTGACCCACCTGACAAGGGTGGGACCCTGAAATCCTCACCTGTGGTGCAGCAATATGGGAAATCCTTTCTGACCCACCTTCCCTTTGCTCCCTGGCCATCTCTTCAAGTTGGATTCTGTATTATTAACCAAATCCAGTGTTTCTGTTTGCTTTAAAAAACCAGAAGGACTGCCTGTGTTATCCAGAAGTAAATACGGTGCACAGCTGTCGTCATGTGGACTGAGGGCTTGTGTGGGTGTGTTCATGGATGGATGGATGGATGGATGGATGGATGGATGGATGGAGGTACTGCTCAATGGAATGATATTGATGCAGCTCCTGAGGGATGAAATTAATTTACTTTGCCACTTTGGCCAGGGTTAAAAGGCCATTATGGCAAGGAGCTGTATAAGAGAACCAATGTTGCACCCCCCACTGCTCCCGTGTGTATCCACGTGTGTTGGGGAACAGCTGTTTTTAGAAAGAATTTCCAAGGGAGGTAACCTGACCGGGAATAAAGAGCAGGAAGGGCGTCACCCAAGAATCTTCATCATTTTTCTGCTCTAGGGCAGTTCTTTCCCCTTGACTAACATTGCTCCCAAACTGGGGGGGCACCCAGGGAAGGGATGGCACCAGCCTGCAAAATCTGGGAGGGAGGCCCCCTCCTACCCATCCTTGCACACACCAAGGGCTTTTTACGTCCTGTTGAGGAAACACAGCAATGTTTGGAGAAGCCAAACAGCGAGGCAAAGAGGAACCAGGGCTCTTTTAAAACACTTTGGCTACCAAAAAAAACGTCCTGAGCTGCTTTTTTTGCGCGCTCGGCGTGGAGGGAGCAGCAGCCAATTGCGTTATAGCGCTGCTGATTACTTATGATTCCCTTCCTGTGAGGACAGGCCCTGATGTGTTGTTTTTTGATAACACTGGCTCCTTCAGAGCAATAACCCTGGTACAGTTTCCTGCCTAATCGGAGAGCAATTACTGCACCTCAAAAGGGAAAACGTTGAGAAGAGCCCGGGTTGAGCTCGGGAGTGATAACACAAACACTTTCTTGCTAAGCCGTGGTTAGACTTGAGCTCATTCGAGCATCTCCCGTGGCAATACCTGACAAAAATCAAAGAGAAAGGAGAGGCTGAGGGCTGTTCTTGTCTACCATGTTCCGCTAGGATCAAATCCCCTGGTGCTTGCGTGGTTGGGAAGCATTGGTGCCCATCAGTTGTGGGAGGACATGGAATCTGTTCCCTCTAGGCCCTTACTCTGAATTTTCTGTCGTTCAGGAGTGAACAGTTTTGCTGTTACTGATTTCTGGCCTGTGTTAGTTGACCTGGTGGCCTTGGCCTGGTGGTCACTGCTGGCAGGTGACCACGTCCAGGAGGAGAAGGCTGCACCGCCATGGTTTGCAGAGGTGTTACTGCCTTTTAGCAAATTAATTTGCCAAGCCTCTGTGGGAACAAAAATCAAAGTTTTAAGGGTTATTCCAGCAGAGCAGTGTAGCCAAAGACAATGTTACCCCATAGTTTTGAAAAGGGACTGGCAAGTGAAATACTTTCGGGGGGAAAAGTAGTTTCTGCTTGGACTGCTGGCATATTTCTGGTGCTCCGATGCTTCCTTTAGGACTCATGGTCTTCCACCTAAGGCTGAGGCTGTGCTTTGGACCTCCTCTGTGGAGAAGTCCCTGGCTACAAAGGGTGTGTGCCTGTGGCAGAGAAGTGCTATCGCCCTGGAGTCGAGCACGGAGAGGAAATGACTCAGTCATCAAAAGGCCCTCCTTCCTCAGGGAACTGTCCTTAATCAGTATTATCCCGTTACAATAATACCATTTCAGAAGGACTGGGAACCAGAGCACTTGCGTAGCCATGTAAACTGCTTCCTGTATTTGCCAAACAAAACAGCATTCAGCAATTAATAGAATTTAGCTATTAGTGCTGCCATGATAAAACAACAACCCCGGCTGTTCCTCCTGCGAAACGTTTGGTGCAATCCCTCCCCCAGGAAAAGTCCTTTTCTTCTGGCTCCGTGTTACCTGCTGCTCCAGGAGAGAATAAATAAGAATAAACAAGATTTGTGGCATTTTGCTTGGCTGGAAGTGTCACAGCTATGGAAATTGTCCTCATTACCCTTGCAAGAGCTACTGCAAAGCTTCCTCCTGGGACACCCTGATTAGTCATTGCTTTAGTATTAAGCTGGGATACTTTGAGCTGCTTGCCAGGGATCCTGTGCAATCTCTACCTTTTGGTGCTGGATAATAGGGCAGCTCCCAAAATCGGCAGTGGAGGCGATAGGATGAAGGCGATAGGGTGGGTCCTGGGGAGCCCGGGGAGCGGGAGCGTCGTGGAGACTCCGCTCGCTGTAATTAACTCTGATTAGACACAGCCACAGCTGGGCAGCAGCTCGGCAGCAAATGGCCCCTTTTGTTCTCCTTGGGTCTGACAGCAGAGCAGCTCGTGGCGTGACAAGGAAAGGCCACTTGTGGCCTGCTCTGCCAGCTCTGGCCATCAGGGCCTCGAGGCCAACGCCCACTCAGTCCCAGGAGGGTTTGGCTGGGAAGGGACGCGGAAGATCATCCAGTTTCAGGGCAGGGACACCTCCCACCATCCCAGGTTGCTCCAAGCCACATCCAGCCTGGCCTTGGACACTTCCAGGGATGGGGCAACCACACCATCCATGAGCAACCTGTGCCAGGGCCTCACTGGCCTCACAGGAAAGAATTTCTTCCCAATATCCAATCTGAACTCACCCTCATTTTAAAACCATTTCCCCTTATCCCATTACTCCATACTCTTGCTCAGAGTCCCTCTCTGGAAACCATGAATGAAAAGGATCCTTGCATGAGTTAATTTGGACGTGGGAATTTTCAAATATATAAAGGAACCTCCACTGACATGTGGAAAACGTACCGAGTGAAACTTGAAAGCTGCCTTCTTTTTTTCTGACAATGCAAAAAAAAAAATGGAATATATCACTCCGTGAGTGATTTGACAAAAAAAGAATCATTCAGGATGCCCAGTTACCCAGGATGACTTCACCAGTGTGGGCTTTTCTCCTGAGAATGAATTATCTGATAACCAGACTCGGCATGGGCATTTCTACATGCTTTGCTTTGAAGCCTTTGCAAATGCACAAGGATTGGAACAAGGACAGAACAGAGGAAGAGAACGTGGCTCTTTGCTTTTCTTGGAAAGGTGGGCTACAAACTTTCAGCATCTGCCTCCACTGGTTTCTGCTTACTGGGAATGATAAAAATTGAACACTGGGTCTTCTCATCGCAAGAATCTGTCAGAAATAAGACTTCCCCTGAAGTATTCTGTATACAAGATGCGTGCTGAGCAAAAAAAAAAACCCCACCCCATGTCTGAATTCAAACTGCAGAGCAAAATGAGAGAGTGAGATGGTACCACCATACCCCATGTGAGTCAGGACTAATCACAAGAAAGGACAAAAATAAATCATTTTCATAGAGCTGCCAGCAAGGGGGCAGAGCTACTGCTGAGCCACCACCCTTTACCTGACTTCTGGTCAGAACTTGACAGAAACAGAGGTTAAAATTCTTCTCTGCATTGGATAAGGTGGCTTGGCAAAGCAGCAATGGATTTTTGGGAGCGTTTGGGACTGTGCCTAAATCACTGAAATCAAAGGGTTCTTTCCACTGGCTTTTTGTTAGAAAACAAAACTGATTTGGGGAGAGAGGATAGTCTTTGAAGGACTCGGGAGATGTTAATTCAGCTCTTGGCTGTGCCAGAGGTTCCCAGGGTGTTCTTGGGAAGACTTCTTTGTCTGCCTCTGGGAGTTTTCCACCTGCACAGTCAAATGATGCTGCTTCCCTCCCAGCACCTTCTGCCTGCCTCATCCTTGGGAAGTGTTGGTGTAGGATCCATCCCAGACCTGAGTTTGCACAGCATCCATCGCATTGCGCTCCCAGCTGAGGCGGGGTCACAAAGAAGGACACTGGAACGAATGGAGCAAGTGGTTTGATGGGAAAAAACATAATTTAGGAAATATTCTTTATTAAATGAGCCAAACAAAGACGTTAGAATATTTTGTACTGCACTAAGACTCTTAATTTTAAATCCTTGAGTCATTTTGGGCTCACTTGCTGTGCTGGAGATAAAAAATCAGAGACAAATCGAACTAAAAGAGGAGAGATTTTGGTCCGTAGTTAGGAAGGAATTGTTCCCTGTAAGGGTGGGAAGGCCCTGACACAGTGTGCCCAGAGAAGCTGTGGAAGTGTCCAAGGCCAGGCTGGACAGGGCTTGGTGCACCCTGGGATAGTGGAAGGTGTCCCTGCCCATGGAAGGGGTAGGAACGGGATGAGCTTTAAGGTCCCTTCCAACCCAAAGCAGTCTGTGCCTCCATTAGCTGTGTGGCACATCCCTCATTCCTAGGCTGCATTTCTATATTATCCAAAGAATCTAAATCCTCAACCTCCTCCACGCAGCTTTCTGAGTCAGTAATTAACAGCAGCAGTAGCAGCAAGCCTGGGAGGTTGTTCCTAACAAGCAGGAAGCACATTTTAAGTGAACAGTGAAAATTTGGGAGAGCTGTTTGAACAGATTCTCCTTCTTCATTAGAGCATCAGAAATAACACCCTTATTTCTGCGTCTCTCACCATTCTCCCCCGCTTGGTTTCACCAGCCTAATTGGGATAGGAGCCCTTTTTCCCCTCTGAATTTCCTATCCGTGCATCCCATAGATACATTACGGCCCATAATAAATCCTGAGCAACAGGGATCCAAGCGTGCTCGACGGCTGCAATCACCCAAGGCAGGTTTGCTTTGTTTCTTATGGCAACTGACCAGGAAAAATCTTCTTTTGAGATAACAGCGTTACCTCAGAAAGAGCAGAGGCACAATAAATCAAGAAAAAACTTGGCAATACATGGGGAAAAATAAAATACTTGTATCTTATTGGGATTTTTGGGGTAAAAGATACAAGCCCAGGTGGGTAACTACAGCACCCGAGCATGATACAAAGCCAGTCCTTCCTGGGATCAGAATGATGTTTGGCAGGATAGCAGTAGAGGAAAAAAAATAAGGTTTTCCCAGCTTTATTGGCAAAGATTACAAAGGGTCAGATCCATCATGCCTTTGTTAGACCAAGTCCATGGAGACTCCCCGTGACACAACCAGATCTATCAAAAGAGGAAGAAAACACAGTTAGCAGCCAGCACTAAGGGATTCTTGTCAGGTTCCCCCAAATTACTTGGGAAATATCTTGCCTTCAATTCTAGGCTTGTCCCTGGGTATTAAACATCTGCTCAATTGTAGAAATACTTGAAAGATTACTGGGAGGTAAAACTGAGAATAAAATAAAAGGTTTTGCAGCGCAGGCTGATACACGCATCCAGTAAAACAGATCCCCTCCCCACGGTCTGTGACACAGCAGGGAAGGGACTCGGGTGAGATTTGTCACCTGGACCACGTTCCAACTCCTCCCTTGTTCCCTGAGTTTCTTCGTACATCTATCATCATCCATGATTTTATGATACACCACCACAGCAGTCTGCAGCGGCTTCAGCTCTCAGGTGTTCACCTCTCTATACCAGCCACGCCACAAAAAAACAGCTGCTGGCCTAAAACATCTGCAGATGAAAACCTGGTCCTAAAAAACCTTCAAAAACATGCAAAAATTTGAGTAGAACTCAATGGGACTGTGTAAAATCTCTCGGATATTTATGCCTGCGTGGTTCCGGATAAGCACAAGCAGAACATCAGTTTCTGTAATCAAAACTGCTATTTAAGAGGATGTCCACGGTGGGATGTTTAAGAAAGGTAAAATACATGTTGTGGGTTAGCACGGAGGGCCTGGGCCATGTTACTGGGAATACGGGATGGCTGCTTGCCCACCAGCCATCCAAGCTGGCCCCCCTCGAGGGCTGTGGGTACCTGGGGGGGTGGGGGCTCCCAGAGGACGGCTGGCTGTTGTTCCCACTGGATCCTAGCAGTGGGAAGCTGGGAGGAAATCAGCTCTGTGTATGGTATTCCCTTGAGCTCCATTCTTTAGAGGGCACAAAGCTTTTGAAGAGGTACGGTGGGAAGATGAAAAGATATTTCTGGCTCATCCCTGAAGGAAACCGCTGGAAGGGAACCTGGTCTCCTGAAGATGCGCTGACAGAAATCCCCAGGAACGAGCGATTCTGCTGGCTCAGAGCCAGCACCCGCACCTGAGGCCATCCCTCTGTGCCCGCTCAGGGCTGGAGGTCTGAGCTGCCCACGCGGGCTGCAGAACCGTGTCCCGGGCGGCCACTCCCGGTGTCCCTGCGGGAGCTGATAACGCCGCTTGACAACGGGGCTGGGAACGCGCGGGATAAACAGAGCCCGGGCAGATGCTGCCGGTGCTGCTCTGCAGCGAGGTGATAATGAGGGCACGGCCATCCCTCCTCCCACCCGTCCCGGCCCCTCGGAGCAGGAGGAAAGGGAAAGGAAAGGCTGTGTGGTCAGGGGCGAGCCCACCACCCCTGAGCCGCCCTTATCGGCCTCCCCAGAGGCACAAACACCCCTCTCGCAGGGGCGTGTAAAACACCCTGCAGAGCGATAGCAACGGCACCAACCGAGGAATGGCCTGTCAAAAGGACCAAAACCAAAAACTTCAGGGCTGCTTGTTTTATTTCCTGCTCTTTTTTTTTTTTCCCCCCCTCTAAAACCGTCCTGAAAGCACCTCGGAGGGTATCTCTGGTTTTTTGGGGAAAGGGCCCCCCTGAGTGCCCTCCCATCACATACCACATTATGTGTCACATATATTTCGCGCTGACAGGGGAAAAGGGAAGGGTAGAAAATGTCCTGAGCTCTGGGAAACCCAAATCCTTGCTCAGCAAGTGCTGGTCACATCCACCTCAGCGCTGTGGGAGCTGCAGGGGCTCAGAGTTCACCCAAGGCACACACGGATATAATAAATCAGGGGTTCACAGGAGGGAGAGCTCTAAAAAGGAAAATATGGGCAGGGGAAGACAAGGGGGAAATAAAAATGAAAGGATGTGAAGGGACACAGTGGAGAGAAAAGCTAAGGAAGGAGATGCTATATTTAATTAAAGTCCAAAATGTAGCTGGAACACAAAGAAGCCACATGGTTTGCTGTCACAGGAGTCATGGAGTGCATCTGCTTTTGTCATCAACCTTGCTTACAGGAACAATAAACAGAAGGCCTTTTAAACTCAGGTTTTAAATATCTAACATATCTATCAATTAAAAATTAGCGCTAATGGGTTTTTTTGGCCCATAAAAGGTATGTGGCAAGGCCAGTGGGTGGGTTTAGATTGGATATTGGGCAGAAATTTTTCACTGTGGTGGGGGGAGGCCCTGGCACAGGTTGCCCAGAGAAGCTGTGGATCCCTGGAAATATTCAAGGCCAGGCTGGATAGAACCTGGAGCAAACCTGGAACAGTGGAAGGTGGGGGTGAAATGAGGTGATTTTTAAGGTCCCTTCCAACTCAAACCCTTCTGTGGTTCTGTGATTCTGTGACCCTGTGGTTGCATATTAAACATGAATGATCCGACCCAGCACATCTTTGTGGATGAAAGATTCCACAACACCTTGCAAGAGCGGACTTGTCAGGCTGTGAGGCAGTGCTGAATCCATATTTAGCCGGGATCACAGGAACACCAGAGCAGCGAAGCAGTTAAAAATGGGAAAGGCTGCAGAACACGTTCAAAAATAACACCACTACAAACAGCTGTGGGAGTGAGAGACTCGCAGGTGCCTGACTGAAGGCAATCCCCGCCTCAATCCTGGCAAAAGGTGACTCCGCTGATCAAAATAATTATGGAGGTGAAAGTTTACTGTCAGTACAGAAGGAAAAAAGACTCCGCAAAAATCGCAGCCAGCAGATCAGAGCTGGTTTTAGAGGGAGTGGTGAGAGAAAAGCAGCGTGGCTTCAGATCAGGATGAAGTGGCATCAATCAGATATGCAGATTTTTACAGTTTGGGGGGGGTGGGGGGAAGAAATAAGGAAGAACGGGGTTTAAAAGGGCTTGTTATTTTCCTTGATGCTATAAAGGCATTTTATTTGGAGGGAGCCGTTAGAGAAGGCAGCAGAAGCGATCCAGCAGTTCAGACAGGCACATGGGTAGGACAAATGCTGGGAACTCCTGCGGTGCTGCAGGAACCGGGGAAAATTAAGCAACTGGTTCAATCCAAGCCCGTACAAAACACAGAGCTAGGGATGTTCCAGCGCTTCCATCGTGCACTTCCAATGGACATTAGGGTGGTAAATGAGTGGCAGTGGAAGATCTAACCCTCACATTATGCAAATGGCATTGCAAGGTTGCCAGATGAATGAGGGAACGTTGGTTCTCCCGGCAAAATCGCCGCAGTCGTCCCGAGGTTTAAAATCTCAAGGTTGGGAAGAGAGAGAAAGTGTTTCTGCTTTGGAAAGAGCAGGGATTTTTTGTATAAATACGCCTGGGGAGTTTAATTGGTGCTAAGGGAAAGGAGGAAGAAAGTACAAAGATTTGCTTAGCCGAGAGCTTAAAACATGAAAGCATCAATGTGCTGAAAGGGAGCACTAACACTCCGTAGGCTCTTACTAAATACATCCATTTTATCTTTAAGGGACCCGGATGAGGCAGCACCAAAGACATTCCTGCACCCACACAGGGCTGAATGGATCCCCAGCCCCACGGCTGGACCTTCCTGACAGGAATAGGAGTGCCAGGAATTTGTCAAAGCTCTAGACAAGGGTGTTATACAACTCCTGTGCCTGCAGAAGGAAAAAAAAGAGCCAGGAAAGAAGACATATTAAAGTCTCTGCCTTGGCCAAACTCCAACTCAATTAATTACAATCCTCCTTTTAAAATTCCCCCTGAAGTTTCAACTGGATAATACATCCTTCTGTGCGTGCCCTGTGAGGCTGGAGGAGGCAGAGCCCACCACAGAGCCCCCGATGGGTACCACGGGTGCTGCACACAGCCCTGGGGTCGGGTCGGGATTGGGGAGGCCCTGGCACCCTGGAAAATGGGAAGTGCTGGGCAGAGAGAAGGTGATGAAACCATAGAACACCAGCAGCAGTCGGTTTGCTGTGAATCTTCCTGCTGGGCAATGTATTTTTTTGGTAAATGTTCTCATGAAACCTCGCTTCTGCCTTCTAGTGGGGAAAAGACAGGAGAGCAGTGCAGGAGAGAGAATTCCTGAAGGGAAAACTAGCTTTAGATTCCTCAACATCATTATTAACAAGGCTCCAGCAGAAATCTTGTATTTTTGTACTCGTAACAAAGCCTGTTGTGTTCACTTCTTACCCTGACTGCCCGGACTGGCAGGGTACAAACCCCTCTGGAAACTGCACTCTATAGAGGAAGGACAGAGTGCAGCACCTGGCAGCACTCACCGTGGATTTTTTAATTCCCTGTGCAGGTCCCAGTATTAACCTTAGGATTTTGGAATGGTTCGGGTGGAAGGGATCTTAAAAACCATCTTGTTGCAGCCCTCTGCCCTGGGCAGGGACACCTCGCACTGTCCCAAGTTGCTCCAAGCCCCTGGAGCAACCTTGGACACTTCCAGGGATGGGGCAGCCACAGCTTCTCTGGGCATCCTGCTCCAGTTTTAGCCAAACCTCTTTAATAAGATGATGAATTTTACAAATAATTTAAAAATTTTATCAGCACCGAGTTGAAAAAACGGCATTGCTTACTCATCCTCGGATTATGCAATCCAGACCTTCTCCTTCTCCTTCAAAAACTTCACCTTCTCTAACAATTCCAGGACTGTTTTTCCTAACGGCCATCTGTGATGTGCTGTTGGCCACTAGGGATGGAGACACCCGGTGGGAATAATCATGGGGAAACGCCAAAAAATCGAGGATTGCCTCCTTTCCTTCGTCACACTCTTCCTCACCAGCAGGAGACAGAACTGAGATTGTCTCCCTATTCCTCCTTCAAACCGCCGTGACTGTCCCGTGTCCCTCAGATAAATCCTGGAGCTCAAGCGATGAGCTGAAAATGGAGCTTTAAAGCAGTTCTTGAACGCTCTCTAGTGGTTAAAGAGCAACTACTGCTAATGGCACCTTCCATCACCTTCTCAATTTTAATTAATCAATCACTCGCAGTGACTCATGCCTCTGAGAGATAAAGAGATTTTAAAATTAAGGTTATAATTATTGTTGTAATTATAGTGAGATTTTATTACAATTTATTCTTAGGCACTGGAGTGGTGTTTTTCACTATGCAAAGTGCAGAGAGAGTTTAACATCACTCCTGTGCATCAAAAGAACATTTATCTCCTTGACCAACCAACAGTTTTCTTCCAAATTCTGTGATTGCTCAGCGAAAATTCATCTTATCCACAAATATGAATATTTTCCTGCCTATTTTACCACCTATTTCAGGATGCCTGATTTCCGGAGTGGCCACTCAAGGTCCTTGCAGAAGCCCTGAATGTATGTCACAGAAAACGCTAATTTTTCGTTTCGCAGCAGGAAACAGAGTTGGGAAAGAACTGGGTGACCCAGTTATGGAAATCTGGCAGCTCCCAGACCAAAGGACAGGCTGAAGCGAGGAACACGCCACAGACAGCGATGACAAAATCCTGGTGTTGGGTTGGAATCATTAATAGATCCCGTGTCCACGGGAATGTTTGCATGGAGCATTATTTACATACCTTCCCACAGTTTAATTGCAACCTGTCCAGCAAAAACAAACACCCTGCTTCACAGACACACGTTATTTGAATGTTTCCTTTTATTTCTGTCTGCTATCTGTTTACATTGTGACCGAGCCTTCTTGTTTGCCTGCCTTTCTCCTCACGGCTGCTTCCTTCCTCATCATCAGTTTAAACACCAGGCCGCTTTCCAAGTAGATTGGGAAACTTCTCCAGTAATAACCCTTCACCAAAAACCCTGGCTCTGTCAGGATTGTATCCCCAATATTTCTTCCAAAGCCCACATTTTTCAGCTCTTCAGCTCGACCAAGCCCTCCTGTAACCAAACGGATGTGGAGACATAAAACAAAGCTCAGTGGTGGCTCCGTGAGCAGCTGATGCAAAGCAGCTCCCAAACTTCACGTTTGCCAGAAAAGCTTTCTGTTAGCCAGAAAACTGCACTCCCTGCCAATTTTACGTGACATTTCTCAGCCTGACGACAATTTCTCGCTTATTAAGTCATTAAACTATGGTGTCATTAATTTTACTTTCTAATTAGCTGCTTGTTCTGCCATTGCAGTTCTTGGAATGTAACGTGTTATTATTGCACTGTGTTAGTTATATTGGCAGAGAGTTGAAATTACACATCGTTTGGGTTTTTGGGTTTTTTTAATTTAAATCTTTCAGTGCTCCTCAGCAAGGTGTGCTACAGCTTCCTCAGGGAGAGCTGTTCCCAAATTCCTCGTCTCCTCTGCTGCAGTAGGGTCTTACTCTGCGTGTTCACAGATGCCTGGTGAATCATCCTGGAGCTCCTGAAACACATTTCTGATCCATTCATCACTGGGGTGCTGGGGAATGGAATTGCCCAGTGGACTCAAAGAGTTTGGACTTCAAGGAAAAAACTATTGAAGCACAGGCAAAAATTAGGAATAAACCTGAATTTATGTAGGTGATCTTACCTGTTTTCACATTATTTTTATGGCTTGGGGGGGTTGGGATTTGTTTGGCCCCTTTTTTTGGTCCGTTTGGGGTTTTTTTCACACAGAACCATTTGCGATTCTTTGGCGGAAGTTTTAGTGGAAGAATTCCTTAGTTCAGCTCCCCTGGGATGGATATGGCCTTGAGGAACACACAAATCTGGGCACACAGGAAGGAAAAGGGCTGCAGTGCCAGCGGGCACTCCTGGAGACAGCACGCTTGGGAAGGCAGCTGCCACACCAACAGATTTGCAAATACTTGTTTAAAGCAACCATTAATTAATTGTTGTTTAGCACAGGGTCTGGGATTAGTCTTCCTCCAAATAGCCCAGTTGAGCCTCCAGTGCTGACTGGAGCTTGAGAGTTGTCAGCCCTTCCTTGCTCTGCTCTGGGCTGGAGGTCCTTTATCCTACAGGGGTAAAGGCTTCCTGCGTTCCTCGTGCCGGAATGTACCGTGAGCTGTGATTCTGTTCACTGTGAGGGAATGACATCTCTCTTGTTACTTTACCTGCTAAACTGGCTGATGGGTAGATTCTACCATCCAACAGACAGGCAGAAATGTACTCAAATATAGTCAATATATTACGAACCTCAAAATACACCTGACTTACAGGAGAAATCCTCAGAATCTCTGAAAGACACGAGATTTGTGATTAAATATGACGGGGAAAAACCAGTGAAGCATCCTGTGATTTTCTTCCCTTTTGCTCCATAGCTGCATTACAAAGATTGCACAGTGGAACTGGAAGGAACACCCTGTACCTGCCCCAGCTCTTTTAGCCACGCTCGCTAAGAACACTTTCATTCCCCACACAAGAATATTTTGTAGGAGAGGTTTTAGGTATTTCCTGTCCCTTTCTGACCTGGCAAACAGACTCTGGGTTAAGAAATGTAAAATGTATCATACAGCCTGAGCTAAGCACGTCAGTACAAACAAGCACAGGACTCAGACTGCCAAGAGGCATCCCCTCATCTCAGCTGTTTCTGGGAGAAACTTTGCTATTTGAAAGCTCTTAATAAGAGTTTTTAGACTGGGAAACAAAATTAAGGCAACAAGTTGATGTGGCCACTTCCAAATTAGGCTGTGTGCTTGCATCTCCCTAAATGAAGTTAGAGATGCTCTACCTTTATTCATTAAACATCCCGAGTGATTGGGAAATAAAGGAGGTAACAGGCAACATGGATTTGTCACAACCAAACTGTGCCAGACTTTTTCAGTTCCTGCCACAGATGGACAGAGGAGAAGCAGAGGGAAATCAGAGGAAAATCTCCTGACTTTTATAAGGTTTCTGATACTTCTCTCACACAACTCAGAAGCAGCCTGAGAAATCATGACCCAAAAGAAAACCACAGTAAAGTGGGTGCAAAGCCAGTCTAGGTAAAGAATAATTTCCAAGGATTCCCTGTCAAAAGGAAAGGAGGTATCAAGCGAGGAATTTGTCCTATATCAGCATTATGGGTTCCCTAAAACAGCCAGTCATCTTTCACCTTAAGTTACTCCCAATTTCACTCCTCCTTTACCTCTCTTGTGCACATGATGGGCAGGAAGAATCTGACCTTCCTGCCCCTCGGAGAGGGTGAGGTTTGATTGACAATTTTTGGGTGTTGTGACCATGAATAAATTATGAATACAATTAGGAAAACCCTTTTTTTTTTCCCCCCTAATGACTACGCCTAACCAAATCAGCTGAAGAGATGAAGGGCTCAGGCACAAATTTCCTGGCAGGGGTGGTAAGAGGGCAGGCAGTGGATCCGCTCACTTGTCAAGAACTATTTGGACTACTCCATTCATAGAAAGAGCCATAGAAATAAAGATAAAATTATTCTATTCATAGAAATAAAGGTGAGAAGTTGGTATTAGGCACATCACGAGCCCCATGTTACCCATTCCATCTACAGCAAAACCTGGCCCTTGGCAGCATCGTTGCCTTTCAACTATTGATTTTCATGACACATTTCAGCACTGGGTTGAATATCCGTTCAGTAAGAGACATTTTTTCACTCCCCAGTTACACAGCACATCTCTTTGAGAAAGGAAAAAGTAACATTTTCTGAGGTGATTACAAGTTTGGGATGACAACATCTGTAGATGTTCTCCAGAATTAAAGATCTAAGACACTCGGGCTATGGCAAGCCTAGATTTGAAACTCTCAGCTTCATGATACTCTCCTTTAAATGGCTGAAAAAAAACCCCAAAATTGAACAAAATATTGATATTTAAGAAGATGCTTTGGTTGGGCAGCACTTGTCACACCACCACCCGATATTCTCCTTAACAGCAAGGAAATAAAGACAGAATTACTTGATCTCATTTACAAATACAAAAAGATGACTGAAAGAGTAAATTAGAGGGAGGACAGGCATAAACATCCTGGAGAGTCTGGTGAGCTGGGCCCATCCAAATTAGCTAAGCCAGGCAAATATAAAGCCCTGGGCAGTTTTGAGCTGCTTTTTAGAGCTCCTTTGGCATGTGTGACCATCCTCCTCCATTCCTGTGCCAGGGCTTTGTCCATAAACTAAGGCTTGATCTGCTTTGCATAAAGTTTGTGGAGCAAAGGAGTGTCCCAGGCTGGTTCTGCAACTGGGGACCTCAGTAAACGATTGCTTCATGAGAGGGTCGAAGAACTGAAACAGAAATCCCTTTTGTAATGATTTCCCATCGGTGGCTGTGTGGGGGAATCTATCATTTAGTAGCATTTAATCAATGTTTTGCTGCATTGGATTGGAATTATGCTAGTTTTGACTAATCATACCATTAGACTTCATTTAATCACCTTTGAACTCAAATACCTTCCGAATTTTTTACTGACTTTTCTCTCAAAACATCAATGTTTAACATTTCTGATAAAAACCTTGTATTTTAATCTTATTCAGGTGAAAAACATACAGTGAGCTTTCAATCCTTATTCAGAGAGATTTATTTTGTCTGGGTCGCATTTTATTATGAAAGTTAGCCAGCCTGTGGGCTTAGCTAGAATGGGAATTTCTCTCCTTTGAGCAAATTCCTGTGAGAAAAGGAAACCTAAATAAAAACAAAGCGATACCTTTCTAAAACAGCCTGATAAGCAGGAGGAACTCCAGCTTTTGAATAGTGCAGACTGAGCCCCCCTCCAAACCTAATAACCACGATCCCTGCAAAACAAATCCGGGAACTGGAAACAGAGCTTGGTCCTTCCCATTTTCTCTGCAGCAGCGGTGGAACGGGATCTGCTTTTCAGCTTCAGCTGTGGTTATCTCTAGAACACAACAGAACACTGGCAATACTGAAATCCCATAACATTCCATGAGCTCAGGCAGGGAACTGCTTGATGAATAGCACCGTGATAATGTGCAGGAAGGAAATTTCATTTCAGTCTTATGGACCCTATTAAAAAAAAAAAAATCAACAAACCAGACAACCCAACGTAGAAAAAATGGAAGTTATTAATGATACTCATTTCATTATATCGTTCAGGACAATTCTGAGTATGGATAGGGAGTAGATGTGGCAGTTAAGGAGAGAGCACTGCGTGGGTCAGAGTTCCTGGTTTGGGGAAGTAGGGAACAGATCAGCAGGGTGGGAAAGCTGGCAGGCTGTAGAACCAGTTGCTGCTTTGGAGAAGCGGGGAACCAGAAGATGGAAGGACACAGGGATGGGATGCCAGGTTTGGGGAGACGGGAGCACATCTCCATTTGTGTGCTTTGGTTGCCTGCACAGGAATGCTCAGAGCCTGGTGGAGCTGCAGGGAGACACAGCTCATCCTTGGAGCTCACAAGGAGCTAACCTGAGACATCGCGTCTGCCTGGAAATAGCTTTTAGGGCATTGGGGAAAAAAAAGAAAGCCATAACTTTTTCTTTTTACCTTGGAGAAAGGACAAGGGTGTAGAGGACTAGTAGTACTTCCCTGTAGGATTTTCCCCAGAGGGAGTGGCAAGGCTTGGCTTGGTCGAAAGTCCCCGAGCAAAGGGGAGCAAAGTGGGCAAAAGGGAAGAAATCTGAAACAGGAAAGGTCGTGAATGCGATTTTCCTCATCTTGAACAATTCTGTGTTCTAAAGGCTCACATTTGTGGAAGTTGCTTCTGCTGGGGGGGACTTTCTCTCCTCTCTGGTGCCCGAACAAATGTGACTCCAAACCCAGCAGCTCCGGAGCTGACCTTCATTTACAAAGCTCCCAAACATGAAATGCAGGGATACTTATCTCTAAGAAATGTAAATGCTGAGACCCACATGCTAATTACAAGCTCGTCATGCTGGAAGTTGCCAGGATGGAGTTCACCCGCAACACTTCCTCCAAGCAGAGGTCTCAGCTCTTAGTGACGCTTGGGAATTCCGCGGGGCTTTCCTCTGCCGGGCATTGATGATCAATATCGTCGGCACAGACGGATGAGGAATTTGTGGTCACTGTTTGTACAGGAATGGTGGGAAAGAGGTGGATTAATAATTCACAGCAACACCTGCATGAAATTATGAGCACATTAAGTACTAAGAGAGATTTCAGGAGTTGAGATCAACTGTGTCATCTCATGCAGTAACTGCTCTCAAGAGCAGCATTTTAACTTCTTTTATTTCTTAGACCATGAATATTTGTTATTTCGTATTTCACTTCTCCATGAAGGATAAACATCTCCCGTTGGTCAGGGCTTTATTGATCCATCACATATTCTTAATTTACTGTCCCTGTTGCTCCCACCTGCTCTGGCTTTTGTTTTATAGTGGATTTTTTTTTTTTTTAGCTCTTCAGCAAGACAGGTTTTGAGTACAAACTCTATCAGAGCTTGGCTGAAAATTTTGCCTTAGCTGTGCCCAGAGCTCATGGAGAGTTGTAATGGCTACGGGAGGAAAAAAGGAGAAATAAATAGGAATGGGTGACACAATTCCATATTATTTTAAACCACTGTATTTTGTGGTCAAAAAACCTCAAGTGCTTCACATGCTGACAGAAAAACTGCATTTTGCTTGGGGAAAAAAGGTCATTTCAACCCCCGCGTGCGGGGCTTGGAGAAGTAAATCCATAGACATTAAGTCTTGTAAACACAATGGAATTAACAAAATACAATGGTATTACTAACATCTTCTTGGTGAACAGTGAGAAGGACTTCCAGTATTTGAAGATTGTGTTTTATACTTCATTTATTCAACTGCAATAATTGGGATGGGTGATTTATTACGCGTCCTATAACCTGTTATGCAGAACGAGGTGATTTGTAAAGCCGGTATCTAATACAAAATAGCAAAGCATTGAGCTGCTCCAGAAAATGCAGGAATGCACGGAAAGCAGGAGCATAAGGAGCAATATTTACAGATGGAATGGAGGGAAAGAATCTGACCATCGAGAAACCAGTTTCTTGCGGGATTATCAGCTTGAATTAACTCCTGGGGAGCAAGAACCAGGATGGAAACATGGGCAAGGGTTTGGTGAGGAAAGGCCATGAGACACCTCCCCTTTGGTGATGGGGAACCATCAGGTTGGCCCAGTTGTTCAAGGAATTGGGCATTTTCTTTCTTTTCAATGTCATTGTGTGGATCCACGAATAAAGAGATTTTTTTTTTAATCACTTTTAGAACAATGGTGTGAATACAGTCTTAAATTGTTTATTATAACCAAAAATTCCAATGTCAATGCGTGACTACTGCAAACTGGGTTTTCAGGGATTTAGTTATATGCCCCAAATTTTCCATCCATTAATTCCAGGAGGACAACTCAATAAATACCAAATCCTTCCCCGTTTAGCCCCCCAGCCAGCAGAAGGCAGTGGGAATTCATTTTCCAGCTGTGCCCCACTAAGCAGGTGGAGTATTCATCCCACATTTCCTCTGCCTCACAGAAGCCCCGATGTTGTGTCAACGCAGTGTCTTGAAATTAATACTGAAATAACCAATTGCGAGCATAAAGCAAAGGTTTACTGAGCGGTGGCTAGACACGGGGCAGCTTTTTGCGACCGAAATATGTAGGACTAACATAGGTTACGTGGGGATTGCAGGGATGTACAGGGATTGTATCTGGAGACGCTAACCCCAGCCTGAAAGACAAATGAAGCAACTGTTCCCGGCGACTGAACTGCGCTTATTAGGGCTCAGTTACAGCCTTGCTGCACTTCCACGGTTTAGGGACGCGCCCTAGGGCACGGAAAACGTGTTTTGGAGCCACATTTGTGCCGGGAAAAGGAAGCGGGAGGCACGGGAAAGGCTCCGAGGGACGCCCCACTATTGTGTCTGGCGCTGAGGCGCCCGGCGCGCGCCTGAAGGACCCGCCGCGGCGCGCCTCCTCCGCCCGGGCAGTGCGGCAGCTGCCGCCGCGGGCTCAGGCGTTCTCCG
>VZRQ01007228.1:1231633-1281263 GCA_013397975.1 Machaerirhynchus nigripectus
CCGAGGCCATGAAGCAGATCCTAGGGGTGATCGACAAGAAGCTGCGCAACCTGGAGAAGAAGAAGGTGATGCCCCCGTCCCCGGAGACCCCCAGCCCACCTCGGGCTCGGGTGCCCGCCCGCCTTGTACCCTGCCTTCCGGGCGCCCCTGCCCCCGAGCCGGTCCGGCCTGTTTCCCTGCCGGGCCCTCCGCCGAGCCCTCCCGGGTTGTTCCCGGCGTGGCCCCCAGAGGCCGCCCGCTGGAAGGTTCCAGAAGGGCGAGCGCCGCTCCCCCGGCCTGTCCCCTTCCCCTCCCGGGGTCCCCCTGCCCCATCCCCGGCCGCCCTCCCGCCGCCCCGGGAACCGGCCCGGTTTCCGCCCGGCCCGCGGGGCGGAGACCGGAGGGGTCGCGGCTGCCGTCCCCCGCTTCGCCCCCGCTGCCCGGAGCCCCCTCGGCGGCGCCGCTCCCTTCCCCCTCCTTCCGCCTTTTGTTCCCCGCGGCGGGGCCTTTCCCAGCCGCGCCGTCCCGGGGATCGGCTCCCCACATCCCCGCTCCATGCGGTGGCCGGAGCGCTCCCGGTGCCCGTGCCCGGCGGAGCGGGCGGGCAGAGGCTGCGGTGCCCCCGGTGCCGGGCACATGGACGCGGAGCTGTAACATGGCGGCGGCCCGGCCTCCCCGGCGGAGCTCATTGTGCCGCCCGCACAAAGCCGGGGCCACCCCACCCCGCCCCGGTGTCACCGCTCGCTTTCCATCGCCCTAAGCTCAACTCTTTGGGAGCCTGAGCCCGGCTGGAAGCGGCCTTTCGGGGGTTATTTTTAGAAAGAGCAGCTACTAAATTCGTGGTGCTCGGACGGTTCGAGTTGTGGCACAAGAGGAGAAGGGTGTCGTGGTTACTCGCGGCGTGTTTTGCACCCTCTCGTTGGTGGCAGATTAGATGAGCTTCGCAGGGTTTTACAACCTACAGAGCATGAGGTGTCTGTCAGAAAAAGAACTAATACATAGCCTCAAAACTTGCCTCAAAACACCACATTGCCAAGCTAACATAAGGGATTACTGAAAAATAATTCTATGTTCGTGCCAGAGCCCTAAATCTCTTTTTATTTTTAGAAGTGAATAAGCATAATAACTGTTCTATTAATTTTTTAACGGGCACTTTTGATCGTTGTCATAGTATTCTGTATTGTATAAGGTGGAAATATTACCAGTAAATTAATCTGTACAGGTGGGTTGTAAATGAAAGAAGCTGTGCTTCACCTATAAATAATACACTGTGTATCAATAATACACTGTATAAATACACTGTGTACAGTGTAGCTTCCCACTGAAAAACTGGGTGTGGGATTTTCCTGGGTTTTAAAAATGACATGGCAAAAAGCAACAAGCCAGCACCTTTTAGGTAAGTTTCAGAATCTGAGGAGCTTTTCCTCCATATCTGTTGTGTGTAGACAGGACAAGATGTCTGTCTTAAACTCATCATTTAACACAGAGGGGTATGTGCACACACAGTGCTGGTCCTCAACTCGAGAAAGAGATCTTTATGTCTCTGATTTTTCCTATACAAAAAAATGGTTTGAAATTTAACTGTTGTACCCAATATACACAAAAGTCCTCTGAAAATGTTTTTGATTATGTTAAAAATGTGTATTTTTAAAAACCAAAATCAGCAGGTGAACATTTTGACCTGTTCTTTAATTGGGGGTAATCAAGAGGATAAAGCCTGGTGTTACTGGTGTAAGGGTCAGCTTTCCTTGGGAGCAGTATTTTTATTTACCTGTAAATCATTTACACCTAATTTACACTTGCCTTAGCCATTCCCTTCTATTTGAGTGGAGTTTTAGTCAGCTGTAGTGTTCTACCAAGTGAATAGAGGGGACAAAGTGCCCTTTTTTTTTCTGGACATGGCTTTTGTTGGAAGATATTCCATGAAAATTACTGAAAGCATTTATTTTTGGAATATTCTGTGCTGGGCAGTGTGGGCTTAAAGAAAAGACAAGGTCTGGGGCTTGAAAATGAAAAGCCCTGTGTTGTCTCTCACTTATGAATTAAAAGTTCAAAGATCCCTGAGTCTTAATGGCCTGAAGTTCTGAAACTTCCTTGAGGAGGACTCATAAGCACTACAGAAGTCGTCAGAGAAATGGGTTTTGGTGTGGTAAAGCAGAGTAACTCATTTGTGGGCTTGAGCCTCTCCCTTGGTGGGGGAATCAAGAGTTCTGTAGTAAATAAAGCTCTTTAATAAAGAGAGCATTACATGCTTTGTGTCTTAAAACAAAGCTCATTGTGCACATCACCATTTCCTTTCATTTTGTATCTTTGGACAAGAATATATTGTTAATTTTTCCAGCCATCCTGAAAGTAAACTTGTGCTGGATACTGCAGAGACAGGAGCGGGTGAGAAATGCAATAAATCTCACTGGGAACTTGTGCTTAGTTGGATAGTTAATCCTTTCTTTGTCAGCAGCTGGTAATGAAGGCCAGTAGAGATGATTTTCAGAACTTTGTGTCACAGAATGAATACAAAAATACACTTAGACACACGTTTCTGAAGGATGAAACATGATTGCTCTGAAAGAGGTACCATCTTAGGTTTTAAATAAGAGGAGTGCGCAGCTTTTAGCAGAGGAAAGGTCACTCTTCATTAAAAAAATTGAGGTTTTGGAGTAAATTTAATGTCACGTTTTCCTCTAAACGCAGAGGATATAATAGCATGACTACCAAAATACAAATTGAAATAATATTTTTAACTTTGGTCTGTGTTGTTTTGAATGTTTCTATGTAAACTAAAAATACCAGATTATTAGTTACACTTTCATTTTCTTTTCCTAAATGTGACCTCGTTTGAAAGAATGAATATTGCTTGTGTCAGAAGGGACTAGGATAAATGGAATTGCTGTTCAGAAATGGATGTGAAAACATGGCCTGAAAATGTCTGTGTTCCCCTCGTCTCTTTGTATTTGGAAATGATAGGAATGCTGTTCTCTGTTCCTAGATGACAAGATACCCATGTGTGCATGGAAGGGGGTATTTTCTCTACAGGACCTTCAGATGTGCAACTCGAGTTTATGTTGACAAGCTTAGTTAATTTAAAAGTTGCCTGGACTCCTCCAGGTGTTTGTCAGGTGTCTGGGGTTAGAATCCTGCCAGCTCTCCACGTTCCCTAGGAGAAAATATTTCACCTTCAGTTTCTCCTTCTCCCTGGCTTTTGTGGTTTTTTTTTAAGAGGGAAAATCCTTTCCAAATTTTAAGCCAGTTGAATGTGGATCAAGCTCTGGTTTTGTTTCAGGGCTGAATGAAAAAACCCAGTTATTTTTGCTTTCAACTTGTGCAATAAAGCATGAGCCATGTAAGAGCTATTTATCAAACAAATGTTCTGCCAAAGGGGCAAGATAATTAACACGTGGGTTAGGGGATGGGCAGATGTTCACAGGGCAACATGTGAGCTTAAAAACTTGTTGTGAGCTTGGTGTCTGGAGTTGGAAAGATGGCACATGTTGCTTGTGCCTGGTAACTTGAGCTGCCGTCACTTTATCAGCTTGTCTGAATTTCCTCCTGAGTGTAATCCTGGCTGGGGTGCAAAGTGAGCAGTTCACAAGAGCTGCCGTCCTTGCTCCACAAGAACTCTCATGGAACAGCAGATGGACATTTGAAGTTGGTGTGACGTGGTCCAGTAAAAGGTTGGATTTCCTGTGGGAAACAGGAACCTGTAGTAAAAGCTGGGATCAGTTTTCCATTCCTGTAGGTGCAGTCAGTGGTAGCAGGAGGTTTGAAGCTGCCCATTGGTAGCGGCTCTCTCAGTGCTTGTGTCCATGATTTGGGCCACTGGGATGTCCCAGGCTTGTGAGTGTCTCCAGAACCTCTCCTTGTGAGGCTTGGTTTGAAATTTATCTTTGGAGATTTAACATGAATTTGTAACAAATCATAAAATTCATTTCAGGCTGTGTATTAAAAGCCTGAATCTTTCTTTGAAACCTCTCTGGGTAGGAATTTTGGGTCTCAAGCTTCAGGTCTGAAAAGCCAAGCAGTTCATCTGTGAAATCATGTGGTGGTTGGTGCTTTGAGGTTTCAGCCTGGTCTCTTTTGGTTTTAGCTGGTTATTGTAGAGTAGGGATTGTCTCACCTTGAGTTCAGTTAACTGGATGCATGATGAGTCCAAGGAGCCCTGGAGACACCTTCTAGTTTCAGTTTTTCAGATGCTGCTTTGGGGTTTGGATGACAGTTTCTGTTTCAGAAGTAAAAGAGACAGAATGTGTTGGGAGAGCTCGATTTGTGTTCTGCTGCCCAGTCGGTGTTCTAGAATTCATTTGTAAAAGTAACTTTTTTGAACAAAAATGATGTGTAGAGCAAAATCCAGGTCTCCTGCATTGTAGTCAACTTCCCTGTAAATTCACAGTGTTTCTGTTGGAAATCCTGTATGGTGGTGGTTTGGAAAGAACATTTCTGTGCAGACACCAAAACTTGGGGTTCCACTCTTCTGTGACTTAATTGTGGTTACTGAAGCAGCTTTTTTGTCCCTCTGGGGTTAACTGATCATGAAACTGCAGTCTCAGAATTGATGTATCTTTGTCGTTTGTTTAAAAACTAATACAAAACGCAGATATTTTTTTCTAAACCATCAGACTTCCCAGACTGTGGGGAAAAAACACCCACCAGAATATCTACAACTGTTATTTCAAAAATAAATTTAGTGTAAACAGAAGACCTGTAAGTGTTTTGTGTTCTGGGATATTGGTGTTACTGCATCCTTCCATCTTCCTGGTTGCAGCTCAGGACTGAAACAGCTTCTCAGGGTTTGAGAGGTTCTGAACTTCCTTGTTAAATGTTTTACCTTTTTGATTTTTTTTCCTGCCTGTTTTTTGAGAATATAGGAGGTCTGGTTTTGGTTTGTGGAGTTTTTTTGGTCATTTCTGGGCAGTCTTTGCTGCAAAGCAATGAATGGGCGTGGAAGTGATGGTGGAGGGCAGTCAAATTATAATGCAGAGATGTAAAACAGGTTAATAAACTTCTGATTTGTAACTTGGCTTTGATTTGTATTACACAGCTGTTTTGAATTTTGGGTTATCTTAATTGCTTTTGTGCTGTCAAAAACATTCCGTTTTTGAGATGCCTCAGGAAACAGACTTGGAATGTCCTTTCCATCTTTTCTTAGCTTGTGGTAGAGTTTGAATTACAAAAGGTTTACTCCAGCTGTTCACAGAGGTTACTTTGTCCCCTTGCACCTTGCAGCTTGTCATGCACGCTTGTGCTGCTGTAATTGGTAGAACCATAGCACTGAAATTATCTGGTTAAATATAGAGCCTCCCTCCTGCTCCTGACCCCCTTTTTTAAGGGTTATTTTTAATCTGATGATTCCAGTGATCCAGTTTGTAGCACAGCACTGGAAGTGACGGCTCAGTGGTCAGGCATTTCTAAAACCAGTGTTGGTTTGGAAGGTAATACCGTTTAACTGCATTTTTTGTTGTCACTTCTGGATGACATTTTTGAGACAATTCAGAGGAGGTGAAGAAAACTGTCTATTACTGCAGTAAAGTAACTCAGTTTTGGATTCCTAATAAAGTAAAATCCAGGGCATACTTAAGCAATGAACACCACAGCCCCAGGAGCCTGTCTGTGGTGCTTTTTCCCCAGAAAACTCCAAAATACTTCAGGTGTCTCAGTGGAAAAAGCTGAAGCAGTGTGGCTTGCTGCCTGCAGAACTGGGAGCTGCTGACTCATGAGCTGTTCAATACCCAATTTGTGTGCTCACTTTGTCACTGGATTTTTTTTTTCCTGATGGTTTGGTTTTCATGCTCTGAGATCTCTATCTGTGAGGAGTGAGGGTGAAGTTGTGTAAAGGGGGGTTGAGATGAAGACAGTCTTCCCCTCTTGCAGGCACTGCAGTAGGTTCCTAAGCAGGAATTTTACTGCAGTTGTTCTACAGCACTACTGCTGCTCTTGGATTGCTGTTAGTTGACAGTGCAGATTAAAAAGGAAGGCATTTTACTTAATACTTCTGTGTAATGCAGCTTTGGATCTTAAAGTGTCTTTGGGATGATAGAAAAATGCTTACTTGGCAGTCAAAATCTTTGTGGTAACGTTTAACTAAATGCACATTGGCTTGTCCTCTGCATTGCAGCTGACAGGGCTTTCCTTCCTCTGCTTTTACCTTCCCAATAGGAACATTTTTAAAGAAGAAAAAGTGAAGACAAGTAACTTTTCTTCTAGTCCTAACAGAAATAGGCATATTACCCTTTGCTTTTTAGTTGAATAAATATAAGCAAAGCATTTACATTAGACCTAAGAATATTTGACCATTCAAGAAAAAGAAGCTTGTGCATTGTTCAGTATGTTACTACAACATCTTAATCTGAAAGGTCCAACCATGCATGGAAAAAGTATACAGAAAAATTGTACTTATTTAGGGTATTTTTGTCTCTTCCCTCCCTTGTGCCCTCAGCCACCAAAATGGATTCTGTGAATGTTTCACAGCATAATTTTGCTAGATATGTTTTTTTTCAGCAAAGCTGAACAAAGTGGCGTTCTGGAATACAGTGTTCCACCCTGTTTGTTTTACTGTTGTTGTTTATGGGTTTGTGTTGGAAACTGGATCACAGAATTTGTTTTAATGCATTTTTGTAGACCCTGTTCAAACTGGCTCGTGTTTGCAGTCTATTTACTGAGCAGCCTCACAAACAATTGCATCAGGGTGACCAAGGGGATTGTAATCTGCAGCAGGGGAGCCAGTGACTTGAGCAAGTAGGAACTTCCTTTGAAATTTCCTTGTCTGCAAAGCCCGTTTGCTGTAGGATTTCAACCATCAGAGGTGTGGGTTGACCTGGCTTTGCGCTGGGGCACTGCAGTGGTTCAGCTCTTTTACCTTGCTCTTGGCTTCACCACTCGGCCACACTCTCCCCAGTCAAGAGAACTGTCCTGTGATTGTGCAGCCATGTCATCATCTGCTCTGAAATCAGGATGGAGAAGAGTAACCTGGCCTTACTTCCTGTTGAGATAGATGTGCAGTGCGCCAAATGCTCTCCGGGGCTACTTTTTTGGTCTGTTATGAACTGTGGCTGCTGCATTTAACAACTGTTACCATGTAGTTTGTGTCCCCAGCATGAAATTCCCAGTAATATATTTTTGGAGCTCTGGAAGTTCTTGCTTCAACTTTGCCTAGGCCATTGCTGGCTCTGATACACTGGAAGGTGAAGCAGTTAAATGTTGTATCAGACCTGGAGTTCTTCCAAAGATCCAGGCTGTGGGTACCAGTGACATCCAAAGGACCAAGCCTCACAGCGGTGATTGGGTTTCAGGAAGTAATGATGGGCATCAAATAGTTTGGAAGAGGAGCTTGCTTGGTAAACTGTTCCACAGACTTTGATCTTCCCAAAAGGTCTGAGACTGAGCACAGAAGCTGAATTAACTAGAAAAATATCAGTAAAATATTTTAACTGAAAAGTCTGAAACAAAGAGCAGCAGCAACCAAACAAGCTGTCACTCAGTGGCAAATGTAAACCCTGAGACAATGGTTGCATCAGGGTTTTGATTCTTTGACATTCAAAATGGTCTCCTGCTTTTCGTGTTTCATTATCCTACATAAGGAAGATAATTTTTAAGGATTCATTTTAATAACTTTTAAAATCAGATCAAGGCTAATTTCATTCAAAATACAGTAATTAGTGATAATACAGAAATGGTGAAGACAGCGTAATAATTAGGTGTGGTATTCTTACAGGCTTTGCTTCCTTTTGAAGACCCTTTCTAGTTAATTAATCTGTGGAATCTCTCACTTGGGCACACAGGAGTTTCACCTGCTTTTGGCTGATGTCACTCTTCTGCATGGTTTTCTGTTTAAGCAGATGAGAAAACTGATCCTGCTGCAAAGTAGCCTAATGATGCTTTTTTCAGTTTCTTCCTGTGGAAAAAAAATCCTAATGCTCTTGAACAAAACTATTCTAGAGCTATTAATACGAATTGTGTTGGTGGGCATTCTTGCACAGAGGATTAGAAACTGTTTAAAATTCTTTGCAACTATCTTAAGTGATGGAGCTACAGAGAATTACAGTTCTGAATCCTAATAGCATTGACAGTGGGGGTTTGCAGTCGGGTCTTTGGTACTGTAGTGAAAAAGTGGTGATAAGCTGTACCTCAGCCCTCAGTTCAGCTCTCTGGTGTTTGGACTGCAGGAAATGTGCATTGAGAGTGGTTTGCCCCTTAGGGAGGAATGTGAATTTCCTTGGAAGCTCCGGCTAGCCATGAAGATGTTGTAATAGCCAAATAAACAAGATTAAAATATTAACCTCTTGGGAAAATATTTATGTTTTGACCTAGAAGACAATTTTTCTCATGTACTCTTTTTACAGGACAGTTACGTGCTCGTGTAACGTGTTACAGCTTGTGTAGTGTAATATTACAATGCATAACTTTGTTAGCACAAGTAGGAAAAAGCTTTAAACTGATTTTTGGCTCTTCATAACAGCATTTTCCTTTTGTTTCAGAGCAAACTTGATGATTACCAGGAACGAATGAACAAGGGAGAACGTCTGAATCAAGATCAACTGGTAAAAACAACCAAAAGAATCCTAATCAGATCTCTTGTTAAATTGTTTTGTTGTGTTGGTGGTGAGGAGTTTTGTGCTGCCTCTCCCCTTGTTTGGGCTGGTTCTTAAAGTAGGTTATTGTAGAGCTTGATTCAGCAGCAGTTTTGCAGTTGTAGTAAATAAAAAGCAAATATCAATTTAAATTCAGTTGTATGATGCAAACATGCACATTGATACTTCAAGAGATCACCAGATGCTCAGCAATCAGCAGTGTTTTGTTGATGATTTTTAACACTGAGAAAGTGAAGGGAAAAATAATGTACCCTTCCAACTATTGCAGCTGTTGACACTTCAAAGACTGAGCTGCTTCCCTTGGTCCATGTGATGGTTTCATCTTTGGTGGTTCTGTGCCAGCTGAAAACTGAAATATCACAGATCTGTGTATTTTTATTTTGGAATGGCCTGTTGTGAAGATAAACCATGATAAGGTTTCTGTGTTGCCAGGTGTTCTTCTCCCCCATTCTCCCAGTTGTGAATTAGTTTTTGTCAGGAGCTGGCTACAGCAAACCATGAAACCAGTCCATCATTCGTGTGAGCACATAAAGGCATATTTTTATATATGTTTAGCATATCTAAAGAAACTGGAGGCCCCAAGGACATACACAAGTCTTTGATATCTGGGCCAGTGAAAATCTAAATTTGCCTTAACATAGTTACAGTCCCATTCAGGGGTCCTGTGTCTCATTTCAGAACTAAAACCTGTGGGAATTTATTTGTTGGAAGTCTATATTCTGTTCTGTTGCTGATGGTTTACATTTGTGGTCTTTCTGGGTTGTTTTAAGGATGCGGTGTCAAAATACCAGGAAGTGACAAATAATCTGGAATTTGCTAAGGAACTGCAGAGGAGTTTTATGGCTCTGAGCCAAGATGTAAGTAAAGATCAAGCATTGCCATGTGGGTTATCCAAACACTTTAAACTCTTCCACTGATGCAGGAGTCACCTCTATTTAGAGGGATGAATTGCCCTTGATTTCTTGTTGTTGGACTGTTCTATTCTTTATATTAGTTGGTGTGAAGTTTCCTGAAGAATTTCTGATGCACTACATCAGTGTATGGAAACAAGAATAATGTAGTAATTTTCTGACACAACACAGGTGTTGAAAACTGTGATCACAGAACAGGTCTGTCATGCAACATTAAAGATGGTCACTTGCTACCATTGGTAACGTTTTCTTAAGTGGATTTCATAGGGTTTTCATTTCTTAGTAATACAGTCTGGAACTACATTATGGGACAATTAATATTTTTGTAAAGGTTAAATTAACTGGATACTATAAAATAGGTAATCTCTTGGGTTGGTATTTTTTCAAGGATGCCAAATAACATTGTAATCAAGAATTAAATTCTAAAAGGTTGGGAGTTCTGGAAAAAGCAGCATTGGAGGAATTGGTTGTGTAGTGGATGTGCAGCTGACTGCTCTAATGAGTGGCTTTAACTTGTGAACAGGCTGTGATAATTTGAAGGGCAGCAGCATCTTTGTGTTACAAACTGTTTTCTACATTGGTTGTGGCTGTAAATTAATCTGTAGGACTGAGCCAACCTGTTCTTTTATTTTCTGGCATCACAGTTCCGTCTGTGTTTATGGAATGTTAGTAACGGGGAACGTTCTTTCCTGGACAAGTCCATTCTGCAGCATTTCCCTGGTCAGCTGACTGCTAAAAGAAGCCAGTGAATCCAGGAGTAGCAGATTGGTGCTCTGCTTTCAAACTTGATTGCAGTTTTTCCTGACTCGAGTTGGTTCACATATAGTTGATTTTAAGATATGTCTTTGATTTTAAAAAATGTAATTTAGGTGTTTCAAAGTGAGAAAGTTACTGTCAGGATAGATTTTTTTTTTGGTAGAGAATATTAAATTTACAAAGTAAACCAGCTGAATTTGGGATGCTGGATGCTTGGATTGAGATGAAGAATGGAGGAAATACACTGTGGCTTCAGACTGGTGCTGTATTTAGACCTGTCTTGTGGAGGGTTCAGTGCAGAGCTCAAGGCTGATGATGATGTGTCATCCTCTCCCTCCCTGAATCCGTGCTCCTCGCACTGGGAATGCTGCAGTGCATGCACATGGCTTGTTCCCTGGGGTGTCTGACTGGGGATCTCATGTCCAAGAATTTGTTTAAATCCTTTTTTGAACTTGCTGATCCTGTCTATCTCCCCAGCTTTTCATGGCAAAACATTCCATGAGTTCCCTCCCGTGGTGCGTGAAAAAACAAAGAGTACTTTTGTTTTATCTGTTTTAAGCTGATCTCCTGGTAGTTCCAATGAATGCTTCTTGCTGTCATGGGATATGGTGAATAACCTCTCTGTTCCTGTTCTCTGTGTGGCCAGTGTGAAAAATCTGGATCACCCAAGCCTTTCCAAATGGAAGAGCCCAACACTTAGGCTCTGCTCTTGCCCAGTGGAAGAACCCAACGCTTAGGCTCTTCCCTTGCCCTCCTGTACCTTTTCTTAGCAATTAAAGACATTTCCCATCTCTTTTTCCCTTGGGTCCACTCCAGATCCAGAAAACAATAAAGAAGACAGCTCGCAGGGAGCAGCTGATGCGAGAGGAGGCTGAGCAGAAGCGTTTAAAGACTGTGCTGGAGCTGCAGTTTATTCTGGAGAAGTTGGGTGATGACGAAGTACGCAGCGACCTCAAACAAGGATCCAGTGGGGTGCCAGTGCTGACAGAGGAGGAACTGACAATGCTTGATGAGTTCTACAAGCTGGTTTACCCTGAACGAGACATGAACATGAGGTAGGGTTACAGCAAAGTGCTTCTCTTTCTAATTGCCAGTCGGTTAGCAGTGTATTTAGTATGGTAGTTTAAAGACTCGGTAAGAAATTAACTCTTATTAATTAATTTTTAAGGTTGAATGAGCAGTATGAGCAAGCATCTGTTCACCTGTGGGACTTACTGGAAGGGAAGGAAAAACCAGTTTGTGGAACAACCTGTAAGTACAGTCTCTGCATGAAGAGACAGAACACTGAATTTGTGCCTGAACTAAAACACACCTCTGATGTAAGAGAACTTGGGCAGTTAATTACCTTTGAGTTTTTAGAGTAGTTTTTCTCAGCTCTTAGCTGGACTGTATCAGTGACTTGTGAAGTTTAGACACAGTGTGTGGTGTATTTTTTTTACACTGGCTCAGCATTACTCAGTGCTGAAGCTGAGTCCATTCCTATTTCAGCAGCACTCTGCTGCTGCTGGTGATCAGTAACAGTTCTTTGTTTTCTGGAAGCCTGTGTGTGAGCAAGGAGCTTTGTCAGTGATAGGACCTAATACATAAACTGGCATGGCCTTCCTTGGGATGTTCTCTCCCCCTTGGCTCCTGCAAAAAGTGTTGTAGTTTTGCCCTGTTTTCATTGATTAACTGCAGATCAGGGTGTGACCATGCCAGCCAGACTGCTTTTTTGCAGAAATAATTCACAAGTACCTGGTCTAGGCAGCCAGTAGTGTTGCTTTGCCAGTGCGGCTGATGTCTTCAGGGCTAAGATGCCCCAGCGTTCATCTGAGGCACTGAGGGCAAGTGTTCTTTGCTTACAAAGGCTCTGTTGAGCCACTTCACCTCGGGAAGAACCTTCATGAATCAGGTGGTACCTGTGTACATTTGTTCGTACTGACAGTTGTTTTGGAAGAAATTGTCTTACAGTAATGGTTTTAAATAACAGGAATAAAAGTCTAGTAATTAAATTCATAAACTTGACCTCACTGTAAAGTGCTCCACAAATCTTCTGAAGACTTACATGTACTCTTAAGATCCTACTTGCCCTTCAGATTTTTTGAATGACAGTGGGTTATTTGTGGATTTATTGAATGTGACCTAGTAAGAGAAGAAATCCTGTACCAGTAGTGGTCATGGACTGGCTTGAGGCAGCAACATCTTCCCAGCAAAAGGGTCATAAAATGTATAATCTTTGGATTGAAAAATACGCAATCTTTGGGAAGGAAGGAGAAGATGATGAGGACTGAGTTGGTGCTGATGTTTCCCTGTTCCATTTTCCCAGACAAAGCACTGAAGGAAGTTGTTGAACGGATTCTTCAGACCAGTTACTTCGACAGCACCCACAACCACCAGAATGGGCTGTGTGAGGAAGAGGAGGCAGCACCTGCACCTGCAGTAGAAGACACTGCAACAGAGGCTGGTGAGAGGGGGGAGATGCCTTGTGACTGACACATTTGTGGTGTTCTGTCTTGTCTCTGCAGTCCTCAGAGCAATTAAATTGCAATCACAGTGTTCATCTCTAGTGCTGAAACCATCCGAGATGAAAGTTCGGCTGCCTGGGGCTTTGCCACTTTTCAGTGGTTCCCACCAGTTTAAGCTGTGCTAGAAGGGAGCAGTTTTTGAAGCAGACAGTGTGATTACATACTTAAGAAACTTGAGAATGTTGTATCCAATTTTAAGAAAAAGCTCGGGGCCTTTTTCCCTTTTCTGGGGAAAGCATAGCTGAACACAAGTCTCCCTAGCAAGAACTTAATGTGGGAGTTTTTTTGCTTCTTAATTCAAAGCTCTGAGAATATTTGTTACTACTAATTCTCTGTTAATGCCCATGACATTTCTTCTTTACTCTGAGACACAAGATTTTCTCATCTAACTTTGTATCTTCTAGATCTGTAACATGAGGGTGGTTGGGCTCTTTATTGTTGTTGGTTTGGGGTTTTCCCAGACAAATGGTTTATTTCTTTTTCTTCCAGAACCTGATCCAGCAGAAGAATTCACTGAACCAACTGAAGTTGAATCAACTGAGGTACTATTCACTGAAAGACTGTCATTTTGTATACCTTTAATGCCACTTACTTTTACTTTCATACCCTTTCTTATTTTTATTTTAGTATGTAAACAGACAATTCATGGCAGAGACTCAGTTCAGCAGTAGTGAGAAGGAACAGGTAGATGAGTGGACAGTTGAAACGGTTGAGGTAAGATCTTGTGTACTGCAGGTAAAATTGCAATCCCTGTTTCTGCTGGCTCCCAATTCATGATAGGTTTTAGCATTGCATCCCTTCTCCCCCAATATATAAAATAATACATATATTTAAGTAGGCTTGGACTCACTGCTTGATTCTTTAATTGTATACTTAGCTCAGGAGTACCTAAAATAAAAAGAAATAAAATCTATTTAGTCTGGCTAAGTTTGCAGAGAACTTGCTTTTCTTCATTAGTGGCTTGCTTGGTAAAACAGGACTTAAAAGTCTTAGGCTTAAAAAGACTTTAAAGAGTTCTTTTTGAAGTCTCTTTTTTTTTTTTTTTTAAATATGAGAACTTAGCTGCAAATGTAGAACTTTGAAGTTCATCTACCCAGCTGCTGACGGTGTGGTGTAGTTACACTTTCACTGAGCAGGTCCCTGGAGAGGGAGCTGAAAATGAGTAACTCAACTGATACCTACTCCAGATTGCTTATGTGCTTAGTTTGGTGTTAAAATATGCTTGTATGTACGTCTCTGCTTCCCAGAAGTACAGATGGAGTATTTCACTTGTTACTGCTCTGCACCTGAGTGGCTGTTGACTTGTGTTTGTGGTGCACTGGTGTTGGGATCCATTCCCAGTTTAGTGGTTTGCACTCAGACTTTGCTGCGTGTACAAGTCCATGGTTTTATTGCTCTGGAGTTTGTGTTCTTCATGTATGGGAAAGGACAAGCCCCACGTTTGGTATGCTGGAGCTTGAGTTGTGTCTGTCTGTTTAAAACAACTATGAGCAGCTTCTTTCAGGTGCTGGAGAGTTAATTTTTGATTTTAGCCTTGTGCAGCAGCAAATTGCAGATGGTCAGGTTGTTTTAGACTTTCTTGGTGCCTTTGGGCTGTCTCTAAGTGTGGGGGTGGAGTAAGCGTTCATCATCTCGTGAAGTGCTGAAAAAACAGAGCAGCTGTTTTGATCTGATAAACTAACCTGGCTGATTTTACACTGAGTCTGGCTGAAATTCCTATTTTACAGTGTTGAAGACCACTAAGATTTAATAATACTGAGGATGGGTGTGAGGCTTCTAGAACTGGGTAAAAAGCTTTGCCGTGTGTGTGAAAGAGTTTGGTAGTTTCTTGTCATAGTATTTCATTCCCTTACTCAAAAAACCCTAAAATATCACTGCTGTTGAATGTGTTTTAAGAAATCTGTTAAAAAACTGAAGAAACCCTCCAAACCCACACATTAAAGTAATGCTTGGTTGGAGTATTCTTAGAAGGCACGGCATTTAAAATTAATGATTGATTGGCTTCAATTATACTCATTTTATATCTGTGTTTCTAGCAAGTGTCCAGAGTGCTTCAGTTCTCTGTAGTTCTTAACATAAGGAGTCTGGATGAAGACATAATTCAGGTTGTGGTTTGGTATCAGATTTCTGAAACTCCTCATTTTTCAGGCATCTCTACTAGATCCAGTATGGGATTGGACCGGCTTTGTTTCCATAGGACATTACAAAGAATGTATGCTTCAGTTGTCCTTTCTGTTCCAATATCTTGGACATTCTAAAAAGGAGTAATTTAGAAAAATCTGAAGTTGAAAATCACTGTTTCTCCATAATTAAGAACCTTATATTCTCAGCTATAACACAAGAAAGGGAAATTGGGAATATCTGCTTGTAAAATTATTCTTGCTGGCACCACAGTCTTGTTTCTCATGGGAATGCAGCTGAATTGTGCTTTGGTAAGACCATGACACAGAATGTACACTGATAGCTGTGAATTTTGAAATCTGAAAGAGAACATTTGCTCAGAAGAGCTCCATAATTGTTCAGGAAGGGGGAGGATATCATAAACTCCTCTCCTTTTCAGTAACCCTCAAGTAGATCTGATACAGTCAGGATTTCTGTGGTGTTTCTAGTTTGGGAAGTGATGATGTCTTCACAAGGATGTTTTTCCTATGGGACTTCCATAAGGTGTAAACAAAAGAATTTGCTTGTGAATTTTCCAAGTGTATTTGGATTATATGATGATGTAATTTTGGTGAAGATGTTCTTTATTGGCAATAGTATTTATGGAGGTTTGTTATTGTTGTTTTGTGGGGTTTTCATTTTCTTTTTGGCTGCTGCTTCTGTAGTAAGTGCCTGAGTTTGGTTGTACACAAAGTTTTGTGTCTTAGCTTGTGGAACTTTGATTGGTTGGACTTTGTGTAGAATTGAAAACCTTACTCAGGCTCCCAGAATACAAGTTTTCTCTTGGTCTGTGGTGTCATTAAACTTGTGGGTTTACCCTTCCTTGTCCTTTTTTCCTGTCCCCTGTCAGTCTCCTTGCATTGTGTGTGGCAGCTCTGCCTGCTGCCAAGGTTAACTTAATCCACACAACTTGAAATTTGTTCAATAGTTTCATCCTACTCTGGTTGTGCTAGGTCAGAGTCCCTGGTAGTGCTGATAAGGCTGAAGGAATAGGTCCCAAACTGCTCCTTTTGACATTAAAAAAAGAGGATTGGAAAAGATAATGTAAAATATGAAACACCATCTGAAGTCACTTCTGCACTATTTGTGAAGAAGGAAAATGTTGGATATTTTTGTCACTGTTGTGTGGTCTTGATGATTCCATCAACTCCTTTTTTTTCCTTGAAGATACTGAATTGTTGTGTATGACTTGGTCTCCTTAAGTTAGGTGGTGGTGCTCAAATAATTGAGAGCATTTTTGGTGACAGTTACGCAGGCAATGAGCAGCTGCTGGTTTTACCACTCAAGTTTCACTGGGTAATGTGGCTTGCACTTTTTCTTCAATTTTTTAACTTTGTCATTTGTAAAAGGTCTATATACATGCTCTAGGTAATTTTTTCCACTCACAGGGCTTAATTCTGAATTTGGAAACAGGCCATAATGTGAAATTTGGGGATAAACCAGAGCAGCTGTGCTTGGTTCCCAGTGTGGACTGCTTTAGGGTGTATTTTTCATGGGAATTGTCAAATTGCTTCTCTGTGGATTGCTGCTAGCGGGGATTTGGCTCTGAAGGGAATCCCACAGAGGACTTGAGGTTGTGGTTAGCTTTTAGTTTTGTTTAGATTTTCCGTCAGGGATTTGGTCAAGAAACAAGCCACTGGAGTTGGTGAGGCACCTGCATGTGCAGAATGCTATGTACAAACAGGATTTGGGAATCTGGGTGAGCAGTGGGAATACTGGAAGATGGCTGTAGGTTTCTTTGACAAATTGTTTTTAAAAGGTACAGGCTTTAAGGGTGGATAGTGGCAGTTTGAGGCTTAAAGTTCAGACCTTTGTTATAGGACTGGTCTAAAATAAAATCCTAAAATAAAATAGGACTGGTTTGTTAATTGTCATGACTGCTGTACAGAAATCTGTCTTCTGCAGTTCTAATAAGAAATCAGGTATTTTACATCAATATTTTGAACTTTCAGGTGCACGTGTGCTGATTTGTATCCTGTGTAACTAAGTTTTAAGGGTTAGCTGTTTAGCTGGAAGATGAATATTAGAAGCTCACTGAAATAGAGAAGTGATAAACAAGTTATTGACAGTGATATTTTTAAAGGGCATTTGTTGACATGGAAAATGACACTTCTGGATTATGGGAGCTGCCTAAAGAGCGGGTTAGGGACTGGTTAGGGCCATCAAAGTGCAGCTCGACCATCCTTGCTGCTGTCTGTTTTCAAACTGTTTGCTGATGGATGTTTGAGATGCTCATGTCCAGCTTTGCTGGTTGCTCTGCTGTCTGATCAGGTGCTATCTGAAAGCCCATTGCAGTTTGTTCCTTTGTTGATGTTACTTTGGAATATGTCTGGTAAATCTGAGCTTTCTCACCCGCTGTTAGCTGTGCTGCTGCTTCTGGGCTTCTGGTGTTCCCTCACGGTGCTGTCTGGCAATCCTTGTCGTGCAACACTGCCTGCTGTTCCCTGAGATAGTAAATCAGGGAGCTAGGATAACAGTGGCTGTGAAAATTGAGCATTTTGGAGTCTTAAGAAAGACCAAAAAATTCTGACTCCACATTACATTTACCAAAAAGCTATGAGAAAATAATTGTTGCCCATTTGTGCCTATTTTTGAAGCTTGCTCTTCCCCCACTTCCTTTAAATTTCCAAATGCTGATAAATTGCTGTCTCAAATCCTGCTCTAAAACGATCCATGTAATATTGAACAAATACTTTTTTCATGGGGAAAAGAGTAGATGGAGAGAAGAGCAGAGTGTGAACTCTAATCCTGTGAGTGCTCAGATGAGTAGCTGGCCACCAGCACTGACCGGTGTGTAGGGTCTAATACTGTCCTTCAGCACCACTACAGTAATTCCATCATCCATAACCAGTCAGGCAATAGCCAGAAATGCCAAGAACTCCCAAGTCACTTGAGTGCAGTGCTGCCTTGAGCTGAAATTGCAGTTGGTTGTTGTCTCTTGTTAGGTTGTAAATTCCCTGCAGCAACAGACACAGGCGACGTCTCCTCCCGTCCCGGAACCTCACGCGCTCACTGCTGTGGCTCAGGCAGACCCCCTGGTCAGGAGACAGCGAGTACAGGACCTCATGGCACAGATGCAGGGCCCCTACAACTTCATGCAGGTATTTCTGTACTCTATAAACATTCATACGTTTAACCCACAGCAATGTGGACTTGATTTTTTATTAACTTTTATTTTTTCTCCCCAGGACTCGATGCTGGAATTTGAGAACCAAACGCTTGATCCTGCCATTGTATCTGCACAGCCCATGAACCCAGCACAGAGTTTGGACATGCCACAAATGGTTTGCCCTCCAGGTTTGTAATGGTAAATCCTAAACATAAATACTGGAGAAGCCTGCAAGGCATCTCTTAGAAATGCCTCAGTTACTGCTGCACAGTAAAGGGGTCACCACAAGTAATAGTACAGTCCTGTAAAGTGTGTTTTCCTCAGAAATGTGACTGTGCTATTTTTAGACATCCAATTCTCACTTGCTTATAGGTTTTGCTTGGAAATGTGGGACATCTAAAGTTTTTCTGGTTTTGCTTTGGATTATTTTGGACAACTAGAAAAAATGTTCTTTGCATGGAAACAGGAATTGGTAATTTGAGTATAGCTTTACCATGCTAAAGGCTTTATCATCTTCATGATGATCAGCTCTCACATAACTGATCGGAGAGGATAGTAATGCTGTTCTGTAAAAGGTTTGATTTTACTATGTAATAAGTGAAATTATTTTCCTTCAGTTCATGCTGAGTCAAGACTTGCCCAGCCTACCCAAGTTCCTGTGCAACCAGAAGCTACACAGGTAAAATGTTTAGTAAATTCTGGTTTGGATTTGAGTTTGATATTAGGCCTGATTGGTGTTATTAAAAGGATTTAATTCCTAACTACATGAGAAACTCAAAGAAAAATCTGAAGTTCCAGTTTTGGGAAATTGGTGATCCCGTTGTTGCTTACAAGCATTACTAGTTCCTAGTTTCGTTCTCTGCAGACATTACAAATTTCCAGTAATGGGATCGTATCTTTGTTTAGTAGAGTTCTCCTTCATGTTAATTCCAGTTTAACTGGAAGGAGGTGGTTTGTTACTTATTTGCAACAGAAATCACTTGGTTAAAGGGCAGCCTGTGTCTGTTCAAGTGAGTGTCAGGGCACAGATAGATCTGATGCATTAACTACAGAGTTTGTGTTGTGTTTGATTACTCCCAGTTGCTTGCTTTGGTTGGGATTTTATCCTGGAGTTGTAGAGCAGTCAGCCTGAGTTGAATGCTGTTTTCAATTGAGCTTTAACTAGGATCCCCTAAACTTCCTTCTCCACTGTATAATTGAAGTAGTCATCTTCTTGTTAAGATGTTTCAGTTGTCTGGTGATTAAAGAACTTCCTAATTTTGTATTAGGCATGTGTGGCATCTCCAAGGATTCTGCTGGTCTCAGTAATGGGTCTGATCCCTGTAGGTATTTGCAAACCAAAAAAAAACCTGGATAGATGATGGATCTCACAGTACAGGCAGTATAAATTGCTTCCTTTGGCTTGTCCAGATTAGGTCTGCAAGGTTTAAGTCACTCATTTGTATAGAAACAGGAGTGAGGGAATTATTTCTTGAGATTCCTCTGTATGTACCTCCTGAAGTGCTGGTGCTCTCCACAGTTTTGTTGTCTTGTACGAGTAGAAAAATGTCTTTGGGCAGAGGGTTTTCTCTGCACTAGTTTTTATTTTACTGTTAGCTGATGTCTGACTTAATCCACTGGATTTTTTTTCTTATTTCCCTTACCTCAACCAGTGCTGCCAGTGATTTTCTTGAGGATCTTGCAAGCAGTAGCTAAACTTACTCTTGGCTTTGGAACATTCCAGCGTGATGTGAATGCCCCCAGCAGTTGTCATCCATTGCCTCTTAAACTCCCCAGTGCAGCCTTTAATGTCAAGTCCTCTGCTTTGCTGGCTGGAGTTTTCCCTGAGCTCCCTATGTGGGAACAGAGCTTGTAAAATGTAAAATTGAGTCCACTGGAAGCCAGCCCATGTCCACCTATGTTTGAGCTTGGAGTTGTGTCATGTTAGAATGTTGGTGGTTTAAACTAATTAATTAGTACTGGTTCTGAGGGCCTGCTGGCTCCCAGACCAGAGAGTACCATCCATCCCAGAGTTCTCTGATACTTGTTACAAAACTGTGTGTGAGCATCAGCTGACTTTTGGGGGCTTTGGGGTTTATTTTGTCAGGTTCCCCTGGTTTCTTCTACAAGTGAGGGATATACAGCTTCCCAACCCATGTATCAGCCTTCTCACACAGCAGAGCAACGGCCACAGAAAGACTCAATTGACCAGATTCAGGCAAGTCAGGTTTCAGAGGGGTGGGAAGAACTCTGATTGCAGGTGGCATCAAATGTTAGTTTGTTTCTTCGTAAATAACATTATTTTGAGTTGTCTGTTGATAGGGCTGCTTCAATTCCCTTAAATTCCAAAATTCTGAGCCTGTCTGTGACCAGTAAGTCCTCCATAGTGAGACTTCTCCTTTGGAAGCTTGTTTGTTTAGTTAGATGCAGCGTGCCAACATCAGCATGGGAGCATCAGGATTGTTGGCTTAGGAAATGGGATTTATTTTTTTACATTGGCCAGCAGTTAGCCTGGAAACTTATTCATGTCCCCCTCTAGTGTTTTGTAGTTGTGTTTCAAGGTAATGAGGGAGAAGATGATTAGCTTTTTCCTCTCAGGATGCTGTTGTGAGTGAGGCTGTTGAGCTGAAGTAGAAAACAGTGGTTTGTAGAAGTGAAGCTGAAGCATTGTGACTCTTTTTTAAGCAAAGTTTTCTAAGTTAAATTTTTGGTACCTCAAAAACTGCTAAAATGTTGTTTGTTTTCATTATTAGGCTTCAATGTCACTGAATGCAGACCAGACCCCATCCTCATCATCACTTCCCACTGCATCCCAGCCTCAGGTGTTCCAGGCTGGATCCAGCAAGCCTTTGCATAGCAGCGGAATCAATGTTAATGCAGCTCCATTCCAATCCATGCAAACAGTGAGTAGGAAATCAATACTGGATGCCTTTAGTTTGGTACTCATTCCTTGTGGTGGAGTCAGTCATGTAACTACATGTGATAGTCTTTGGTTATTCACATTTCTCAGACTTCGATGCTTCATTACATGATACAATTAAGAGGTGTAAAAATGAATTTCTGCTCTTACAGGTATTCAACATGAATGCACCTGTTCCTCCTGTTAATGAGCCAGAAACCCTTAAGCAACAAAACCAGTACCAGGCCAGTTACAACCAGAGTTTCTCCAATCAACCTCACCAAGTAGAACAATCAGATCTCCAGCAAGAACAACTCCAGACAGGTAAAATTCTTGTGGCCTTGGTAGAGCAGGTGATAAGTCTGTGAATTCCTGGATGATGGAGCAAAGCATGTCACAGGTTCCCTTGCAGACCTTTCCCCTGAGCAGTACCAGGGTTTGTTACTCTGGGTTTGAATGTCCAGCAGGGAGTGAAATTCAGTGTTAAGCCACTTGACTGAGTTTTATATGAGTTTAAATAAAGATGTGAACAGGATTATTCTGAAGATGAAAGCAGTAGAGTGAAATACTTGCTCTGCTGATGCTAAGGTTGCTTTAAACAAATAGTGCAATTTGAGATGGCATTCTATAAAGGAAGTAGTAAGGCAGAAATGAGAGCAAATATGGACTGCTTCTCACAGTTGATGTAAGGTCACAAAGGCCTGGAATCTTGTGCTGAAAGTGAGACATGGTTTGCAGCTTGAAAAAATAAAAGTCTGTGTCCAGAGCCATTTTTTCTCTCAGCACTGCCTTCACTTTCCACTGAAGTGCTAACAAGTACTGGATGTGGAATGAGGAGAAAGAGCCTCATCCTTTTCCTCTGTAACTGAATGCTGGGTTAAAAGAGAGATTTGTGGGAACATCAAGAAATACAGACTTTTACACTTCTTTTTTCCCCCCTTTTCCCTGCAGTGGTTGGTACCTACCACGGTTCCCCGGACCAGAGTCACCAGGTGGCAGGAAACCACCAGCAGCCTCCCCAGCAGAACACTGGATTTCCCAGGAACAGCCAGCCTTACTACAACAGCCGAGGGGTGTCCCGGGGGGGATCCCGCGGGGCCCGGGGCCTCATGAACGGTTACAGGGGCCCAGCAAATGGATTCAGAGGTGAGCAGCTCTCTGAAACGCTCACACAGCTTCTGCTTGCGCCTGGGGGAGCGCCAGGTCAGGGTGGCAAGTGTTAAACAACCTGCTGTTGTTAGACTGGGGCAGTATCTCTGAGACAGTGGAGCTTAAAGTAGAAATCTTATTGGCCGTAAATGAGCAACTGAAAATTTAAGTGTGTGTCTGGACCTCTATTGCAATACAATATTGGGCATCTACTGTAAGTATAAGCAAATGCAGAAATACCCAGCCATCAAGCCAGGAATTTGGATACCAGTTGATATTTCAAAAATGCTTTTTATTTCCACAGTGTATTTTATAGTTCTGTGTTTCATCAGAATGAGAATAGGCTGGCTTACGTAGAAATACAAGAACACAAAGAGTCCAAGAGTCAGTAGGCCAAGGGAATTAACAGGAGTGGAGGAATGATACTGTAGTTCTGGATAGATAAGAGAATGTTCATGATTCCTGGACCTTTTATGTGTGGCTGTCAGTGTTACAAAAAGGTTTATGTTGGAATAGGAGAGAGATGATTTCCTTTCAGGTGTTCTGGGATTACTTTCGACACAGGTACTTGTCTTCCATGTTCTCTTCCTCTCCTGTGGTTAGGGAGTAGAGAAGAAACCTGTGTAATAGAAATACAACTGATTGGAATGTGAATGCAGTAATCACAGCTGGGACATTTAGATCCTACCTAGGATCATGTTTAGCTCTGGACTGAATCTTCTGTAAATCAAACCTCACGTTACTCTGAGAAATGCACTGAATTCTGCCTCTTCCCAGTCCTCACCAGGTGTTCATTCTCATTTCTTGTAATATATTAGCCCTGATGTTGGAGACATTTGCTTGACTTGCAGGTAAACAGCCCTTCCTAAAGGGATGGGGTTTTTTAAAGGTTTAGGTAAAATGCTTTTACTGCTTTTCTTTCTGTAGTAGCAGAAAGTCAGGTATTAAGTGCAACTTTGATTTGCAAGTGAAAGACTTGTGCCCTGTTCCTTAGGGGGATACGATGGCTACCGTCCTTCCTTTTCCAACACTCCAAACAGTGGCTACACACAGCCCCAGTTCAATGCTCCTCGGGATTACTCAAACTACCAGAGGGTAAGCGACCAGCGTGGGGGGAAATACCTGTCAAAAGCACTCAAAGCTGTTAGTGACAACTTCCTCTGGGACTTCTTTTATTGCTCAGGAACACAAACTGCCTCTGTGTAGTTTGGGAAAGTTGAACACTAAATACATCTATTTATATTTCTTAAGTTATACTGAGCAACACATCCTGTAACTGGAGAGAGCATTTGTCACTGCACATTTTATTACAGCTGCTAGGCACTAGTGAAAGTAAGAATTTATTTTTTTAAGATCACTTTAAACTAATAAAGTGTTGCATGTTGAAGTTACAGGTGTTTTGTCAATGCATATTGTTCTAAAAGCTCCTTATTTTGCTGGCAATTAACAACAGAATGCCCAGAGTTTATGTTGTAACTTTTTATATTTCTTTGTTTCAGGATGGATATCAACAGAATTTCAAACGTGGCTCTGGACAAAGTGGACCTCGGGGAGCTCCTAGAGGTAATTTCCTGAGTAGTGTATAATTGATTTGGGTTGAGTGGAAGCTTCTGAGCCAACTTTTAAAGTTCTGGACTTTGAAAACAACCTCACTCCTTACTCAGCAGCTCACAATTAAGAATAAGCTGATTTTCTTCTGACCTCATAGCTTCCCCTGCTTTTGAGCAGGGCCCTGGAGAACCTCTGAGGGCCCTGCTGACTTGAATTACTGGGATCCTGTGAACTGGTGGTGGAAGTTTAGTTGGCTCTTGAATGAGGAATTAGTGGAAAAGAAACTATTGCTGTTGACAGCAACTGCTGTTGACATTTAGATACAGCAGACCTATTTAACTCTTTCATTAATGAAAGCCTTAGGAAACAAACCCCACAGACATAATGAGGCTGTAGTTCAGCTTCTAAATTTTATTTTCATCACTATTTCCTCAGGTCTTTCTTAGTCCATTTTGGTGCTGAGACTGTGTTCTGTCTCAGTACAGACGTTGCCATGAGTGCCTTGTCAGTGAGGGCAGCTCGAGGCTGTGCCCTGCACCTGTGAAACCCCACGTGGCAGTTCAGTTCTGAAACGGAACTGAAAAGGGTCCTGAAAGCCCTGGGGTGTGGCTCTGAGGCCTCTGGAGTTGAGTGCAGCACTGAGCTGTGGTGGAGCTTGAGAGCGTGTTTTAGGAAGCAGAGCAAAGCCTTGCTGAGCTTAGCCCAGAAGATTTAGGACTATTTTTAAGCTAACCAGATTTCCTGCAGAATTCAACCCCCTTTTTGTGTTTTCTAGGTCGTGGAGGGCCCCCCAGACCAAACAGAGGGATGCCTCAGATGAACGCTCAGCAAGTGAATTAAACACATTCACAGGATTCCGTTCAACGCCAAAAACATGCTGGCCAGTGTACAATACATGTTACCAGAAGAGTTATTACCTATTTGTTCTCCCTTACAGGAAGTTTGTTGTAAAGGGACTATTTTCATTACCCATAATGACAGGACTACAGTTGCCAGCTTTATATTCCCTGGATATTGAAAGGAACGAAACAACGTTTACTCTGCATGTTCTGTCCTAAGCATCATCTTGAGCCTTGCACATGAGATTCAGATTCCTCACCCTTGCTAAGAGTAAAGCAAAAAAGGCAATTTTTAGGGTGATCCAATCTCCATGGTTAACTGAAGTGGCAGAAAAAAAAAAAGCAAAGACTCACTTCTGACATTTTTAAGTGATTTAACAAATTCAGATAAAATCTGCAAATCCATAAAGATTCACTGTGGTGGCAGTTGACAAAACTTCAATGTTCCCATGAAAGGATGGAAAAGGTGAAGTGTGGCTTGGTAGAACAACTGCATTTCAGCTTTTTCTTACTAAACCGAAGCACTGAACAGTTAAAGATGTGTAGTGATGCAATTGCCCTAAATAGACAGGTGGGCTTAGAGGCAGTTTGTGACAAAGAAGAAGCACCCTTAGCTGCAGCACTCCTCATCACCAGGGCCCTGATTCCTGTGGCTAAGGAGTTAAGAGTGCTTGCAGAACTGCTAATGTAACTGTGTAATTTTTTTTTTTTTTTAGGACACAAGGTGAGAAACAAAAAAAGCTTTGATTTGGCACTTGGACAAAATTTTGCAACAAATCTGAGCTATAATCCGGATGGCCACTGTATATTTGATGTGAAGTATTTAGATATCTCTTTGAAACACTTTTAAGTTTCTTTGATAGCAATGACTTTTGTAAGGATTGGTATTCTCTATCATTCCTTATGACTTGCACATTGTCTGTCACTAATACTTGACCTTGCTGTATTATCACCTAAATAACTGATGCCGGTACTGATGGAAATCTCTAATGGATAATCATAACACTTTTGGTCACATGTCCTTTTGTCTTTCCTGCAGCCTTGAAGGTTTTAAGAAATCTCAAATGCCCGCTGCTGCTGCCCTTCCAATTGCTATCTTTTGAAAAGCACCAGTCTGTGTTTGAGTTGATTTCCCCTTTTCAGGGAAATGACAGCCAGCAGTTACAGTTCTAATGGTATAAGCAAGATAAATAAAACATGTTTATAAAAATTGTATCCTGGAACACTGGTTTTCAACGGCTGAAACAGATTCAATGTGATGGGGTGACATTTCATAAGGTTTTTTTTTCTCTTTGTTTGTTTTTTTCCCCAATAGTCTCTTTTCCTGACTAGATGTAAATCCTCCTCCTGTTTTTCTGGTTTTATTCTACTTAGCTGTGACTTCTGGGAAACTTTTTCTTTTTGATGGACTTTTCCTTTTTTTTTTTTCATCAAGGCAGCGATGTATAAAAGAAATGGCATAAGCCTAGGAGCTGGAAAATACCGAGTCTTATTCAAGTTTTACTGCATCCTTGTGGTATAACCCTTGGAAAAATCACTTGTGCCTGCCTTTTGCGCACATGCACTCTCTCTGCAGTGGGGAGAATATTTTGATAGCTGCCTCCATAGAGGTGTTGGTAGTTCTGTTGCATTCTATAGCACGTGCAAGAAGAAAAGTGCTATATTATATGTTAAGTATTGCTCATCAAATAATTCCTACCTGTGGAAAGGTGAAATTAAGGAACAGCTGCGTGGTGTTTAAACTGTTGTGTACGAAACTGAAGGTTGTTTTCACTCAGAGGGTCATTTCTACTTTGTATCACAACTGAACTTTCAGAACTTGCAGTCAGCTACTTTTTGACTTCGTTGTGAAACACTCTGGAACTCCATACAAATAGGTGGGATATTTTTCCATGTCCTTTTCCATGTCCTGTGTGAAGAGCACAAATGAGAAATGTTTTCACTGCGGGAAGTGCTAAGCTTGTGAAGACCATATTCCACACCAGGCATCCTGAAACGGGGCTGATGTCTGGAAGCAGCAGTTTTGAGTCAAGGCCTAGAACATTCCTAAACTGCAGTCCGGTGAGAAGTTGCTGTTCTGTGTCTTTTTTAGGAAGCTATTACTGAGATAATAGTCCCAACTGTTTTTTAACTGGAAAAAAAAAATAAAAAGACAAACCTTTTAATGTTAAACTGATGTAGGAAAACAGTGAATTCTTTTAATTATTTTATTCTTCTTCGTGCATCAGCTTACTTTTAAATGGTTGGTAGAACACAAGCTGCTCAGCTTTCTCCATTGCACACCAGGTGCTCCTTAAAGGAACTAATTGTAGTTTGTCAGTAAATGTGCACCATACTCTATCAGAGACCACTGAACGGATCAAAACATTCCACCTAAAGTTGGGGGGTTGGTTTGGGGTTTTTTCCCAACTTTAATTTGTTGATAAAACACTGGGCCTCTTCATTGAGAGACAAGTTTGAAAATGGCCTTCAGAGCAGCTCTGCCCTGCTGTTGTCTGTTGGAGGGAGAGGTGGAACAAGTCCGTGAGATGGGAATTTGCACAGACCCCTTTAATCCCACCCCTGGTGTAATTACCTGTCCTGGAACATCTGCTGGAGTCACGCTGTGGCACATGGAGCCCTCGTTGCTTTTCTGGCCTGTCCAGGGGAGCTCTTAAGTTTTTACTCCATAGTTCGGCTCTAGATCCCAAGCTCCTTCCAGATCCCAAGCACTCCTAGGTACGTTTCTTTTGAAAAAGGTCCTATTTTGAGCAAAGACTTGCCAGAAGTTCATCCTGAACCAAAGCTGTGGCACTTTGGGGCTGGCTCTGGGGCCTGTTTGGGATGTTCTGCTTATTCCATGGGTAGCTGGGGCCTGACCCTGTGGCTGGAAGGAGAGAGCGTGGGACAGGCCTGTGTCTGAGCCTGTTTGAAACCAAACTTCTGCCTTCAGCCTCCTGCTTCCTCTTGGCTGTAATCCAGGGGTTCCTGAGCGAGTAATTTAGAAATCACTCAAGTATTTCTGATGTTTGTATGTATTGCTACCGTGTCTGGGAAACCTGGATCCTTCCTGGACATCCTCCTACTTTAAAACTTACCCAGAAATCGTGAGCTGTTGTCTTACACTTGAAACCACCCTGGTCCTGAATTTTCTGTGGTTTTGCTGTGTACAGGCTGTTTTCTAAGAAGAGGTCACCAGTGCAGCTGAGGGATTTTGCTGTGGAGAGGGTTCTAAACCCATTTTCTTCCCCATGTCCTGTCTTTTGTATACAGCAATCTCTGAATCATCAGTCAGAGCAGTTGGTATTGTTGGCTCCTTGTTACTTAACCAGGCAATATATCCTGCTGGGACTTAACTCTCAGAGAACCTTGTATCCTTAAAAATGGGTCTTCTCAAAATGTCCTGCCAACCTTAAGTTTTTAGGCAGATGGTTGGTTGTGTTACAGGTCTTTGGAGAAAGGATCAGGCTCCCTTCTTACTCCCAAATGGCATTTGAGTGGAGGGAAGTTACTGAAGAGGCTCTAAATGTAGATAAACACTGAAAAGATGATAAATGATACTGGAAAAGTGGTTAAAATTCATGTGATTAAGAACAAATAAGGCAAAATGTTTGTGGTCCAGCAGAGCAAGATACAGAACCAATTGGCTGGAAGAACCTTGATATTCCCTTCCTGTTAATGGGGCTGCAGTCACATCCTGGAAAATCCAGACCGTCCCTCTTGCTCGTGTGAAACTGTTCTTGCTTAAAGTCTATTGCAAAGTACTGACATGGACGCTTGAAGATAGAGGCTGGAGCTGAGGTTTTCACTGTGTGAAGGAGGCTGGTTTGGTTTCTAAAACCTGGGCACCTTTTCCTCCAGTTTTCTGTCTGCACTGAGGATGGACGGGACGTTTCCCATCACTCGAGCTGGCACCAGGGAGCTGGCACCAGGGAACTGCCACAGATGCGCTGGGAAGGTGCAGGTGTCCTTCACTGATGGATCAGAACATCTGAAGAGCAAGCAGGAAATAATCCCAAACAACAAAACTCTCCTGTTGAACTTAGAGGACGATTTCCTTTTTTAAATCTGGCCTTAAATATATTCATGATTATTGCCTGGAACTTCGCTGGAAGCTCCAGCCTTGCAGCGTCGTGCAGCTCCCTTCTAGAGGTGTTTTTCTGGAAATGACAGAATTTGTTAAGTGCAGCTGAGCGCTCCCTTGGTCTCGGACTGGTCTCGGCTGTCGTGGAGTCAGTGGCACAACTTCAGGGAAGGAGCTTTGACAGGGAACTTTGGGAGCATCCCCTTCTTTTGTCATGCGTGGAGAGGGCTAATTGCTTAAACTAAAACATTTTCCTGTTGGGCCAATACATTTTTCCAGAGGGAAGGAGGTGGGGAAGGTCCTTCAAAGGTGTATTTTTGGTGTGATGTGGCAGAGCGTGATGAGAAACTTAATTTTCTAGACTGTTCATCTATGGGAAGAGGTGCTATTCTATTAACTGCTTTCAGAGGCTTTTTGAATATAATGGTATAAAAATTTGTGGCTCTCTGGATCCAGCCTTAATGGAGGGAAGGAAACCTGTTTTCCAAAATCCACTTCCTAAAAGCCACTTGGAGCAGCACATAGGAAAACTGTATTAGGAAAACCAGAGCCTAACTTGGCATTTGGTTCTGAATTAAATTGATTGTTTGCTCTTGCTGCATTTTTATTGAAAGCCAGATTCTTTTCCCCTCCCTTTTGAATATCCATAAAAGAATCAGATGGGTGTAACTAGCTCGGTTCCAACTCTGCTGGCCCATTTCTACCCAAGAGTACACCTGGAATTTTGGTCTCGAGCTAAATTTTACGAAATACCCATTCGGCTTCTATTAAATGAAAATGTATTCCCTCTTTTGAAGCTCTTGGATTTTAGAATGAATTTTAGTAACGCTTCTACCACATAAAATAAGTGTCGAGAATTTTTAGTTTGTTGTCAGGTTTCAATTTTCTGATGGCCTTAAACACACCTGTATATATGTCTTTGCAGTTCTTTAACTCAGCGTTGGAAACAAATTGGTCCATGGCTTATGTAAACACTTGAAAAATAAATCTATTTAAATGTTTTATGTCCTTCCCTTTCAAGCAAACATTTCATACCTAAAGGGACTGTCTTGCTACACTTCTGGTTTTGTCTCAGTGACTGGGTTTACCTGTGTTCACCAAAAAAAATTACTGTTCCACAGCCTTTGCGATTATGAATTCAGTATTTTTATCATATTTTTGTTATATTTTAAAACAAGCCCGAATCCATCCAGCAGTATTAAACACATTTTTCCTACGCAGTCACATGCTTTTAAAGACTTCCTTGGTTGAGTGTTCAAGTTTTAAAAAAAAAAATTGGCAGTATTAAAAGCTAAGAATAAATACATCTGTGCAAATAGCTCGGCTCAGCACTGGTACTGAAAGGTTAGGAATGGTTTTACCGTCAGTTTGAGAGTAAAATTCCGTGTTTCCGCAAACTCGCTGGAATTTCAAGTCAGGTTGATAAATTGTTTTCTTGTTGCCGCTCCATGGTTGTGCAACTTGGGATTTTGTAAGGGAAACATTCAAACGGCTGTGGTGGATTTATTAAGGAGCAGAGCTTAAATGTTATAAGCTCCACAGTTTTACTGAGAAACAGGGTTCTGAATATTTCCTGGGGTTTCGTTTAGTATCCTATAATAATCCTAAAGATTTGCTGTTTCCTGTATGTGTTGTTTCCCTCTGCAGCCTTGTTTCTTTGGGGAAACTGTCTCCAAATGCTCCTTTTTTTATATATATTTGTTTTTGTCGTCTCTCCCCCCAGTAGCAAAGGCCACCCAGACTCAGCGTTTGGCTGGTGGGGAAATGGAATTATGTTTATAAAATCGGAGGCCTGGTCTTGGTGCCCACACACCTGGGGGGGCTGCAGGCAGCATTTCTTTAGAACAGAGCCTTTAAAAGATACATAATCAGCGTTGCCATTGCGGCTGGAGTTTGTTCCGTCCCCTTTTTACAGCCAAAAGGCACTGAAATAAATAAATAAATAAATAAATAAATAGACAAATAAATAACAGCAGTGGGAGGTAGGGGCTGCTCTGTGTCTGTCAGGGATTTTGGGAGCCGGCTGGGCACAGGAGTCCTCTCCCATGTGCAAAGCTGCCCTCAGTTATTCTGCTTGAAAGCTCAATACATAGAGAAAAGTGCGTTTATACAGAAATGTGTATTTAGAAAGAGATGTGTGTGCCCGTGGCGCAGGCGGACGCCGCGGGCAGCCCCGGGGTCCTCCCACGCTGCGCGGCGCCCGCGCCCGGCCCCACGTGGCTCCCACGTGGTGCAGCGGGAGCGCCGGGAGCGGGAGCGGCGCCGGGGGAGAAGCTCCGGGAGGAAAGCTCCGGGAAAGAAGCTCCGGGCAGCCGCAGCCATGCAGCGCCGCAAGGTGGACAACCGCATCCGCGTCCTCATCGAGAACGGCGTGGCGGAGCGGCAGCGGAGCCTGTTCGTGGTGGTGGGCGACCGCGGCAAGGACCAGGTAACGCCGTCCCGGAGCGGGTGCGGGGGGTCTGTGGGTGCTGATACCCGCCCGGGCCAGCCGTAATCCCTCGGTCCCGACTCCTCTCTGCCTCCAGCAGGAGTTAAACCCTCCCAGCCCCAGGCAGAGCACTGGTGCCTAAAGGGAGAGGGAACTCGCAGGGACAGAGGGGTTGGAAATGGTGTGTGAGACCTCACCTCGGACACCTCCTGTCTGGGAAGCTCATGAACATCAAACAGAGCTCAGGACAGCCTGGGGTTTGTGTGTTTGGTTTGTTTTTGTTAAACTGGGGCAAAGGGCAGTAAAATACATTTATTATGTATTAAATATAATTTTCTGGCCAGCTGGGGTTTTTTCCTCTCGGTTCTGCCCTGAGCTGTGATGGGTTCTCACTCGGAGCGGGCTTGGTGTACGGAGTCGTCTCACGGATGAACCTGCTCGGTGAAGTTGTGCAGAAGAAATGAAGTGCTGAACTCGTTTCTCTTCAGAGACTCTGGCCTTGTGTTTTTCGAGTGGGGAGGGGAAGAACAGCACGGCAAACCCGTGATGTTTTAGGCTAAGTCGATTCGCAGAATCACAGAACTGTTCAGGGTGGAAAAGCCCTCCCAGATCACCGAGCGCAGCTGTTCCCCCAGCACTGCCAAACCCGCCACTAAGCCGTGTCCCCAAGTGCCACATCTACACGGCTTTTAAATCCCTCCAGGGATGGGGTCGTGACAGCCCTTTCAGGGAAGAAATTTTGCCTCATATCCAACCTAAACCTCCCCTGGCACAGCCTGAGGCCGTTCCCTCTCCTCCTGTTCCTGTTCCCTGGGAGCAGAGCCCGACCCCCCCGGCTGCCCCCTCCTGTCAGGGACTTGTGCAGAGCCACAAGGGCCTCCCTGAGCCTCCTTTTCTCCAGGCTGAGCCCCTTTCCCAGCTCCCTCAGCCGCTCCTGATGCTCCAGACCCTTCCCCAGCTCTGTTCCCTTCTCTGGACATGCTCCAGCCCCCTCGATGCCTTTCTTGCAGTGAGGGACCCAAAACTGACCCCAGGATTTAAGGTGTGGCCTCCCCAGTGCTGAGAAGAGAGGAACAATCACTGCCCTGGTCCTGCTGCTGTTCTGTTCTAACTGCTGTCCAAGATAATTCATTTCTCTCCAGTTTGTGGGAAAGGAAAATAAACTAATTATAAAAATATTAGGAAAAGAATGAGTTATTCAGGTGGCAGTACAGGAAAACTGGCAGTATTTCCTGCTGGGTTCTGGCACCTCCCAGGTCTGCTTGAGTTCAGTGTTTGCCCTGAAACACTCCATGGAAAACTCGGCTTGATGGATTCTCCCTAAGAGACAAGCACGAGGAACTGTGTTTAGCCTGGAATAACTGGTGTGAGCAGCTGGTAGCTCTGCCAGGGAAGGGAACTGAGGAAGCAGGAGGCAAAATCCAGCGTGTTCCGTGTCGTGCAGCCCCAGAGGAGGCACAGACACAGCTTCGCTCCGTGCCAGGGGATCCCTCTGTTTTCCACAGCGGAAACACGGCTGTAAAATCAAGTTTAGAAGCACACTTGGCGTTTTGATGTTCCCTTGAGAGCTGTTTGTGTGCTTTGGCAGGTCGTCATCCTTCACCACATGCTGTCCAAGGCCACGGTGAAGGCCAGGCCCTCGGTGCTGTGGTGCTACAAGAAGGAGCTGGGCTTCAGCAGGTGAGAGATCCCCCGTGTGTCTTGCTGCTCTCTGGGGAGCAAACGCTGTAGGTCGAGGGATTTGGGTGTGAGGGGAAGCCAGGAGGAGCTGGGGGAAGTTTGCTCTTCCAGGACTGAAATTTGGCTTCTTGGCAGAGTTGACATCAGCAAAAAGCACCTCTGGTTTTTCTGCTGTAGCTCTAACACTGACTTGGCTGCCCTGGACCAAATTCCCCCTCACCTTTTTAACCTCCAAACTTGGGTTCCTCAGCTGTTTACCCTCAGTCCTGTGAGCTCTGACTTCCCAGACTCAGCCTGAACACACTTTTCTCAAGCCCTTTCCCAAGAAAACTCCCGTGTGATTTTTGCCCCCCAGCCACCGGAAGAAGAGGATGAGGCAGCTCCAGAAGAAGATTAAGAGCGGAACTCTGAGCATCAAGGATGACGATCCCTTCGAGCTGTTCATAGCAGCCACCAACATCCGCTACTGCTACTACAACGAAACTCACAAGATCCTCGGGAACACCTTTGGGATGTGTGTCCTTCAGGTGAGGAATCGCCTGGCTCCCGAAAGGGCATCACAATAATGGGCTGAAACGTGGCAGGAGTAGGATTTGTTGCTTCTGACACCTCAGTTCTGGTGGCCTTGCTCATCCCTCACGAGTGGTGTGAGGGCGAGGCGGCCTCGTTGGTGGGAGTTGTAAGGGGACGTTGGTCAGTGCAAGTTTCAGTGTGAGTTAAACTTGGAGGGGTGAAGTTTTTAGGCTTCCTGTGCCTTTCAGTGGGAGCCAGCTGTGCTGGTGGGCTCTGGGCAGCCCTGAAGTTCTGTTCCCTCCCCAGGATTTTGAAGCCTTGACTCCAAACCTGTTGGCCAGAACTGTGGAGACGGTGGAAGGTGGTGGAATTGTGGTGATTCTCCTGAGGACCATGAACTCCCTGAAGCAGCTCTATACGATGACCATGGTACGTTCAGCACAGTGTGGCTGTTCTCTACCAGCAGCTACATTGAGGTGATGCTGAGTGCGTGTTTATTGCTTCTATTATGGGCTGTGATCTTCCTCCCATCATCTTTCCTGCTCCTTCCTTCATCTGTGACTGGATTTATTACACTTAGGTATTTCTGAAAGGCTGCCAGGAAGGAAGGAATTACAAGGAAGGGACAAGAAACACCTGTCATTCGCAAGTGGAACTCTGTTCTTTTGTCCCATTACAGTTTTGGAAAGTATTTATTCTGTCTTGTATCAGCAATAAATAGAATCTTGTATTCTCTTCTGCCCACATGTCAGCAATTTAAGTTACAAAAATAGGGCCTTTGGAGTGTTTTGTGTGTTAGGTGAGGCCAGCTTTGCAAAACCATTCACACTGAGTGTGCTTGCACCTAGAGCGGGAGCTGTTGCCATTGTTAATAATTTTAATAATGCCAGTAGGTGAATTAAAGGGATAGAATATTTTTCCTTTGCATCCCTGAGGTGCTTGAAATGTTCTGGCAGAGCTGACCCTCGAGTCAGGCAAGAGCAAGTAAGGCTTGCAAAAAAATCATGGGTGGGAAGGAAACGTTCTTAACAAGGGTCTGGAAGATGTGGGTGTCTTACAACGAAGTCGGAATCCTGTCTGGGATGTGCTGTGGCTGGAAAAGGGGAGAAAGGAGTGGGAAAGGTGTCACAGTCCTGTAAAAGCCACTGTCACTGCTGCCCCTTCTCCAGATTGACACTTTCTCTTTGTTTCCTTTTCCTTCTCTCTCAGGACGTTCACTCTCGGTACAGGACAGAGGCCCACCAGGACGTGGTGGGGAGGTTCAATGAGAGGTGAGTGCCTCGGGGTGCAGAGGATCTGGGCTGCCTGCCCGAGGAAAGCACCAGGAACAATGCTGGGTCTTCCTGGCAGGACAACATCCCACAGGATTGCACTGGGACAGGCCCTTCTTGAAAGCTGAACTCGCAGCTCAGCTGCAGGCAGCTGTAAATACTCCCTCTGTGTTTAGAAGGGAGTTCAAATGGCCCAGCAGGGAGTGGTGCTGGTGTTTTCACTGAGTTTTCTCTGCCTGCTCAGGTTCATTCTGTCCCTGGCCTCGTGCAAGAACTGCCTGGTGATTGATGACCAGCTGAATATCCTGCCCATCTCCAGCCACGCTGCGAACATCACTCCTGTCCCGCCCCACTCCCAGGTCAGTGAGTGACCCCAGCCCAGTGAGTGATCCCAGCCCTTTTCCCTCTGAGTTGGCCACGGGGTGTTAAAGATTTAAAAGCAGGGATTTTTTTTAATATATTTCACCCTGATTTATATCAAATGATGGCACTGCAGAGAGGAAGCAGAACGTTCTGCAGAAGTTACGTGGGGGAAGTTTGGGGAGCTGTTTCTTCTTGCTTCTTTGCTTATTTCTTTTTGATTTTCTGTCCCATCTGTCTCTGTGCTCGCCCATATTTATTAACTCTCCTGTATTGCTGTGAGGTGGAGTTTGGTTGTGGTTGCATGGAGGGGTTTGAAGCTGAGGGACAGGTGGGACAAGACAAATAAAAATACTTTTTTGGCAGTTGGAGGGTGGGAGAACACTTTGGAAATAAGTGTATTGCACAGCTGGAAGCTGTGGCAGTTGTTTCAGTTTCTGAGTTCCAGCTGTCACATTCCAGGAGAAATTCCCTGAGGATAACCCAGACAGGTGTTTGCACTGTTGGAAATGCAGCCTTTTACCACTTCCAGTCGTAGACTGCAGTAAAGTGGAACCAGTTTTAGGCAGAAGTCTTGAAGCATTTGAACTGTGCTGTGTGGCCTAAGAAGTAACCAACACAGGTTCTGTCAGGGGTGGCAAAAACATTCAGACAAGGGCCCCGATTTAAAAAAAAAAAACCAAAATAAAGCCTCCTTTTAGCATTAGAACAATACTGACAGCAGCACAAATGCTCATCTGTTGGCTGCAGAGATTGGAGCCTTTGGAATTTTAAGTGGCAACAAGGAAAATCAGCCTTCATTCCTCTCTAAAATCGATTTTGTTTGTGTCCAAGTTTATTGTTTGGCTCCTAAAGGCTTGATATGATTTCAGTGTTGCTGCTGCAGTAGTTCTTCCCCCTGCCCGGACACTTCATGTGACAGCTGTAACAAAGGTCAGAAATGCCCAAAGACTGAAAAATTAATTCCGTTATCCAGAACAGTTTTCCATAATCTGTTTTTCCTATCAGTGCCATTCTCTAATTACTAGCTACTGCAAAATCCTTCTCTTTTTTCCCCTCCAAGCCTGGGGAAGCCAGGATTGGAGAACATCTTTGTGCCCATTCTCCTGAAGATGCCTGGAAATTTAAGTGCTAAATCCGTGTCTGTCTGTAGGAATTTTCCTGTTTCTAGGGAATGTATTCCCCCTGCGGTAACTTTTTCCTTCCAGATCCCTCCCTGTGCCTGCCCAAAGGTGCCAGAAGACACCACGAAGGCAGAATTGTGCTGAGATGCCCTTGGCTCACCCCGTTGTGTGCTTGCAGGAGGAGAGCCTGCGGCCCCAGGAGCTGGAGCTGAGGGAGCTGAAGGAGAGCCTGCAGGACACGCAGCCTGTGGGAGTGCTGGTGGATGGCTGCAGAACCCTGGATCAGGTTGGTGTGCTGGCCAGAGCTGAGCTGCTCTGGGCTTGGCAGGTCCTGGTGTGGCAGAAATTCAAATGCTGTTCTCTGGGGGTTTTCCCACCCTCAGGCAAAAGCAGTTCTGAAGTTCATCGAAGCCATTTCTGAGAAGACCCTGAGGAGCACCGTGGCATTAACAGCAGCCCGGGGACGAGGGAAATCTGCTGCCTTGGGGCTGGCCATTGCTGGGGCTGTAGCTTTTGGGTGAGTGATTCCCCTCTCCAATCCCCCAGGCTTTCTCTGCATCCCTGAGTTTAAAAAAAAAAAAAAAAACAAACCCAAAAACGAGGTGGCAGGATCTGGATATGTTTGTAATTTCCAGTCTTAAATCCCTCATTTTTAGTCTTGTGTCTTTTGACTGCTGCATACACTGCTGGTCAACTTTTTCTTAGCCTATCAGTCTTTAGACAAAGACACAAATTGAGATAAGTGTCTAAAGAAATCTGCTGTGTTTTGGTTATCAGGTAAAGTCAACCCCTCCTATGAAAAACCCATCCTATTTTGTATTTATGTGGTAAAATTTGTTAGAAAAACAAATTTAGGTGGTAAAATTTGTCAGAAAAGCAGTTCAACTCGTCTTGTTTTTTTTTCTCTGCAGTTACTCCAATATCTTTGTCACCTCTCCCAGCCCTGACAACCTCCACACTCTCTTTGAGTTCATCTTTAAAGGCTTTGATGCGCTGCAGTATCAGGTGAGGGGAGCAGACTGTTCTACAAGACTTTCAAAGCGTTCCTGCCTAGGAGGTTTTGCACCTCATCTGTGCTTTTGGCTTTGTGTGTTTGCTACCAGCCTTTTTTACAGTGTTCTGCAACAAAAAAGGAACTGTGGGAGAGTTTTGTTTCTTTCTCTGTTTTTAAGCAGGGTAAATCAGTTTCTTTGGGAAGCAGATTTTAACATCAGTAAATAATTTCCCAGTTCTCAGGCCTTTGAAGCTTTTATAAGAATTCTTGATTAGAATGTGAAACATCAGTGTCTGATCTCATTTAAGATGATGGTAAATTATATTTTCCTTAGATCCTGGCTTTTCATGTTGTTTAAAAATGTTGTTTCCCAGGAACACCTGGACTATGAGATTGTTCAGTCCTTAAATCCAGAGTTCAACAAGGCAGTGGTCAGAGTGAATGTGTTCAAGGAGCACAGACAGACCATCCAGGTAACTGGCATTCTTGCCTTTCCACTCTTTCTTCCTGGCTGTTGGTTTTGCCAGTGCTGGAGCTGTTTTGATTCTAAGCAGGTTCATTCTGTGTGATGTGTCACTGTGCTGGTGGGTTTTGCTGAAAGGCAGATCTTTAGGGAGTGACTTCCACAAAATATCCTCTCTCAGGGAATAACTTGTAGATTACAAAGCTCCCTCGTGGGTTTCTCCCGAAACAAAAGCAGAGGAAGGTGAAAGGAACGCTGCAGGAAGAGCTTTTCGTGACTAGATTTCCTTTGTTTTCCTCACCCCTGCAGATAAATTGGTGTGGAATTGTGCTAAACCAGATGAGTGAGCCAGTCCTTGTTAGGGCAGCGTAAACCCTCCCCTGACTTTTTGATTTCCACATCTCAGTCTCTGGCTTGGTGCTTGAGGAGGACAGGGACAACAAAGAGCTTTCCAGGGCTGCAGCTCTGTGGATTCTGATGTTCCCCTGCTCCCAGGCAGGCTGCTGCTGGCAGTGACAGCGTGCTCTCGTTGCTTGCAGTACATCCACCCTGCTGACTCTGTGAAGCTGGGGCAGGCCGAGCTCGTGGTGATCGATGAGGCCGCTGCCATTCCTCTGCCCCTGGTGAAGAACCTGCTGGGCCCTTACCTGGTGTTCATGGCTTCCACCATCAATGGGTAAGGCTGGGGCAGCCACTCCATGCTGGAGCTTCCCCGGAGCTCTGGATGGCTGCCTGGTTCCTTGCTTCAGGCTTGCTGTGTCCTGATTTCCAGGTACGAGGGCACGGGTCGGTCGCTGTCCCTGAAGCTCATCCAGCAGCTCCGGCAGCAGAGTGCCCAGAGCCAGGTGACCCTGACAGCAGAGAACAAATCCACAGCCACTGCCAAGCTCGCCTCAGGTACAGCACCTCTGGCTTGTGGTCTGGGGCTGCTGTCAGCCGGATCCCAGGGCTGCCCCACACATCCATGTGCTTTGCAGCTGTGGGAAAGGGGTTGTGTGGGGAAGTGAGGGAACTCCGCCGTGCTTCCCTCACGAGTTTCAGGTGGAAGGCTTTTAGGAGGTGAAAGCTGGCAACGGGCAGTTTCCTAATCTGGGAGCCCCTCAGAGCACAGGGATGCCACGGGATTCTTGGCTGGCTGTGGCCTCCAGCACTGAGTGTCCTGTGCAATCCCTGCAGCTCGCACCTTGCACGAGGTGTCCCTGCACGAGTCCATCAGATACGCCCCTGGGGACCCCGTGGAGAAGTGGCTGAATGATCTCCTGTGCTTGGACTGCCTCAACATCACCAGGATCATCTCTGGCTGCCCTCTGCCAGACACCTGTGACCTGTATCCTCACAAAATGTTTCTCAGGCTGGGTGAGGGTTGGTTCTGTGGCTGACGGGATGAGCTCAGCACACGACCTTTTCCCTAGGACCTTGCTCCTGGAGTTGAGCCCTCGTGGCACCAGTGGCACGTGATGCCAGGACATCACCAAACTCCAGTTTAGCTGCAGAGACAGCCTCAAGGAAGGGCTGCATGGAGGGAAGCCCTTGCTGGAGTTGTAAGAGATTTATCTTTACAGATGAAGGCTGTGAAAGCTGCAAACGCTGCCCAACATCATTTATTCCTGTAGATAAAGCTGTGGAGCCTAGGAGGACAAGCCAGCCTGTGGCCCAGATACTGAAAATAAACCAGCAGGAAGCTTTTTCCTGGTTTCCAAGGAGGTTTTTTCCTTAATCCCTGTGTTTAGGTACTATGTAAATAGGGACACACTCTTTTGCTACCACAGAGCATCGGAAGTTTTCCTGCAGAGGCTGATGGCCCTCTACGTGGCTTCACACTACAAGGTAGGCCTCGTGCTGCTTCCATCCAGTTTCATTCCCTGTTTCAGTGTGGAATTTTCTGGGGAGAGCAGTGCTTGTTATGACAGCCTGGCTGAGATGTCTGAACAGCTTCTTGTTGTGTACAGAGCTGTAGTCCTCTTTCTCTGAGACCTCTGCCTCGCTCCTGGCTGAACATACTGGATTCCCAGATAGCCTGGAATACTTTTGCCTTGAGAAAATGTGAAGACTAAAATTCCAAATGAGCCTCCAAGCTTGCCAGGATTTTATCAGTGCTGAACCTGATTTGCAGTTCTCTTTGCCGTGTTCTGGTGGCCTCAGGTTCATCAAGAGCAGCACCACTGTGATACTGAAAAGAGGAATAGTTTGTCATTAAGACCAGGGGGGATCTGTAAATGTGAGTGGGGAAGTGCTGAAGTGCTGAGTTCTAAAAGTCTGAGGCTTAAAAAAAAAACTAGGATTTGGTACTTAGGAGGTGAGGAGCTGTGTGAGAATAGGAAGTTCAGGTTCATACATATTAGAGCACGAGGTTTTCCTCGAGGAAAGCAGATGCAGTCTGGTGGTGGGACAGCCACGAGGCCTGGGAGCTCCTCCATGCCTCAGCATTGTACTGGTTCCACATTTCTTAAAAGCTCCAAATTTGGAAAATAGAGGGATTCTTTAGAGATCAGTGAAGCTCTCCTCATGGAATAAGCATTTGGGTCCTAGGCACGTTTGTGGGATTCTTGGGGTTGCCCTGTGCAGGGGCAGGAGTTGGACTCAGTCCTGGTGGGTCCCTTCCAACTCAGGATATTCTGTGATTCTCTGGATACTTTTTCATCTTTCTGATGTCTTTACCCTCCAGAACTCCCCCAACGACCTCCAGATGCTCTCTGATGCCCCTGCCCACCACCTCTTTTGCCTTTTGCCACCTGTTCCACCCACCCAGAATTCGCTACCCGAAGTCCTGGCTGTTGTTCAGGTAAGGGAACGACTCGAGTGTCAGTGTTTTGATCCTGCCACAGCTGAGTGGCCGTAGGAGAAAGCATTTTGGTGCACTCATGGTTTTCTGCCTTCCCTGGCAGGTGTGCATGGAGGGAGAGATCTCCCGCCAGTCCATCATGAACAGTCTCTCCAGGGGAAAGAAAGCCTCTGGTGATCTTATTCCCTGGACCATTTCAGAGCAGGTGGGTGATCTGGCCGCGCGCTCTCACCCAGGGCGTATCCCGTGTGTTTCTTGTTCCCAGAGTGCCCAGCTGCATCCTTTAATTTGACTTTTGGTCCCTCGTTGCAGTTCCAGGATCCGGATTTTGGGGGCCTCTCCGGCGGGCGCGTCGTTCGCATCGCGGTTCACCCGGATTATCAGGGGGTAAGGTCCCTGGGGCCCAGCTGTGGTGGTGCCATGGAAATGGCTCTCCAGGCAGAGCTCAGGAACGGGGAAAACATTCCAGTTCCTCCAGCTTTTAGCATTTTAAGCTCGGGGAACCAAACCAGGGCTCCCCTTGTTCCTAGGAGCATCCTGAGCAGCCATACACAGTCCAGACCCAGGGATATTTCCTGGGGGATTACCAAGTGTTTGGCATTTCCTGAGTGGCAGGGTTAAGCCCCAGGAATTGTTACACAGCCCTGAGCTACCAGCTGGGCTCCCGCTGTGGCCTTGGAGACCCTGTTTCTGTAGTGTCCTGCTCCATGGGGCTGCCACGTGGCCAGAAGAAGCATTTTTGCAGTGAGTGAGTGATGCCTGCACTGCTGATTGTTAATGGCTTTTAGGGGGAGAACGTTGTTGCCCCGTATTAAAAGTCAGAGGCCCCTTTTTGCTCACAGCGTGTCGTTGCTCCTTCACAGATGGGCTACGGCAGCAGAGCTCTGACCCTGCTGCAGATGTACTACGAGGGCAAATTCCCGTGTTTGGAAGAAAAAGCAGTTCAAAAGCCAAAAGAAATCGCAACTGTGAGCAGTGAGGTGTGGCAATGTTTTTTATTTTCTGTCCTGCTAAGCTGTGTAATTTCCCCTTTGTAAGGAGGAAATACTGAGATTTGATTTGTCACGCAGAAGAAGAGCTGTAATTGGCAGCTTTCTGTGGGGGTTGCTGCTAACCCAGTCCCACTTTTATTTTCCAGACTGTGGGGTTATTGGAAGAGGTTGTGACACCTCGGAAGGATTTGCCTCCTTTGCTGCTCAAACTGAGTGAGAGACAAGCTGAGAACCTGGACTATCTCGGGGTGTCTTACGGCCTGACACCCAGATTGCTCAAGTAGGACGTGATTCTGTTTCCCAGTTACATCTCGCCCTTCCTGAACAGATAATGAGCTTTCCTTGCCCCATTTTTCCAGGGTGTAAGAACAGCCTGTGATAGGTAGGGAGAGGTTAAATTCTAATTCCTGTGACCTGTAGAAGCTTGAGGTGCTGCTGACTTCAGGGAGGGTGGTGGTTTTCCTGACTGGTGTAAATGGCTTTCACAGCACCTTGACAGTTTGTTCGTGTTTTGATGTCACAGTTGTAACTTTTCACTGCCCTGAGCTGGGGCCTCAGCCAGGTGGGTGCTGTTCCTGCTTTCTGTCAGTGCTCATTTGCACTGATTGTTGGGGTGTTTTAGAGACCTGTGCTTGCTCCCCACCAGCTCTCCTCGTACAGCAGGTAAATGGCATTTAGCCACCATTTATTACTGTGCAGTCAGCAGCCCCGAAATTCTCAGTGAGTTCCCTCTTTCTCCCAGGTTCTGGAAGCGTGCTGGATTTGTGCCAGTTTATCTGAGGCAGACTCCAGTAAGTACCACACTGGTCCTGAGTGAAAACCCAGCAGCCCTGCTGAAATCCCTGGGCATGTATTCCAGGAGTTGTGTGAGAAGGGATTTGGGGCAGGAGGGTTTGCTGAGGCTGCTTTTAGGGCTTGGCTTGTGTTCATTTTTGTTCTTTGGGGCTATAGTTAAGGAGTAGAGTTCCAGGGTTGTGAGTGTGGGCCTCCAAAGTAGTTTGCACTTAAAAATTTAGAGCTGTTGAGGGTTATTAATGTGGTTACTGGTACTATAGCTGAGATTTACCAAATTCTGGAAGTTGACAGGTTTTCCATTAGGTGGAGGTGATGGTCAGTAGCAGGTGATGCGTGTGTTGTTGGTGATTTAGAATGTATTTCCGTTCCTCAGCTGAGCACTGAGTGCAAAAGGTTCATGGGGGTGATGGAAAATCCATCACAGAATTAAATCTTATTTGCCAGAATGACCTGACTGGGGAGCATTCCTGCATCATGCTGAAGATGCTCAATGAAGAGGATTCTGAGCAGGAGCCTTGGCTCACTGCCTTCTGGAAAGGTAACTCTGACCCTGCTGCCTCTGTGAGAACCCTCTGGGCTGTTTGTTGTTCTAGAGGTCCACTGGGGTGATTGCTTTTGTCCTCTTGCCCTGTAGATTTTAGGAGGCGCTTCCTTTCCCTGCTCTCCTACCAGTTCAGCACCTTCTCTCCCTCCTTGGCCCTGAATATTCTGCAGAACAAAAATATCAAACAGCAGCCCCAAGCACGTGAGTACCCTGACTGGGACAGCTGCCAGTGCACGACAGGGCACGGCTGCAGCCTGGCACCTGCCATGTGCTGTTCTTCAAGCTGCTCAGGAGAGGAGAATCCTCTGGGGAGAACTTGGATTCTGTCTTGTGTGGGGTTTTAGTGCCTGTCTTGGTTAGAGGGTTTTCCTGCTGCAGCAAGGGAACTTTTACTCTTTCACAGCAAAACCAGTGGGAATTGTTAAAGGCTGGGCAGTTTCTCAGCTCTCACTGGTTCCAGACACTCTGGCATGTTTAAGGTGATGAGCTGGGCTGTTCTGGCAGTTGCCACGTTTTTCATATGGATGTGTGCCTGCCCGAAAAGGGATAACCAAGCTAGCAGTGTTACTGCATTCTGAGTTGTGTTGGGAAGGGAACTTTCTCAGCCACGGGAAAAATACGAAATACCTGAATAAATGTTAAACACTGAGGTCCTGGGTAGCTCTGAAGAACGTTCCTGACCTTGCTGTCTTTTTCTCTTGTCCCCACCAGCCATCAGCCGTGCTGAGCTGGAGTCAGTTTTCATCCCGTATGACCTGAAGAGGCTGGAGATGTACTCCCGCAACATGGTGGACTATCACCTCATCATGGACATGGTTCCCACCATTGCCAGGATGTTCTTCCTCAGCCAGATGGGAGACATCTCCCTCTCTGCTGCACAGTCGGTGTGTACGGAGCGAGGATTTGGGAAGGCCCGGGGGGTGCAGTGGGGAACGTGTGTCTGTATTTGCTCTCTGACTGGAATACTGTGTCTCTTCCTCAGGCCCTTTTCCTAGGGATTGGCCTGCAGCATAAATCTCTGGACCAGCTGGAAAAGGAGCTGGAACTGCCCAGCAGTCAGCTGATGGGACTGTTCAACAGGATCATTCGCAAAGTAGTGCAGGTGAGAGCAGCAGCACAAGCCTTGGTCACGTGGGACCATAATTCCAGTTCTGGCAGAAAATATGGCACTAAGAGAGAGCTGAATCAGAGCTGGGCATCCTTAACACATCCCCCATAAACCTCGTTGTAAGGTGGGGAAAATCCCAGCAGGAAAATGTGTGGCAGTGATTTAAATGCCCGTGGCAGGGGGGTTGGAACTGGCTGATCTTTAAGGTCCTTTCCAACCCAAAGCACTTCATGGTTCTGTGTAGAGATTTCCCAGATAAGAGTGCTTATCTTATGGTTTATCTGTGTTCAAATGCCCTGACCAAAATGCTGGGCAGACAACCCACGTTGCCTGAGCCGTTGTTCAGGGTGCTGGTGGCATCTCAGCTTTCCTTGGAAAAGAACAGAATTATTTTCCAGTGTTATCTAGAGGTAGACTTGAAACCCAGCAAAATAACTGGGAAGTTTTGGATCTCGTTTCTGCTTTTCTTTCTCTCTAAGGTTCAGGATATCAAAGCTCCTGAAGTCTGGCATCAGGAGTTCGCTGCAGAGGTGATAAATGATGTTGAATAAACCAAGTCTTACATGTGCTGGGTTATTTCATTTCCAGCTGTTCAACACAGTCCAGGAAAAAGCTGTGGAGGAGCAGATGGCAGCAACAAAGGATGTTGTGATGGAGCCAACGCTGAAATCTTTAAACGAGGATTTGGTAATTACAAACTTCATTCCTGGTTCGTGTGCAAACAGTTCAGGGAGTCCCCTTGAGTGCAGAGACATTGTCATCTACGTTTTCTTGGATGGAGGGAGTGCCACGCCACGTCTGGCACTGTAAGGGAGTTGGAACCTGGCAGGTTTGCATCACGTGCACGTGGAGTTGTGCTTTAAGCTGCAGTGTGGGGTTTCCACAGAAAATTTTACAAGTTTGTGCACGCAAATAACGTAAAAATGCAGTTAAATAGAAGAGAGAAGCTATTGGGGATCAGCTGGTATTTGTTTTAGGGGATGTATTTGTGGGAAAAGGCATTTTCCTCCCATTGCAAAGTCGTTGTTGCCCTCAGGACTTGATGCACCTTGTGCTGTCCTGTTGCAGGAGGAGGCTGCAAAGGAATTCCAAGAAAAGCACAAGCAAGACGTGATGAAGCTGAAGGAAATGGACCTTACACAGTAAGAATTCACCTGCCTGGGTCTCAAATCCAGTTTTTCCGTGGGTGGAATGCTGGGTCTTGCTGGGATTTGTGCACAAGGCTGTAGTTGCAGTAAACCATCAGTAAAGGAGAACGAGTGTGTATTGCCAGCAGTGGGGAAAACGTAAAAAAACCCCAAATCAACACAAAAAGAGCAACCAGCCAGAGCTTTTACTTGAAGTGTCAGCAGATTTCTCTCCCTCTGGGCCAACAGGAGTTACAGATGCCACCGATTCTCTCTCTTCTCTCTCCCCTCCCCCTTTTTGTCTTACAAACCCTGTTCACTGTGCTGTTGTCCCAGGAAAGTTGTCTGGCTTGGCTCTGAATTGACCTCTGTTAAATCTGGGAAAAGGAATAAAAGCTTCTTGGAATCTGTGGTTGTCATGTTAGAAACAAGGACAAGAATGGGTGTGATTTGAAGTGACTTGCAAGTCAGTCACGTAAGGAAAATAATACAACCAGAATGTTTTAAAATCAATTCCATTTCTGTAGCATTGATAGTGCTACATGACTTTTTATCCTTTTGGATCATGTTGCCTTTTTTTTTTTCCCCTCAGCCAGAAATAGATTTTTGTTCTCCTCCATGAAGGGAGAGAGACAAAAAATCTGTTTTGAACACTTTTCAATGCAGGTTATAGAAAAGCGGTGAGGCTTTGTCCAGCATTGTTCAGCTTTGTGTGGACAAAGCCTCGCCTGTTCCAAATCTCCAGGAACTTGAGATGGAGAGCAGCCACTCCATTTTGCTACACAATTGCCTTGCCTTTTTAACTCTGGGTGTAACTTCCAGGGTGCTTGAACACCCAGACAAGGGCCACGTGAGCTTATTTGAGTAGCAACTGTTGTCTTTATTTCCCTTTCCAAAAGCAAGCTGCAGCTCTTCACTTTTCCCCAGACTGATTTAGAAAAACCACCCCGTGCCAGCTTTGCCAGCCTGGCTTTGTGTGCGTTCCCTGACTCTGATTTGGTTGGGTGCCATCCCAGTGGCTTTGTTTGCAGAGCAGCGTGTGCCTGACAGTACAAACACCTTATTTTGATGGCTTTTTGCCTTTGTGCTGCCAATTTGACTTGGCTTTTCCTTCGCCTTTCCCACTCAGGTACATCATCCGGGGCGATGACGAGGAGTGGAACGAGGTGCTGAGCAAAGCAGGACAGAACGCTTCCGTCGTCAGCTTGAAGAGGTCAGGGAAGTTGAACCATTCCAGAGATCTCTCTGGTCTTTCCTGCTGGCTTTGTGCAAATGTTTTACAAAAGAGTGGAGTCTTAGGGTTAAATGCAGGCTGGGTGAACTCGGTGCCCTGGATGGATCCTCAGTTTTCCTGGGGAAATTGGGGTGTGAGCAGCTGCGAGCTCTGTTACCCAGTGTTTCTGTGTTGCTCTAAGGATAGTCCTCTCTTCATTAATTTGTTTTAATTCTGACTTCATTTCGGATGGTCTGATCCTGATCCCACACAGCAGCTGGGACTGTTCCTCCCTTGGGTCACTCGTTCCACCTGACTGCCCCATTTGCTTTGGGATCTAACGCTGGGTGGGAGCCCCTGCAGCTGCCACTGGACAAAACGCAAATTCAGGGAAGAAGAACTCTTTCAAATGTGAAATTGAGCCTGGAAAATGTCTGTGTTTCTGCAATTCCTTCCTTTTCATCCGTCTTCTTTCTTCTGCCTTGCCCAGCATGGAATCTGCCCGTATTTTTGCTTGGGGATTTATAGTTGAGGCTTCCCTGCTCGCTTGTTTCCCCTTCCTGGGGTGCCTGACAGCTCAAGTCATTATGTGATCTCTATTCCACCCTTTCATGGTTTTTTCCATGAATGCTGGAAGCTGTGAGTTTCCAGAAGCCGTCCAAGAAGAAGAGAGTCTTACCAGCAGCTTATAAAGATCAGAGCTTGGAATTTTGTTGCTTTTGCTCAAGTCAGAATCCAAAATTGTGTGTTTAAAACTATCAGTGGTAGTTTCTCTTGTAGGTATTCTAAATTCCAGATGCCCCATTTAGGACAGATAAAGTTTTGAAAAGCAAAGACAAGAGCTAAAAATCAAGATCTTCAGGGTTAGAGAATCTCAGGACATTCTAAAATCTAAGTCAGGCTCTTGTTTGTGCTTTTTCTAGCAGCAAGTTTAAATAACCCAAGAAATTGGGTATTTTCTCCCTCACTCCCATTTTACAACAGAAATTTCCCTGCTGGATGACAAGCCCAGTGTATTTTTAACAGCTTTTTGTTTTGTTCCTGTTTCCCAGTGAGAAGAAAAGAAAACTAGAAACAGCACGAGGACCCAAGCAGCAGAAGAAGTTTAAGAAGACCAAAGATCTAAAGCAGAAGAGGAAGAAATGACTTCAAAGCCGATCAATGAACTTGAATTAAAAAGGGCTGGGCCTGTACCTAAGCAGTCCTGCTCTCCTCAAAATCAAGAGACTCTTTTTGAGGGAAGAAAAATCCTCAGAGGCATTTTCCGAGTGTTTGTAATATGGGAAGAGCAGAGTTCAAGTGTTTGTGTGAAGATTTTTCTATGAAGTGTGACTGCAGAGCATGACTGAGGGACTGGAATGCACTGGGATGTTTTGAAGGTGCTTGAGCAGCTGCAGAGTTCCCATTCCAAGAGTGCAGATCAGTCTGTAAAAATCCTGCATCTCAGTGGTTCTTGTGGTTTATTAAAAAAAGTTTGGGCAACAAAGGACAGAAATGTGACTCTGCCTGAGCACTGCAGCACACCTTGATCTCAGCAGCTGCTGGTTCTGGGGGTCCTTTGGAGCTTGAGGGGGCTTTTATGTACTTCGTATTTGGGGCTGGCTGCCAGGAATCAGCATTATTGTACCAAAACCTGGTTGTGTGATCTTCTCTTTGACCTCAGGGGCCAGGAGAGCAGCCAAGCACTGAATTCCCAGCTCTGCTGGCCCGCGGTCCCAGCTTGGCAATAACTACGTGCCAGTCTGGAGCTGGGGCTTGCTGGGACCGTGGGTCTGCTGCCTGGCAGCCTCCAGAGGCTTCAAATCCAGGGCAAACGATTGCCATAGAGTGTCCAATCCCAATCCTGAGTGCCCTGGTGCATTGCCTTGATATTCTTCTGGCTTTTTGCTGCGGGGGATTGGAAGAGAGACCTGGCTGCAGCTGATGCACAGCTGTGTTGTGTTTACCTGCAGCTCTCACAGCTCCTTTTCCTGCCAAATCCTAAGGAAACAGTTCCTTACTAGGTGAAGATGGCTTTTATTCTCTAGGAGGCTGATTGTAATTAAACACAGGCTTTGCACAACACAGCCTGGGCCTGCCTGTGGTTTGGAAGCCACTGTGTGTGAGTTGGTGGCAGTGGCACATCCCTGAGCAGATACAGCTGCAGCTGCAGCCCTCCAAGAGGGGCTGGGATCACCCAGCAGCACAGCCAGGGCTGTGGTGGCCACTGGCTGCCCTGAACTGGCTCCAGAGATCTTGGAAGAGAAGCAGACAAGGCAAGCAAGGAGTGTGAGGCTCTTGAGAGCTGCCCATGAAGTGCTTGAAGAAAAGGCGAGTGTGAATTCTGTCTGGTTTTGCTGTTGCTGTTAAAAACAGTGTTGTGCACCCTGAGCTGGTCTGTCCTCTTATTTATTCCTCAGATCCTGCCACAGTGCTGGCCTGGATTTGGGAGGAGCCTGGAGCTGTGAGGTTTTTCCTGTCGGAAGTCCATGATGGGGATGTTTTCCCTGGCTGTCCCAAGGGGAAGGAACAGCTCTGGAGTTGTTGCAGCCCCAGGCTGCGGATGCATCCCTGGAAAACCAGTTCAGGGTTGTTCATCTGCCCCTGAGCCGTGGCTTCCAGGGAGCCTCCTGGTGTCCTGGATCTTCCAGTGCTGCTTTTTAAAGAAGGAATCCCAAACACAGTCAGTCAGTCATTCAATCTGAGCTGTCCCAGTGGTGGGGTGTGAGGGGGGAAGCAGGGGTAAGGGGTGACATTTGAGACATTCCCGACTGGAATTGGGGCTGACCCTGCACTTCAGACACCTTTGAGTGGGTGTGGAAGGGCTGGTCCCAGTGCTCCAAGCCCCTGTGGTGGAGGTGAGCAGGGTACTAGCGGCAAATTACCAAAAAAACTAGGGAGAGGGAATGATTTAAAATTCCTGGCCTTCCTTCTTAACCAGCAGTTGGTTATTTTGGGGCCCAAGCTTAAAAATCCTGGAGTGTGAGATAGTTCCCAGGTGCCACACTCCCAGCCTAGGGATCTGATGGGGTGGTTGGAGAAAAACCATGGAGTGGGTTGGGTTGGAAGGGACCTTAAAGCTCATCCCATTCCACCCCCTGCCATGGGGAGGGACACCTTCCACTATCCCAGGGTGTTCCAAACCCCATCCAACCTGGCCTCGGACACTTCCAGGGCTGAAGCAGCCACAGCTGAGTAACAAACAGGTAACAGCTGATGTATCTGACACTTTCCCTTCCCCGCTGGGCAGCAGTTGAGTGGGAACACTACACCAAAACCTGTGGGAATTCCAGCTTCCAGCTCTGCATGGAGCGCTGCATCCAAGATGTCACCAGGGCCTGGGGCTTCGTGTCCGGGTCCTGCTGGTGTCAGATGGGGTCCGGGCTCCACCTCCAGCCCCGGACGCGGCGCTGAGTCGCTGCTGCTGAGCTCTGAGCGGGGCCGGGGAGCCCGGCTTTGGGCTGTGCCTAAGGCAGGACTCGGAGCTCAGAGACACGGACTCGCCCTGGCCAAAAGAGCCCGGTTTGAGCACCCAAACACGGCATTTGGGCTTTAATTCAAGCCCCTCAAAATGCAGCACTTAAATCTCTCTTGGTGAAGCCCAAGCATTGGCTGGCAGATCCTGGTTTCAAGACCCTCAAACACAGGATTTGGTGTCTACCTCAAGCCCCTAAAATGCAGAGCTTGGTCTCTCTGTGACCCCAAATGCTGTCTCCGGGACCCTGGTTTCAAGCCCCGCAAACCAGCGTCTGAGGCTGGCGGCAGAGCCCAGGGCC
>VZRQ01007229.1:0-170867 GCA_013397975.1 Machaerirhynchus nigripectus
AGGAGGAGGAAGGGGGACATTTGCAGTTACGGCACTTGTCTTCTCAAGGAACCACTGTCTTTATCTTAACCCAGGAGCTCCCTAGCTTTACTCTTCCAGTTCTTTCCCTGATCCTGCTGCTGGGGGAGTGAGTGAGCGGCTGTGTGGGGCTTGGTGACCAGCTGGTTTTAAACACAAGTCAGACACACATTACAGAGCCCAGAATTGAGTATCCCCTCTTAGGGTCAGTAGAGAAGAAAGTCTCTGAAGAGCAAATGCTCCAGTACCTCTTTACACAAGTTCTTAATTTTGTGAATAAATAGTTTGGTTAGCATTTACCGTATGTGACTTAAGTCCTTCTGCTAGATTCTGTTGTCTTTTTCTCATGCAGTAAATTCTGAGGAGCTCTGTATTGTGGCTTAGATTCATTGTTTTTTCTTTTGAAATTTTCAGAAAGATACTTCTAAAAAAGTGTCTGCTAAAGACATTTTGGCTTCTGCTGCAGCAAAAGGACTACTAGATGGCATTGTTGAAGAAAAACCAAAAGAAGAGGTGAAAAAGCAGAAAGTAAAACGACGGAGACGTAAGGTTACTGCTAGTGATAGTAAGCCAAAAGCTGCAAAGCTCCTTCACCGCCAAACTGGAGCTAATGTTAAGGCTGAAGTTTCTGTGTCTAAAGCAGCCAGTAAGATAGAAGAAAAGCATGTGTGCGTGTGCCAAAATAAACCAGCCAGCAACATACAAGAAAAGCATGTGTGCCCCACAAAAGCAGCCAGTAACATACAAGAAAAGCGAAAAAAAGCAGCCAGTAACACACCACAGAAGACTGTGCACCGAAAAAAAGCAGCCAGTAACATACCACAGAAGACTGTGCACCGAAAAAAAGCAGCCAGTAACACACAGCAAAAGGCTGCACACCAAAAAAAAGTAGTCAGTAACATACCACAGAAGAATGTGCACCAGAAAAAAGTAGTCAGTCACATACAACAAAAAAGTGTGCGCCAAACAAAAGCAGCCGGTAACATATCCACGTCTAAAGCAGTCAGAAACGTATCTGCGCCTAAAGCAGTCAGTAACATACAGCAAAAAAATGCCCCCAAAACAGACAGCCGTGTTCAGCTGAAGAAATCTGTGAACCCTGATTCACACACAGCCCCGCGGAAAGTGCCGTAGTGCACATCTCATCTGTCACCTCTGGGCGGGGTGTATGAGAGACGGACACCTGCTCGAAAGGCCTGTGCAGAACAGAACTGGGTTTACTGAAACCCCCAACAGTCACTTTGATAACACCATATGAAAGGTTTTAAGGAAACAAACCCAGGTATCAACTTACCATTGCTTTCATGGCCAGACTGGAGCACAGGGTCCAAGTGGTTGGATATTTCCACCACCCTGGTCAAAAATGGTCAAGCCAACTTGGCTGTAGGAACCTTCAGACTTTGCCCTCCCTTTGTAAAGAAGGTAAAGATTCCTGTATATTAATCAGTACTCTTACATTACAATGTATCTTTATGCAAGGATAATCTGGCCTTGGGAAAAGATATATTATGGGTTATTTATGTAGAAATATCCACATTAGATAGTAACTTTTAATCCAGTAATCACACTTTAAAGTGAATGGTGCTCAGCTGCCTAAGGCTGATAGACTGGTGGGGGAAGTGAGATCAAAATACTACAGCCTCTTGCTATACACCTTAAAGTGACAAGTTAATTGGTACACCCAACCCCCCACCATGATCTAAATCTGTACAAGTAATCAATTTCAAATTGATGTTTTTAAAGTGAGACTGAATTTTTTAAAGTGGATTTTCTTTACAAGTGCTAAGTACCATTTTTGTGAGTTTCCACTCACAAAAGTCCACTTAGGACTGATGCATGGAAAATAAGCCTTGCACAGTAAGCCTGTTAGCTCACTTTTATTTCTAAAACTAGACGTGAACTTTTGTACAGGAAACTGGCCAAGTACATTAAAGCCCATGCACAGGCTTTCTAGTACTTGCTCTCTTGGTTTCTACTTAAGCGTTCATTGAAATATTAACAGTGAAAAAGAGATAAAATATTCTCATGCTAAAAACACTGAATTGTCATAATGTCACATCAGACTGTCATGGTTCATAACTGCTTTTTATCAATTTCTTAACATAAACAGTTCTTAGTTGAAAAGAGCTGCTACTGTCAAAGTAACATTTTTATAAATGTTACTGCTAGTCAGCTGAATAATGACTGGACTAAGAGTAGTTGCCTGTCTTTGGAAACAGCTGTGTGCTTCTAAGCTGCTCCCTCATGCTAGCAAAGATAAAATAACTGTAAAATATCTACAATTGTCTTGTAATCTGAGGAGAGGATAAAGGGAGGCACAGAGATACTTCTAACAATAAATCTCATTTGTATTTAGAACTTGTAAAAATGAAATAGAGACAGCACAGCAACATAAAAAGGCAAAGGTAGCTGTGGCCCAGAAGAGAAATTTTCCTCTAGGCAACCATTTCCGATATTTGGCAAAGAGTGTTGTCAGGAGCATCACCAATATAGTGTGGAATTTAACCGATTTGACATGTGGGTCTGGATTTAGACCCACCCAGAGAAATTTCTATTTTTTCTCTATTTTCTCCTTTTTTTTCTATTTTTTCTTCTATTCTCTATTTTCTCTTCACTCCCACTAGTCAGTGTCACTGGCTCAGCAGTACCTTTTTAAGAAAAGGATGTGAATGATATTACACAAGCAGTGTACACAGCTGGCTCTTGTTCATCAGATTAATATCCTTGCTTCACTGAATCAGTGAAAATTTCTTTCAGCATTTCAATCTGAGCCAGCTGCCCTACACAAAGACATCCCTCATCTTCTGCATATCCCTGAGCAATCCATACTCCTTACCCTTTCCAATAACATGGTGAACTCTAGTCTTCTGAACAAACTTGTAAGGATAGATTTAGACCTGTACACATGGCATGTGTAGAACTGGAAAAAAAGAAGTTCTTATTTTATTTCAAAACCATCTAGGAGGAGGAGAGATTCTGCATGTTGGTAGAAGGAATGGACACTAAGGAATTTTTTTTCCCAATATGGTTGTTAAATGCTTAAAATAAACTTAAAGAGATTCTGCAGCTAGAGAACAATTTTTTTTTTAAAATTCAGATCTGTATCATTTATTATTAAAGTTAAAATTACTTGTAAAACAACATACATGTGTCTAATAACAGCATTTCTGGGCTACTTACGTAATATATGGCATGATGTCCCACCATTGGCCTTATCTTGCTTTCAGGAATTTGCATTTTTGACACGGTATGGAGGTTAAACCAGTTAGAATCTTGATGTTTTACCAAGAATATCAGAGAGTGAGTATTTCAAATGCAGGTTAGCAGCTTGCTTTGTAAGCATCGAACATCACATGGTGGCAACATCTGGGACTGACTTCAGATGGCTTGTAGATAGATGCCTATAACACTCAGTGACTTTTTGCAGTAAAACTGTATCTTATGTAATTTTTTTTCTGTAATCCAGTTGTCTGTTTGTAATTTTCTACTAGAAACTGTTGATTCAGCTTTCCAGATACAAAAGTCTTTATTGTACTGCTATTGCCTCTAAACCACCAGTATGTTTTTCCCTTCCCTCAACCACCATTTTGAACAAAATAATTTCACAGTTTCATGGAGCAGTAACAGTTGAGACAATGACGTTATGCAGCTAAATTTATTCTCAGAACAGATTACATTTAAATGTGGAGAAGTGGTCAACAGCAGGGAAAATTGTCCTTTTCGTTGTCAGTCAGGTACTTTTATGTAAGACTGGGCTCTGCTAATGAACAGTGGTGTATTTCCTTTTTTCTTACTGCTGTTAAATCAAACCTGCATTGGCTGAGGGGACAGCACACGTTGTGGCAATGTGTTAACTAACCTGCCTGAGAAAGGAGTAATGCATTCGGTGGTAATGCTAAAATGCTGAGCCCATACTGGCTCTTGAAATGAGAACGTTCTCTTTTCCATGGGTGATGTACTAACACTTTTAGATTCCGTGGTAAATGATCCATGAAATGCTTGGTAAAATTAAGAAATGTAGAACTCTTAGTGACAGAGAACTGGTATAAGCTATTAGATACTCCATAATTTTTGTTCCTCTGCCACTAAATGACATAATATTTCTGTAGGTACAGGTGACTCTGCACAGGAAGTATATCACTAAACCTCATTTTACTGTGAATGGATTCTATGCCATTCCTATGCTATTTTTATTATTCCCAGTTAACCACCCTGTAGGTAGCCTCCGTAGCCTTGGATCTCCCACACCTCCTTGCTCCCCTTTAAATGAAACAGTAAGTGGCTTAAATAAAACCTACAGCCAGCACTATAGATTTCAAAAGAAAGGCTTTTATCTATTAGTCATTGACTGTGAATACAAATCTCCTTGCTTCTGCAAGGGATTGTGTTAATGACATGACTGACTGACACATGATATTTACCTCTGACTTACTACTAGCATTGAAAAAAATGAAGATATTAGCTTTGCATTACATGATTCTTCTACAGACTTCAATAAAAATGTAACTACAAATAATTACAAAGCTTGCCTTTTTTTGGGCAACCTATAGTATACAGAGTGGAGAATGTTACAAGAGCACAACCAAAAAAAGACAATACATCAACATAATAATGCAGGATATTTCAGTAAAAATAGAATAAATAAAATAAAAATATTTTAAGCTGTATTTAACAGGTTAAGTTAGAATATGGCATCAGACATACAAGGCATAGTGAACATGGCTGGCGGCCTACAGAATCACTAGGTATTATAAAAAATGCATAGATAACTGAAGGGTTGCTAGAACATCAACTAGAACTGCTGCAGTTGCTCAAACACACACACATCCCATACATACTTTTTTGGCCATGGTAAAAAGAGTGTCTGGATATATTGTTAAACAAAAGATAATAGCCTCTGCAATACTGGGCTCTGATTCTGCAAACACTTGGGTGTATATTAAATCTTTTGGAGAATAAGGAGCTCTGCTGAAGCAAAAAGGCCACATATAGTCAGATCATCAAGCACACTACTTAAATATTTGCAAAATCAACAGCATTTTGTTAACAGACATAAACCTCCTAAAACATACACTGGCTAGTGATGTACGGCTTTTCAAATACCTTTCTGTCTTCTTCTCAGCCCTGCCTGCAGTTGCACACATTGCTAATGAAAGCTAACCAGATGTTCCTAGCCTTGACAACATGGATTTAGAACCTTTACACTGCTGTTTGCTAAATGTTGGATTAGTTAAAGAGAGTCTGGATCTCTCTTGGGGAGAATCAGCACTGTGCAGGTGCAATAACAAAATTTAATTATACTGTTTAAAACTAATTCACTGTTATACAACAGTTGCCAATCCAAAATCATGATGTAGTCAGCTGAAACTTTAAAAAGACACTGTCAAAATATTTAATTTAAAATAAAATACAATGTGAATCACTAGCACAATGATGAACAAGGAAACTTTAATCTCTTAACTTCACAATCCTACCTAAGGGTATGGTGTTAGCCACCACAGTTTGAGAGCAGTCATCCCTGGAAATGCTCAAGGCCAGGCTGAATGGGCAACTTGGTCTAGTGAAAAGTGCCCCCCTGACAGGGGTTTGGAACTAGAAGACCTTTAAGGTGTCTTCCAAACCAAACAGTTCTGTGATTCTCTGATAGGAAGTGAGTTTATACGCCGCTCCTAACCAAGGTGACCGGGATCAACACTGGAAACTATAGAAGCTATATGCAAGCTGCCATCCCCATGCTTTGTGATCTGGCTCCGTGGTCAGTTAAACCACTGGTACTGCTAAAGGGGTGGGTTTGTTTGCATCCCCTCCCCTCCAGCTCTCCCTGTGTACTCAGTGTAAGCAGCTTCTCCAGCTGTACAGGCAATAGAGGTGGTGCAAAGGAGGTGGCAAGAGCGTGAGCCTTGAGAGGGGAAAGAGTTGCTTCAGTGCCTGAGGTGCAGAATTGTGGTCATGAAGAGATCTGAGATCCATAGAGGATCAGCTCTTCAGAGGGTATTGTAGAAAGCTAAATTCAATTACAATAGTTGCATAGCCAGCCTTCACATGACACTTGCTCATACATCACTCTAAGTTTAGTAATGATTTTCCTGCATTTTTCAATGCAGAAATTTCTTGAATCATCATTCTTTTCCTGTTGTGTTCCTAAGTTACTTTGCCAGGTGTGGTCTTTAACTTCTTCAAACAAGGAAATAAAAAAGAAAATAGTTTGTTTATAACAGTCTCTTGCATAGTAAAAAAGAAGAGTTATTGTAACAAGGACTTTGCCAGTGCTCCTTTCTCATTGGAGTATGACAAGATTTGCAGACTTGAGAGATACTTACTGTTTGGAACCTAGCTATAAATAGAGGCAAAACATTTTTAACACTAGTTAAACATATTTAATGTTCCATTTCCAGAATTTGTACCAATCTCTAGGTCTAGACAGAAGATGACAAAGGGAGAGACTGAAGATGCATGACTGCATTTCAAAATTAGCCTGAAGTACAATTTCAAGGGCAATGCTGGGCTGATTTGTGAGGGTCTGCAGGTGTAAAGCAAATCAATTAGATGAAATCTTTGGAGCAAAAGCACTGAAATCCAATTGTACTAGCTGAAACACTATCCTGTTAAAAAACAACTCTCTTCTTATTTTGTTACAAGAGCATTAAAAGTAAAATAAATTTAATGAAATATTATAAATAACAAGAAATGTAATTGTTCTTCTGGCATGCTAAGTATTCAGCAACAAACTGAGGGGAAGGGGGAGTTACGCTGAACTGAACATTTCATCAAACACTTGTATAGAAAAGGTATGGAATAGTTTAGTCTCTATAACAGTTGTAAGACAGTAAAATCACTAACTACTTCTTTCTCATTCCTAATTGGTTTGAGCCCTCCATGAAACAAACAGTATTTTTGATGAATTAATGGTAGATTTAGGAGAATAAGTTTAACAGCCAGCAGTTGAATTTGTATGTTTAAAGCTGAAAAGCTTCAGTGGATCATCCTGCAACTCAGTTACTGAAAACACTTCTGGATTTTTCATCATTGGTTTAGTTTTAAACACAATTCTTCTGTAAGCCCATAATGTGCAACCAGAAGATGACATAATGACACTATGATTCAAAAGCATGTCAGGGAGATGTTAAAGTAGTTGCTAGACCAATGCTGACAAACAATTTAAAACTAACAGGTGTAGTTCTGTAAAAAATAAAACTTGGTATTTAATCTACAGTAATTCAATGGTGGCTAATACTTGGTACCTATTCCAGTGTTGAAAACAGAGCAAAGTGCTGTAGGATTTAAGATTGGTTTGTGACAAATCCAGATCAAGAAGGTGAAACTTTTAACTCAGGCATCATTCACTCCAAGGACTTTAGCATGAGTTCACTGGGAGGGACGTGGCCATATTCTCTTTTCTCTGTGAGTTTAGGTAATGTTCATGTATTTACAAACAGACCTTCCATTGCCCATGATGTAACTCATTGACAGCAAAAAAATTATTCATGCTTCTTTTCGTATCACACGATGGTGGCAAGAATGAGAGAACATGCTTGTCTAACATTGTTTCGATAGGGGTAAATTCTCTGAAGAGAAAGCATCAGCAACTGAAATGGAAGGTCAGACATGGTCTGTTCATTTTCCTTAGCGTGGCTACTGTTATCTTCAGTCACATGGTAGGAGAATCTTCTCTCTTACGCAGCTATGGCATCTCAGTGACCGGACGTTTCTGTTTCAAAGTGTCAATGAGAGACAAGACTCCTCTTTTTACGTTGGTGGTAACTCTTCTGGTCACCGAGTCTGCAGGAGGTGGGGGCGGCCGAACTTTCTGTGAAGGAGGTCTGGCTACTAAGCACTTCTGATACCGTAACTGCAACAAAGCAAAGTCATTCTGCAATCGTTACTGGATCAAATAATTTCACAGACCATTTTAAATACACTTTTAGTATCTTCTCAATAAATATAGTCAAACCTCTGTTTTGGCTGTGAAAAAAAGCTCAACAGAAGTTAATGGGAAATTGGTCTGTCAATGTTTGGGCAGAAACTGTCCATTAGCACACAACAGATACTAAACCATATAAATACCCAATTTACCCAATAAATCATATGAATACCCATTTGAAAACTGAAAAACAAGATTTTTGGGTCCAGCTACTCTAGAACAAGTGTTATATTCACTGTATTACCACTGGATTTCATAACACAACTCCAAGCAAAATGGTTTTCTGGCACTAGATAACTTGAGTAGTGAAAGAAAAGATTTCTAATTTACATAGATGTTGCAGAGGTTAGGACAGAAAATTATTAAAGGGGCATTGTTCACTAAGCCAGCACTTCAAACATTAGAATGTTTGGATTTTATTGATTAAATAGATCATAATATGAATTCCTATTTTTATCTTTCTTTTCTCTGTCCTGAAATTAATATAATTGCAAATTTGAAAAAACCAATAATTTATGGAGGCAGTGAAAATTTTAAGTGCTATTAGATGCCTTTGAAGAAGGTCACTTACCATACAAGCAGCCTGAACAGCTTCTGATACATTGCCTGCATTTGGTTCACACCAAAAAATGTGGCACTCAAAATGCTGGTTTCCTGTGTCCATAATGAAGGCGAACGTGTGGATGTCTTTGCCTACTCCCATGAAGGACAGGAACCGCACACGACACTCCACCATGACTTCTTCTTCATTCTGGTCATGAATCAAAGGATTGATCATTACTACTGGATACTCTGTGGAACTTTCAGTTTCAATTAAATGGGAGGATATACTGATAGAGCATTGTAATTCCTTCTTACCTAGCTACATAAAGCAAGCGTGCTCAAGCCTGGGCTGGATCTCCCCTTCTAGGCTGTCACCAGAAAACCAAGGCTTTGAGCATTACCACAAAATTTTAAAATGCTGCACATTTTAAAAGCTGGTTGTTTTGTGAAGAAACAAAACAACATGGCTCCAAGGACTCCAAAACATGCTCCCCTATCTATATTATAGAGATATAATACAGATATATTAGATCTATATATAGATTAGGTATATTATAGAGATGTTGGTTTAGTACCTCATATATATAAAAGACTGCATTATTAAGTTTCACTGTATTAAACTCTATGGAAAATGCTCTACATTTTCCTCTGTAACACAGATTTTTATATTACTCTGGTATTCCATACCAACAATAAGGCAAATGCAGTTTGGAATTTAGAATTGCTACTTAGGGCTTAACCTACTACATTTTAGGCCCAAAATTCCTGGAAAGGAAAACACTGAATTTAAGTATCTAATAAATACTTATAATAATTTATTTCTGAGAACTTTATGCTTGGAGTGATAAAGAAAACTGAAGCTGATATGAGCAGTAAGAGCCTCTGCAGATTCTGGAAAGAAATAAAATGCAAAATAAGCAAATGAATTTTAGTTTAAATTAACCTTACTAGCATTTCTGTGTTCCTGGTTTTTAACACTCATATTATGTTAACTGTGTTTAAAACAACACAGTCTGCCTTACTCTTTCATTGATGACTGTGACAGTAGCATCAGCAACATTCATGGTAACTGGCATCCATTCATCTTTGCTAGAGGAAGCCATTAGACTTTCAATGGCACTGTTCAGAGTATCCATTCCTAAAAGAGGATAACATGCAAAAGTAAAAAATAGTATATGTAAACAATAACACAATTTTTTATCTTCCCACTGCATTATAGAAAACAGATTGTTTTGGATCCCTTATTAAAATAGCTTGATAATGGAAGAAAGTGTTATGAAGTTATATTTGTCCATCTGGAAAACCAGAACAGGTGCCTCTGGCTTACAAAAACCAGAACAGCATCTTGTTTAGCTTTTGTACCCTTTCAGTTCTTTAGGGCCCTTCTCATTAGTAGCAGAGCTCATATTCAGAGAAAGCTGTAGAAGGAAACTCCGCCTTCTTGGCAGCTCCCAGAATACCCTGTGTGCAAAACACATGTTCATATGATGCCCTGAATATTAGCTGTCTTCATGCCTGACTCATATGACTGAAACAGAAGAGTTGCTGCCCTTCAGAAATCATGCACTGGCAGTTGACAAGCCATTAGAGTTTAAGCAAGGTACTTTGGAATTCACCTAAGTGTTACATACCCACGGGTTTAGCTACAGGTAGCATGCCCAGGTACTGGACGTGGAACTTCTGTACCAGTTCTGTCTTTGGTGTTGGGAAATCTACTGCATGGGAACAAAAGTCAATTTCTGTTAATCTGCATTCACAGCAGGAAAAACCACTTTTATTTCATCAATAACATAAAACTGTTTACCCATTAATTGTACTCTGAAGGGACTGCATTGATTAAAACAATTTTTTACTCCTTCTAACAAGAACAACCCTTAATAACTTCTAAAGGAATTTTTGGTTTATGCTAAGAATAAAATCACGTTATATTGCTGGCATATTAAAACATAGAAAATGTAGATGAATGGGTCTCTGAGATACATAGACCTAAATTTCACTGCAATAACTATGTAAAATCTGGAATCTGCTTTTAATACCATCCTTGCTAATATGTTAAACACAGTCTCCAAGTAATGAATACTGCTGCCTGAACAGTACAGATTACACAGACCATTGCACAAGCTGATGTATGGATTAGGAGTAAGATACTCAGTACAACCTGGTGGATCTAGAAGCATGTAATTTGCTGTAAAGCTAACACAAAGTGTATTTGTTCTCCTGGAATACTTTCAAAACAGCAACTACTAAGATATGACTAACAATGGCACGCAAAGGCAACTTCCTTCTACCATGCACTAGAGTGTGCAAAAGACTCTTCAGCTAGGTGACAACCCACTTGCAACCTTGATAAAATAGATGCTGAAACCTAGGAGGAATACTCCTAGGCTCTTCTGAATCCAAGTGATTAACTGGAGTATATTCTCCAGGTTTTAAGGAAGATCTGGGCAACTGGTGCAGTCTCAAGTCAGAAGGTACTTTGATTTGAAAAAGGCAATATTCTGAATAGCCACAAATAAGTAAGACTGTGTTTGCAACACTTGCATTTCAAAATGAAATAGGAAATGTACAAGGTGACACAACTGAGCAGGAGTCCATAACTGTCAACATAACCAAGAAAAATACTTGAAGTGATACAGGAACAGATTACAATCAGTCAGATACATTAATTAAAAGGCAGGATTACACTCCTGACTTCTCCACCCAATATGCTCCATTTTGGTCAAAAGCTGCATCAGAAACAAAACTTATCTAAAATAGGACCATCCTATAGGAGGATACTAGCTGTAACACACAGTACCTTGCAGAGGAACATCAAGGGTGACATTTGTCCTGTCTTGCAATGAGCTGCAAGCCATAGCTTTAGCATTCTTCCGTTCGGCCATAATCTGAAGAAGACAGTGATAATACAGCATTTAAAACAATATATATAGTACAGCAGCAACTATAAATTTAGTCCTATTATAACCCTAGTTTCTGAAATCTGAAATACGTCAGAAGGTACATGACTAAGCAGGTTATTCTTTTTAAATAACAACTTTAATTTTACTTCATTCATCATTCCTTAACTACATAAAGAACCTAAGTGGTGTCCAAGCCTAGATGAAGGAGAGGTTGAGGAGGAAAAAAACTAGTCATTTTTATCAACAGCAAAATTATAGTGAGGAGTAATATAGCAAGAAACATAAATATTTAACACACAGAGAAGAGTGTTCATTATGCATGTTCCTCTCTGAACTATCTTCTGCTGTGTAAATTTTTTTCCCTCCATTTTTATGTTTATTCTGGAATTAAAAATCTTATGCAAAATAAAACATGTTCTTCCCTCAAAATGTGTCGTACTAGCAAAAGAGGAAAAAAGCCCCACTTCTAAATAAACATTTTGGATGGCTATTCCCTATAAGCATATGACTGAGAAAGGATCCAGGGAAGCTAACACAGGTTTTCCAAAGCTTGTATATGAACCATAGCTATCTGCTTCTTTATGTTATGACTGTTCATTGTAATTAAGCTGTAAAGATAACTGGTGTTACAGCAGATGACACTTGGTCTGAAAATGCTTCTACCAAATTTCTCTCCTCTGCCCCCATCCTTCTTTTTTTAGGTTTTATATTCTGAAAGTATTTCCTGTTGCAGGGACATATGGGAATATTCCTGCCCTCTGATGAAAAATTATACGCACTAGCTTAGGAAGAAAGCCTGACTCAGTAAAGAGGTACAGCATGTCAGCACAAGCCAAGTGCTTCCCTGAATCAGGATTACATCTATTGCTGAATTACTTGTGTTACTGTTAGCTATGGTTTTAAATGCCTAGTTGCTCTCTTATCCAAAATTAATGTCAGAAGTTTCATGTCATAGTTACTGATGTGACAGCTCTACTCCCTTTCTGATACTCCTGTGTAAAGCTACCATGGCATTTACTTCATGTTGACCTTACAGGATAAAGGCAGCAGTGGTAGGGCCTGTGTAGCACATTTTTCACTGCTAGACTTGCTGGAAGTATGTGGAGAGTTGGAGGAGAACTAGGAAGAACATAACACGCGCTGCTGCAGTGCTGGTGTTAAAATTTGCCAAGCACAGCCTGCAGCTCCTTGGCCAACCTGAGCAGCTCCCTGGGTGCTGCCACTGGCACTCCCTCTGGCACCCAAACCTGGACAGACCTGCCAGGCTTTGCACAGCTGCTGGGCTATCTTCTGCCTCAGGCATAACTCTGCTGCCCAGAGGGTTACAGTGATGCACCCTGTGTAAAGGCTCACGTTGCTTGCATGAAACACCACAAACAAGTTCAGTACCCTATCTTCAGTGTTGCAAAAATTAAAAATTTTTAGACTACAACTGACTACAGAGGAGGGTTTCTCATCACTGATTCCATTCACTAACATGGAAGACAAAATGTAAAAAGCAAATTACAGTCACACAGCAGAATTTTAAAACCTGAAGATCTCCTAACTAGCATTTCTAGAAGAGTTGTGACTCATGAGGAGAGACAAGTTACATAGGGATAACTGATAAGGTTATTCATCCCCACAGCCCACTAGCGCCCACTTTAAGTGGACCCACTTTTTTTAGCCCACTTTTTCTGTGATGCAAACTAACATGTTTTAAGGAAAACCAAAAGGAGCAGCATAATATTTTTAAAACCAGGGATGCAGTCTCAAATCCACCACATCTCAATAAAAGAATAAAAGAAGAGTTTCAAGTAGATTAGTTTAACTTCTTCTTCATAAAGCATTTCAATCAGATTGGCCGCTGTAAAGGATGTGCTGTGTTGCTACTGCTGCATGAAATGACTGTACAGAGGGCACTCATGAACTGATCATCCGAGAAAACCAAAATTAGTAACCAGGGAATGGTGTCAAATCTGTAAGGTAGAATGATTGAAAGGAACAGTCCTCCCCAGTATTATGGACAACACTATCAGAGCAGGAACATATTTTTTAGTATACATAACTAGAGTACTTTAAACACCCTCTCCCCCATGATTTTTTTAAATAGAGTTAGCAACTATTTTCCTCTATGTCCTGCAAGATAATACCATTGAATAACATAATTCAAACAAGGTCTGATTTATTTATGGAGTTTAACAATTTTTTTATTATTAATTTAACCTGTGCTCTTTTTTCCATTTTGAACCTGCAGCGCCTTTATTATTCAGGAAAGCCTTCAGTCTCTATACACACTTGTCAAATCAAAAGCACATATCATCCTCCTCAAATCTAAATGCCCACTCTCCCATAATTCCCATCCATTTGTATCCTTTCCCTTACAAATTCTCTACGCTGTTTCTCGTTGCCAGTTACATAAATTAAACTAACACTGCATACAACTGCTGATTACATGTGTAAGACTCAGGGAACAGACAAATGCAGTTGATTTTAAATCCACTTACCTTTGAGCAGATTTCGTGTAAACTTGTAGCAATGGCTTTTGCAGGTGTGTCACATCGAAACACATGACATTTCAGAATTCTTGTGTCTTTGTCTCTTGCCACGTAAGCAAAGTCTCTGTGTAAACAAGATAAATGGACACATTAGAAACATGCAAAACAAACTTGATGACATTACAGTCAGTAGTATTTCCAAAACTGCAAGTGCTACTTTGGTTTAACAGGTGTATGCCTCAGCTCTCAAGGTATAAAACACATGCCTTCAACAGACCAGGTCTACAAATGTAATAAACTGCTTACCTATGAAACATATATCCAAAGTTAGGTACGTAATCTGTGTAATTCAAAAGCTCATTACGGTTTCCTAACCAAGCAACTTACTCAAGTTACAACCCATAATTGCAAATGCAATTGTAAATAAACAGCAAAATTTACTCAAATATGTTATTGAAGATGAAGTAGGGAGATAATTACATATTAAGACAGAAAACATATGCAGCTCTCAACTGCTAAAAAACCGCAAGAAACAGCATACAGGAGTGTAGTCACAGAAAAACCGTATTTCAAAGGACTGTATAAAGTGTTTAAAATATGCAGATAGTAATTAGAGATCTGGTTGCATAAGGGAGATGTGAACCTGCTGAGCTTTGCTCACACTAATTGCCCTAAATTTCTGACCTTATTTTTTCAAAAGTTAAATAAAGCTGCCCTACAAAAGAGATTTTTGCACTGTACTGTCTAGTCACTACAGCAGAGTAAAGCTTTCTAGCATGGATGGAGGAAATGCCAGGACTAGGTTTATTTGTTCTCAGGCTGCTTAAGAGTTGGAGCTCTTCTGAAACAGTCAAAGTGATACATATTGAGCCAGGAAGAAGCCTGGCTTTGCCCAGTTGCCATCCTTGCTGTACCAGACTCTCTGTTCACTGGTTTTGCACCTCTGCTTTTTCATGCCCTCCAAGCAACCACAGCTCATTCCTACTTTGTGACCCTCTCGCTACCTTCTGATTTCTCTGGGACTTTGCTCCAGCCTCTTATGCCTGAAGTCTCTTTTCAGTGCCTTTCTGCTTTACACATAAATAATTACCAGCAAGACTCTAAGTGGTGAAGATATAGGAGGGATATTCCTAAGCCACAGGCCTAGTATAAACTAAAGTATTTCTGTATACAAAAGTCTGTCAATATTCTAAGTAGAGTTTAATGTAGCATGGATGGCCAATTTTAAAATTCATTTTAAATGCCCAGTGAATTGAAGGATTTTATACTGAAGCTCTCCAGGGAGAGTCAGAGACTGTGGCAGATGGATTGCTGGCCTTCCTGCTCTGTATGAGATGCAGACACTGCCCTGCAGTTAAGTACTGTACCTGTATCTAACTGAACAGCAGATTTTGTTCTTCATGAGCCCTTGCAATGTAAGGGCTGCTCAGTAACAGGAACAGGTGGTTGCTCCACCTAAGGGCTTTGCAACTTGAAGCCTGATGAATAATATTTAAAAAAACCCAAGCCACACAAAACTATCAGGGCAAGAGATTTGAAAGCAATTCTACATGACAGAACCATGCAGAAACACAATGAAGCTGGAGGCCCCTCTCCATTTCACTGCATCCCAACTTGCAATGGCATACATTAGGGCACAGCAGGGACAGGAGGCAGTGGATGTGCTGCCACCCAAACCCTTCCTGCATGGGGAAGGCAGCCCATGGGCTGCACTGGCTCTCGCTGGCTGCATCAGTGCCCTGCCAGCATGTAACACACAGGCATCCTGGGGAGGGACAGTGTTTTACCCAACTGATTGGGACCTGCAGGAAAAAATCACAAAGCAATAATCCAGGAAGGTGCTGTCTATTACATAAGATGCCCCAAGGTTTCCTAGCTCCAGCCTGACTCCAAGTCCCTCGGCCACAAGAGCCTTTTGATATGTTGTTCCCTTTTTCTGCACTGCAAGATCACAGAGATGCTGAGCTTCAGCTGGAATCTTGCCCCTGGAAAAAGACCAATACTTTTGGCTCATCTGGACATGTGCCAAGCCTTGCTTTAGAATGGTTTCCTCCTCACCTAATGCTTCAAAAGCAAGCTGAAGACTCCTAGCTCGACTCCAAGAGAAGAGGGTAAGGATCACCTGTAGCCTATGAAAAACTAGCAGCTACAGGGAAAAAGAAATGAATCAAGGTGCCACATAAAAAAACCTTTGAAACTTTTGCCTTTTGACATAAACTTTCAACATTGCTGAAATGCAGGGCAGGTCTCTGGAAATGCTCAGGCTCACAAAGTCCTACATATAATATCCTGAGCTCTGACAAGATCTTGCCTAGTTTGAGAGCTGTAGGTGAGGAATTTCCAAAAATCCTAAGCATTTCAGATTTTGTTTTCTAAGTGCTTGGCTTTAGCTGCAATCTTTTAAATGTCCTAAGTTACCAGCTTCACATTTTTGAGTCCAAATACCTTTCCCTACAAGTATTTTAACTGCAATACAAAAACATAATTCACTTAACAGACATGGATTTTCTACCCTAACTTCAGTAAGACCTCTCCCCAGTTTACATACAAGAAAAGCTTGTTGGCAGTGACCATCACTTGCAGGTAGCAAAGACAGCATAAAAAACCAGAGTGCTGTGCACACATTATTGGATCAAGGTTCATTCTTTCAGAGGGCAGATACAGTAGCTGAAACCTGTGTTTGCATTAACTTAAAATAAAATTGAAAGTCGTCTACGTGACCATTATATGGTTATTTACTACCATTTACAAGCAGTTACCTCAAATCAATACTATTCCTTCAAGGACTTGAAAACAGTTGGTGTATGCACACCTTCACAAGATGATCTCAGGAAGTGCATCCTGTGTTGTTTTGCCAAGCTGCTTGCACTGCACAGAAGCCTGTTTAAATAAACAGAAATCTGCACCTGCTGTGGAGGCTGTCCAATACCAGGATTTCCAATTATAAGGTCAGCACCTTTGAGGAGTTGCACACATCCAGAAGATAACCTGTCCCTTCTGCTAGCCATATAGCTATCTGTAAGAACCTTATTTTACTGTCAGTAAAAGCTAAGATGGGACAAAGCCACCAAAGCAAGTTATTAGTGCTTAGAGGACATAAAACATTGCCAGCAAAATTGACTTGTAACAGTCCAAGAAATTGTGGTCCAACCTTTGATGAGTAGCTCTGGCAATGCCCTGGCACACCATGACTTCCTCAATGAACTACCTTGCTTTGGTGTGGGAGACCACACCAGGCAGGGCATCTGTGCTGCCAAGTTACTGATACATGGGACAACCCCCGAGGCCACAGTAAATCTCACCTTGCAGAGAATGTATCTGAGATCCAAGCTTGACTGCAAGGATTTTCAGCCTGAAGGGAATCTATAAGGTAAAACTAGATGTGTTTAGTTAGCACGTTATCTCCCAGTGCAAGTACGGCTCAAAGGACTGAGGAGATAAAAGTAAGTCAAACAATTAAAACAATGTTAAACTAAAGACTGAATTCTGTCATGATCAAAGATTTTGGCTGCAAAGGAACACCACTTATAATTACGTCCCATAAGCTGGAAACATCTTTAATAGAAGTCTTTTCAGCAGCATTTTAAGGGCAGAGAGGTTGCTGGGGGGAGCCTGCTCAGCCTTGAGTTTTTCTCTCAAGTCTAAATTTACTTTTCTGACCAAAGAGAAGGCAACGCTGACAGTGGTGAGCTTGCCCACTTTTCAGTAAGAACATTTCTCTGTTCCTGGAAGGTTAATGACAGCCAAATGAATGAGCCACCATGTGTCTCAGTAACCACTCTGAAAGGTAAGGCTTGTGGCAAGGGCAGAGAGGAGTCTGATAAGTGTTATGGATGCAGTATCTGTAGTCAGACACTGCAGGTGACAAGGAGGCTCATCTGCCACTTTAGTCCTGCCAAAGAAGGGCCTGCAACCCAGTGGTGCCCGCAAGAGAATGACAATAGTACTGATAAGACAGGTGTGCTCTGCACTTGCTGAAGAGCAGATGACATCTGCAAGAATGTTACTCAAAAGGCAATGTATTGATTTTCTGATGGAGCTGGCAGCAACCCTACGTATAGGCTGCCTAAGGACTGCTGCAGGACTGCAGGACTTTTATTTTTAAAAATTATTTTAGTATAAAGAAATGGGAGGATTTAAAAGAAAGATCATCTAGTCCAGTGCTCCCACAGTGAGCAGGGACATCTTCAGCTAGAACAGGTTGCTCAAAGTCCTATCTAATCTGACCTTGAATGTTTCCATGGATGGGACATCCATCACCTCTCTGGGTAACATGTTCCAGCATTCCACCACCTTCATCATAAAAAATTCCTTCCTTATATCTAGTGTGAATTGACCCTCTTTTAGTTTAAAACCATTATCCCTTGTCCTATCACAACAGGCCCTGCTAAAAAACCCCTCAAAACTCCCTAAGACTCATTATTGAGGCCTTCTATCAGAGGACTGGCCATGAACCACAGTGCTGCAGAGTAAAACTCCCTCCCCAGGGAAGGTACCTGGGCATTCCCACCTGAACCTGAATGTGTATTCATCCATTGAATTTTTGGTTTTGGGGGGTTCCCCCACCTCTGATGGATCAAGACTGCGACCGTCACGTCAACCAATGGACGCCAAAATTGCAGCTATCAAGTTTTGTTGCTGGCTCTATGGGTGGTGATAGCTTTACTCTCCATCTTCTCTTCTCTCTTCCTTATATATTTTCTTAAGTGATATTTTCATACTTTTGTTTAAACATTGCTCATTCAGTGTCATTTCACTCTCATCTGCCCCAAGGGATCTATTAACAAGAACCTCAGTTACTCTGCCTTCAGGGGTAGAGCTCTAACACCAAGAGACCTCTTCTCCAGGCTGGACAAACCCAGCTCTCTCAGCCTGTCTTCACAGCAGAGATGCTCCACTCCTCTGATCATCTTCATGGCCCTCTTCTGGACCCTATCCCACAGGTCCATGTCTTTCCTGTGCTGAGGACTCCAGAGCTGGACACTGCACTCCAGGCGGGGTCCCACGAGTCTAGAGCAGAGGGGACACTCACCTCACTCACTTGATGGCCATGTTTCTTTCGATGCAGTCCACAACACGGCTGGCTTTCTGGGCTGGGCTGCAAGTGCACATTGCTCTCATCCATCAGCACCTCCAAGTCCTTGGCAGGGCTCCTCAATCCCTTCATGCCCCAGCCTGTATTGATACTGGAGTTCTTGTTGAAGAAACAATGATGCCCCACTGTATGCAGCAAAGTCTCCGGGGTGTGGCCTGGAAAGCCCATGAGGCTATGAGGAAATTCTCATCTTTGTTCTGTGAAATACCACTCACAATTAGTCACTTGTAGAAGTTCCAGAAATGCCATTTCCCACCCACAGGGTTGTTGGTGGGTGCTGGGAAGGAGCTGCCAGGGCCACCTGGCCCACGCCTCAGTTCCACAAGCGCTGCCTCAGTACTGCAGTGCTGCATGTAAGGCTTGTGTCGAGCCTCTCCAGCACTCGTTCCTGCAGCTTATGTAAATAATTCTGCTTGTGTATGCTTGTATGCAGTCATAACCAAGGAGCTATAGCACAATTACAGAAGAAAATGACACACCAGCCAGTACATCAGTTTCAAGTACTGAGAGCTGATAAAACCCTCGTGGTGGTGTTGCAGACTCACACACCAGCGTTTCACTTTAAGCACCTGAACAACTTGAACAAAGTAAATCAGCTAATTACATTCATGGATTGTGAATATACATAAACCTTTAGATGATCAGGGCCTGCATCTACTGAGACAAAGTATGAAATGTGAATTCTTCTAAACCTGTGGTACTGCATCACACTCAACCCTGCCAGCACCATCTGTTTTCGAATCATCAATCAAAATTAGCACACAAACCATCCTTCCCCCTTCTGGCAGTGCACAGACAGTACCACTGATGTCATTAATTCACGGAAGTCACCTAGACGCCCGTGTGCTTGCACGAGTGGCCCTACATGGCAGCCCAGCAGCCAAGACCTGGAGATGGGGGTACTGGCTGGTGGCAGCTGGCTCCTCCACTGCCAGCGGGAGCCTTGCAGCCTTGCTTCAGGCATTTCTAGGCATTCAGAAAACAGAGTTCCACGGTTCCTCTTAAGCAAGAAAGGTATGGCTTTCTGAGGATTTCAGAGTATCTGCTTCCTACAGCAGCAATAAAACGTAGGATAAGTTTTGTGTTTCCCTACACAGGACCACACAAGAACAGCTTCTTTTTTGTCCAAAGCCTTGAATCCCAAGTAAGCCAGAAGACCAGTCTCTGATTCTTCTTCCACTTCAGATCCCTTCTGGGTTGCTTCATCTATAAACCTGCATTTGACTGTAGCTCACTTGAAGCTGATTAACATTTAAGTGAGATTTATGTGCAACAGGCCCCTGGAATAACGAAGAAGTGCTGAGCAACGTGTTTGCAATAGAAATTTACAGAAAAGGGCAAATGCCTCTTCCTACCACTCCCCTGTCTTTACATTCTGCTGGGAAAACAATCAAAAAAAGAAATTAAAAAGCCATTTCAAAGCCCATGGCTGGATAGAGAGCTAGCGCAGGGTTAACAGATCACATCTCATCCAGCTGGATGAGTCTCTGTCTCCGTGGGGTGTGTGTGCACATGAAATCTGTGGGATCTGAATGACAGCTCCTGGTAAAATTTCATTCCATATCAGTGGAGAGACCAGCAAGGTGTTTAGTGGGAGAATGATGTTGCAAAAAAAGCTGTATACTCTTGGAACTTTCTAACACAAGTGCAACACTACTGTCAATACAGGATTATAGAGAAAGGGTTCTGCATAGAAGGTAATTTTAAATTTTTTTAAATCATTTGCACATGTACTACATCATCCATTAATAACTTTCCAGTTATAGGAACTGGATATAAATCAGTATTCTGGACAAAAGCTAGAAGAACAGAAAAACAGATAAGAAGTATTTTGCACAAGAGTGGGTAAGACTGGTTCTGCTGAACAGTTAAAAATTTAGTAGTAATTTATTTTGAGAGAATACAGGACTAGAGAAAGACATTTTAAAAAGCAATTTTGAGAGCTGAAAAGACAACATAAGGTGCTAAGTAGAAGGGAATTTAATTTTTATTTGCTTTTTACTCTCTTTAATTGGCAAATGTCTACAGCCATTGACTAAACCTTAGATAGTCACATCTATTTAACACCTGGCTAAGCATCACTTAGCTGCTCAACCTTGGATGAATATAATCACATTAAAAGTAATTTATGCTAATGCTGTCCTGTTTGAGTAGCACTTATAACCATTTGCCACTATTAGGCTAAACTCCCAGGAGGCATCCCAATTTAAGTACAGCCTAAAAGGGTAGCACATTCTCCATTACCTTCTCACTATAAACTTAATTCTTCAAAGGACTGTAGAAAAACGTAGAATTGCATTACTCATTTTTTTTTGTTTTTTGGTTAAAAACCCCTAACATCCTCACCTTAAAGTATGAAATAAAAATTTTTACTCTTCTCAATAAAATTAAATTGCTGCTATTTAAAACACCTACATTTAAAATGATACGCATGCAGGAAAATGTACGTTTCTTTACAGATTTATGTATTACAAATTGTAACAAGTATCCTTGAACCAGAAAATTATATTTTCTGGGTTTGTCTTAAAATTGATTGAAATTCATCCAGAATAGCCTACAGATGATGTCTCTGTACTGGTGTACGGACTTCTGTGACTGCAGGGTACAGAAGAGATATGGCAGGCTGTGGAGAAACCATCTCCTGAGTTTATAACTTTCAGACTTCACTTTGCTTTCCTGCAAACAGCTGACCAGAGTCTTAAGAAAGCAGGAAACAAAAAGGGGAGGGTGACCACCACTACAGCAGAGCAGGGTCAGAGGCACCTGGCAGGAGGTTGCCATTCACTGTCAAGACTTGAATGTCCATGGGAGCAGAGGAGGAGAAAAGCAAGAGAAGGGAGAGGAGGCACATGATAAAAGCAGGTAAATATAATGCCATTAAAACCACCCTCGGGTGGGGCTTTTCCACAACACACAAATATTCTAGTATCATGAATGGCAGAGAAGATGACGTGCAAGAAACCCTGCAGTAATATGTATGTTAGAAAATACAGATCCTCTGGATTATCATTTCAGGCTTTTTATCCAGACTTCTTATTCACACAGGAGAAAGGAGAATAGCTTATAGCTGAAATAATGTTTGTGACTCTGTTCAGTTCACTTGCCTTTTTATTATGGTCACACCAAGGAACTTGCAAAGTTAGGGAGAAAAATCCAAAGGTAAGAAAACAATAACTAGATGAAACAAGCAGCATTCACAAATGCTGCAAACTCTGTTTGTAAAAGATTTACTGAGGACCTTTCAACTACCAGATATCAGACAGATTCTGAGGGAAACCACTGCTTCCCTTCCACACATTCCAAATGAAACTCACAGCCCCTTCGCCAGGTGACGATACACCCAGCACTTTGGAATCAAATCCTGGATGAAAGGAAGAAAAGTAGGAAGAAAAATAACTACTCCCAAGAGTTTTCTGCTTCCCATTTCTCTTATACAGCAACCACATCCACCATTCTCTCCTCAGTGATGACAGCTGGAAGACATGTGGGGGAGAAAGAATTTTCCCTGTGTTTCTGACAGTTGCTAGAAATCCTAAACACACATGAAAGCCTTCCAATTTTTCTGCACTCCAAGGGCTTCACCTCAAAGAGCTCCTCCTCCTCTTTAGCTGCTCTCCAGCTACAACCCAGAATACTTGGCCACCAAGACATTACCCTGGTGATGATTTTTGGATCCAAGTAGTTGAAATGCCCTTCCCAAGAAGAGATTTTTGGGAGACTTTTCTTATTTCAGTTTTTACACAATTTGAAAATGGATTTCCTTGCAGCAAAACATCAGTTTTGCATTTTAATAAATTCTCCTCAAGTGGTCTGGCATTGACAGAGTGTAGCTTCATTTTCTAATTCAAGCATAAAGTTTGTAGGGCAAATTATCCCCTGCTGAAAGGCTGTTTGCTTCATTCCTTGATAATGTCACTTGCTAACTCTGAAGGAGGAGCTATGGCTACTTTGTGTGATGCTCGGAGGCTTTAATCTGGCAGCCCTAAAACTCACAGCTGCCAGTTCTTCTTTGATGTCTTATCATTGCCACAGTTCTGTGTGCTTTCAAAAGTTGTTAAAACCCTCTCAGAGCTGATATGTCTGCTACCCAGCTCAGCCCTTCAGAGCCCAGCACTTCCAAGCCTGAAAGCATTTGCACGACTTTCACTCCAATTTCCTTCCTGCAGCCTGATCCTTATGCAGCTGCAAAAGCTGGTCCCCCAGACAGGCTCCAGGTCTCAGTGCTGCCCACCACTTTCTCCTGTGCAGAGGAGTCCTGTCAGCCTGGCCACCACTGCCTGACTAGCAAGAAAGGTGGTTCTGAGATGTTACAAACCATTTCCCTCTCTACTACCAAGGGCTTTATTCTACTCCTGCAAAGAGCCACAGATTTGCAACAACCGGAGCCATGTCAAAGTGCAGTTCTCCAGATCCATGAGCCCTGTTAGCACAGTCACAACACTACAGATTGCACAGGTTAAACATATGTCCCATGCTGGTCCTCATTCCCAGCCTGGCCTCCCAATCACATGGCTGAAGCACCACCATCACGGCAAGGAGAAGAGTCTATCACATGTGCCAGGCTCACCACCAAGGGGGTGCCCTGGGAACTGCGCTCCGGTAGGACTGGCAGCCCAAGGGGGCCCAGCTAACCGTGTGTCACATCCAGCTGGTGCCTGGGGCTTACTGCTGCTCACCGGCTGCTAGACAGGCATGGCAACCTGCAAGGTCAATCAGTAGCTTAGACCTCTGCTTGTTTTATAGACGTGTTTAACAAAAGACAGAACAACTCGAAGGAAAATCACTGGCCACTGACTAGGTCAACACAAATGTTTCAGGGTGTTTTGCTAGGTTTTTTCCTTAACTACTTCACAATATTTTTGAAATGTGCATGGGCAGGGGGCTGCCTTCCTACCCTGTGAAGCAGTTTTCAAAGAAAAGGCACACAAATGAGGTAGTTTGTCAAGGCCGTTATAATTGCTGCTTCTCCCTTGCAGCATTGTAAAGTGGTGGTTTAATTCCTCAGGATGGCCAGTCTGATGAATCCTGAATTTCCTTTAAGTAAATGAATGTGGTATTATGCCTGTGAACCTCTGAACAGCCTCTTTGCAGCAGATCCTGTAAATTTGACTTTGACAAATTAGTATTTAGGTATTTTTGACAATGCTTCTGTCTTCCAGATCTAATTGGTAGACAAGGGCTTTTGTTTAAAAGGAATATTTAAAGATTTAATAGAGAAATACATCAAGTTGAGATGCTCAAAGCACTATAACAGATTTAACTGAAGACAGCAGACTACACCAGAATAGTTAAATCTCTCCAGTGTGATTCGTTTTATAAGCAAGGCTTCCTAGTTCTCCTTTGTTCTTCATTATTCAGAGAGAGAACACAGCAGTTGTGCACAGACACTACCCACACATCTGCTTAAAGCACACTTTTGCCACTGCTAGGCTGGGAGGATCATTACTCCCCACATGCATGAAACCCACATTAGATTGCAAAGCCATTATCAAGAAAGTTCAAATATTTCCCTAGGCCAACACTGCCTAAAGAATTGATTAAAAAACAGTCAGGCCTGGAAACCATTCTCATTATATTCCACAAAGCAAACATGAGGAATAGTCTGCATCTCTAAAACACATTCCTTCCACCCAGTCCCACTTTCAAGTTTTTGCAATTTATGAGAGCAAACAAACCCCAAATCTCATCTGAGGGATGCAATCCTATCGCTAAGAGCCTTTGGAGTGGCTGCAGCCCTTGTGCTGCAAAGCACCTGACTACAATGCCTTACTGTCTGTGCTCCCATGAAACAGGAAGCATTGTAGAGAATTCCAAACGATCCCTTTGTACATCCAAACAAATCAAACATACTGGGGACAACTTTTCTTCAAACTTAAAAGACAAGCAAGCAACCCAGACTGACCTGAAACAAATACCAAAACTAGAAAATAAACATTTACTTTTCCAAATCTTGCTAAATTTAGCTCTTAAATCCCCTACTCTTAGTGTCACGTTTTTGCAAAATTTTAAATAAAAGCTGGGATTTTAACACTACTGTCTTTCATTTCAGATTCCAGAGAACATCATCATCTAAATTTAAATCCCAAGACCAGAAGCAAATATTAAAACCCACTGCATCGCATGATTTTAAACTGTTCTATTATTAGAGGGTTTGGGACCTGAGGAAAAACCCCAAAACAACCAACAGGCAGCATCAACTGGACAATTCTGTTAATAGCAAGGTGAAAAGGTTACAGATATGAATTTACTCACTGAAGTTGAGCTTCTGTTCACTGACACAAGCAAACCAATACATTTTTCAGTGCATGCCAGAAGGATAAACAAAAAAATGGAAAAATGAATATCATTTACCTCTCTCTGAATCCAGGGAAGCATGAAGAAACAGAAAGAGCAAGTTAGAAAGCACTCAAGCAGACAGAGCTCCAGCATATGATAAGACAGGGTAGCTGAAAAGTGCTGTACATTTAACATACACTGTTTGTTTGTAGCACAGCGTATCTAAGCAGACGGTCACTATTTCCTTTTGACACCTTTTTTCATTGAATCTTGTTGGTCTGAAGTTTGTATTTTTGGAAACATGCAGTGAAGCCAACAGGCATCAGCTGAGGCAGCGCAGACATATCAACAGTGAGAGGTAATAAAGCTTAAAATACCACACACAAGTCCAGGAAGTAGTATGCAGAAAGCATAAATAGACGTAGAAAGTGCATGAACCTTCCTTTTTCCAAAATAACACTTTGTACAGCAGACACTGACAAAAGAAACAAGAATAATTCTTCAGGTTGTGCAAACCTTACAGTGTTTAAACTGAAAGAGTAGAAAGATCGTCATCAGTTTTTTTAATGCCTTTTCCAAAAGCTCATGCCCCAAGGTCACTTGGAGTCCTCTGAAAGTTGCACCCTGAAGAAGTGACAGCCTGTGGAACAACCTTCCATGAGCACTGAGCTGAAGTCAGGATGTGTAAAATCACCACACACCTTCATTTCTAAAACACTTCAGCAACCACTAACTCTTGGTATGAGTTAACCAACACCCCTTTCCCACAGGTGGAGGCGGGCAGGAAAGGCACAAGCTTCCCTGGCTGGTGGCTGCCCTTCTGCCCCTTCCTGCAGACCTGCTCTGCCTGCCAGCCCCTGCTCTGAAGCCCTGGAGAGGGCTCCCTGCAGGTCCTGGCACCTACCACAGCCTGCTGCTTTCGAGGTCATGCCAGCCACCACGAAACCCAGCAGGGTGAGCTGGCAGGGACACGTGTGCGTCTGGAGCTTGTCCTGGGAAGAAAGCAGAGTTTCCTGAGATGTGGCCACAAAGGGGGGAAGGACGTGGGTTGCTGCCTGCTTCTTTGCACCTCTCCTTCAACACTGGACACTGCTCTATGCAATGCATAGTGTCTCCACAGGGATAATGGCCACTCTCAGAAGAGAGCTACTTAGTCCTGCTCTCCCACTCCTGCCTCCTGCATGCACCTCACAACTTCCCTTTTTTAAGAAGGGCTTATCTCTAGTGAGCATCTGAGCAAGGTTCGTGCACTGTGTGCAAAAATGTGGGACCCTACATCATCCCAGCTTGTAACTGACTCTTGGAAAAAAAAAAAAGAAGTGGAGTGGAAAAACCATCACATCTCAAGTAGTAAGGGTAGGATTAAAGACAGAGCACACTGAAGGGAAGAGATCCAATTCCCATTACAGATCTCATGTCAGCAAGCTTACAGCAATTGATCTGTTGCGTAGAAATGGCTTAGTGAGTAGATCTGGAATAAACATAGGTTTTCTAAGGCAGGTTTTAACTAAACGTGCATACGGTTTGCTAATGCGTCCGTTCAAAACGGATGTGTATGCATGGAACTAGAGATTTAATTTTTTCTCATGTTGAGATGAAACCTCTCCTGCTGTAAGTTGTACCTGCAGTCCCTTGTAATAATCTCGATGTAGCTCCTTGTGATGAACAGGCATTCACTGCAACAACCTCTCCATGGACATGTTACAGCTCCCATCACAGGAGGTTTTCAATATGTGACTGGACAAAGTGCTAGACTATTTCATTTAGGCTCCCTTTCCCATAAATGACTGCATCAGATGGTCTTTTCATATTCCTTCCAACCAGGGCTGTTCTATGATTCTGTGAAAGCAGCCAAGTTGGAAAGATGATCCATATTTACAAATGTAATGGACATTCCCAGAAATTTCACAACAGAAGCATGAAACTTAGCTTCATTGTAAAGAATAAACACATGGTGCTCTGCTCTACTCCTGTCACACACTGAACTTGGAGTTTCCCCCTTTTCAATATCCAGTGGTGACCTGTGTGGATCTCCCCAGCCAAAACCCCGCTGATTGCTTTGCTTCAGCTACATGGGCTTTCTACTGGGCTTTGCAGAATCAGCAAGCACTTCAACGACTGCTAACATTTTATAAAATTAAGGGGTTAAAATTAGATCTCAACATTGCAAATATTGGAAGACATTCAAGCCTAAACATCGTTGATACTATGTCAGTGCCAATATGAAAATCAGAATTGAAAAGGTAGTATCACTTTCACTTTCTGAGAAAACACAATGTTTCTAAGTAGTATGAGAAGTAAAACGTATTATTTTCTTTGTCCATTAAGCACTGGCTTTATATGAAGTGGACAAACAGAGATGTCCATCTCTCAGAAAAAGCATTATATTGGAGAAACTGCCCTGTAATTTAGACACAATGTACTGGGGGGGAGGACAGGAAAAGAAATGTCTTAGAGACACAAAACATGACCTGCTGGAGCAAACTCTGAAAGGGAGATCTGTTAATTCCCCAATTGTTATGCAAGATACAACTGTACAGAACAATCATCACTGCAGCTGCCAGCCCAGAGAAAAGAGCACTAAAGGAAATTCAGGAAGGTGAGAGAAAAGCAGTTGAGCTGCTGGACTTCCTCAGGCATCAAGAAATGAGTGGGGCTCTGGCTGCCGTGGGATGCATATGAATCAGGGGAGGCTGCTTCCCACTTCTAACCAGTTAATTACAGCTTTCCAATTAACCCAACAACTTTGTATAGAGTGTCTTGTAATTAATGAATTATTTTCATACAAAAGACTATTTCCCTGTATTCTCTTTACATTCTAGTAGCTCAAATATGGTTGAATAATTTAACTTTAAACTTAAATAAACGAATTTTTAAAAAACCACCCCAAGGCTAAAAAGTAGATACAGAAAGTTTCAGTTCAAGCGGTAGATTTTGTTGATTGCTCTAAGTGCCAGAAATGCTGCAAGAGCAGCTGTACAAGTGCTTCGGTGTGCTTCCCGACATATCCCTTTCCAAGCTGACTGAGTTAAAACAGGTCAAGCCAGAGCCTGCCAATAACCTGGGAAGACAATCCCCAGAAAATTGTGTCAGGGCTGCTACACAGGATTTGAGATTCATTTCTGAGGGGAAAAGGCCAAGACCAAGGAAAACAGCCCATGACCTTCCAGCCTGCAGAGGTGGGAGAAAGGACCCCGTTCCTGGAGCAAACCCCAAGAAGACACTGCCTCCCAGGGAAGGTGGTTACAGTCTGTTCCTCCCCATCACTTCTTCCAGGCTCATTTATTCCAGGTTGTTTTCTGACTGGTGCCTTTAGGGACAGAGCATTGCAGTACTGGAAGGGCACCTGCCTCCCTGATCCCTGCTTCACTCCACACTTGCCTCACAGAGGGTCCCCCAGCCCAGGGATGTAGCGGAGGCAGGACAGTTGTAGAGAGGTGTAACTGATGGGGCACTGCTTGAGCACAAGACCATTCCTTCTTTCAGTCCCAGGTTCTGCACGTCAGTGACTGACACAAACTGTATCCTGGGGGCTGACCATTGATGTGCAATGCCCACCCCACAAGCAGGAGGGTGATGGAGGTTTCACTGAGAGGTGAATAAACACCCTTCCACATGGTGCTCATGAGGCCATATCCGCACTTCTGCGTGCAAGTTTGGGCTCACAAATCCACGGAGAGTGACAAACTGGCGTGAGCCCAGCCAAGGGCAACCAAGGCTGTAGGAACCATGCTTGTTTAGCCTGGAGATGAGGTGGGCTTGTTTAGCCTGGGGACAAGTTCATAGGAGAGGATCTAATTAATGTCTCCTACTTGCTCATGGGAGGGTTTAAAAAATAGAGCAAACCCAAGTTTCTTTGCCAAGAGAGTGGGTAAGCCCAGAGATACATACTCCAAGAGGCCGTGCATCTGTTCTTGGAGCCCTATAAATATCAACCTGAAGTGGCTCTGAGGTAATCCTGAACCCTGCCCAGGTTTAGGCAGGTGGCTGGTCTAGCTGACCTGTTGCAGTCCATTTTGGGGCAATATTTTTCCCCTGACTCTGTAACAGAAACACCTCAAAGCACAGATCAGAGAGGCACTGTGCTGGTGGACACGGTGATGCTGTGTTTATGCAGATGACCAACCTATGGGACTGTCTCAAGAGGGAAGAAGGAAGCTGTCAGGGATGAAACACCATGCCCAAGAGCCTCAGCATCTCAGGTGCCCCACACACCATCCCTGTGGCTGGGACAGCAGGAGTTGTCCTGGACTCCAATACTCCACAGTTGCCACTGTTGTGTCTTCTACTTCAATAAGGGCCACTGTAAGACTACAATGTGATGGAGAGCAAATCACACCAAGAAACCTCTCAGGTTTTGTTTTTGTCACCTCCAAAAAGGTATCTAAGGATCAAGGTGATGTTCTCACGCTTGCATGGTGTTTTAGTGTGGCCCCGCACTGCACACAAACCTGTCAAGAGTGTTAGGGGTTTAATCCCCTGTAACTGGCAGAGGCCTACAGCCCAGCCATTTTTGTGACTGACGCATTCAGCTAACTTTGTGAAGACACGGTTAACACTTCACACCTCTTCATTCCTGTAGCTTCCCCTGGAGTCTGGCATACTGCAACTTCCCCAGTCGTCTTTTTATGCAGATCAGAAAAAAAAAAAAGGCTGCCATGTGTTAACTACACCATAAGGAAGTACAAAGGTCTACCCTGCAACTTCCACGGTCCTTCAACATTTTCACATGGGACTACACCCACCAGCAGCAGCCCTGATCATCTCTCTTCCTAAGAGATACTAACCAGCTGAAATGTCTTTGCTGTCAATTACTGTAGAGTTTTAATGGAGTAAAACATATTTAACGTGATTAAAAATAGCAATGCATTGCATGAGCCTTCTGTCTTTATTTACAGTTACAAGTATTTGCCTGAACACATCCTCTGAGGCACAGAAGAGGCCCTACTCTGATTCTCTAATTTGTAATTACAAAGTCTAGTAGCACTTAATGCAGCAAAATCCCTATGTAAAATGTAGTTACACCTCAACAACACAACATGAACAAATAAAGGAAACAGCCTTCATTTCTGTGCATTTGAAAGCCTCCCGTTGCTTAGACAATTATTATGTCCTTCACTTTTGTATGCCATTAGAGAAATAAAGTTTCTTTTAATGAAAGGAAAAAGCTGTGGTTTGTAATTTTTCTAAGGGTTTGGTAACTTTTTAAGGGTTTTTTTTGTTGTTTTTGTTTGGGGCTTTTTTTGTTGGTTTGTTTGGTTTTGTTTGGAGGTTTTTTGGTTGGTTTGTTTTTTTTTTTTAAGTAGTCCTTAAGCCTTTTGTCTCCCAACAAGTGTTGAAGTTGCAAACTATTCCAGCAGACTGGCCTTGAGTTTCTGGGTCCCTGCCACTGCCAGGATGGAGACTGAGTAGAAATACAACTAACGCTCTCTGCATGAATCCCCTGTTCATTGTGGGCCAGATTGTGCCATCAATTTTTAAGCAATTCTCCACTGGTAGCAAAGAAGATCTCTGCTTAAAAATTGATGGCTTGATCTAGCCTTCTGTTGCTAATTATATATTATGAAGACTACTATAACCTAATCAGATTCTGTTTTTAAAATAAAAATATGAGGCACCCTGACATGTTATGCAAATCCACATTTTGTAAAGATTAAATTGTACTCTTAAAACCACAGGAGTGTGGTTTAGAGTACAGACTTTCTGAATCAGTAAGCCCCATTTAGTGGGGCTTTTAGTATTTTGTCAGATATCAATGTGATGTCTAGCACCCAAACTATGAAAGTTTCATAGTTTGGTAGTTAAACTTCACATTCCTATCTGACAGCCAAGCTGGTTCCTTGCTGTTCTTAAGTCCTCTCCATAAATAACCAACCTCAGGTCACTTTGCCATTCCTTCAGGGTTTCCCTCATCTGCACACACTCGGTTACTGAAGACCTGAGATTAAAGAGAGGGTGCACTTGGAACCCCCTGAAGCACACGGCCATCCCAGGTACCTCCTCTCCTGATGTAAACTAGAGACGTCTTTCGTAATACACTGCAGGTCATTTCCCTCTCGCTGGGACATGTTGCATTTGGCTGGTTAGGGAAAACAAACACATTTCTGGAAGCATGAGAAGAATGTTGAACAGCAGGCCACCTTTCCCCCAAATCACTAGAGCACCATTTTAGATGGACTGGTTCGATATTCCCAGGCAAGCAGAATAGGACAAGAGGACACAGTCTTAAGCTGTGCCAGGGGAGGTTTAGGTTGGACATTTAGGAAGAAGTTCTTCACAGAAAAGGTGATTGGGCATAGGAATGGGCTGCCCAAAGAGGTGGTGGAGTCACCATCCCTGGAGGTGTTTAAGAAAAGACTGGATGTGGCACTCAGTGCCATGGTCTGGTGTTAGGTCATAGGTTGGACTCAATGTCTCAGAGGCCTTTTCCAGCCTAGTTAATTCTGTGATATAAGAATTTCTGGTTCAGGTTATTAAACAATCATAAANTATAATTGATATAAGAATTTCTGGTTCAAGTTATTAAACAATCATAAATTAAGCCATAAGCGTTATTTCTAATTTGGAAAATTCTTAAAACATATTAAAAAGGTTTTAATATCACATTAACATAAAAATACTACTACTACTACAAAAAAAAAAAAGGTTATGTTGTTCATTTGGCAGATAACAAAAAAAGTTCCAGGACAGGCCAGTTATTTTCTAATAGGTGGAAACGAAACAGAACACTTTTTACTGACTTGATATCCCTGATTTAGAACTGTTAAATTTCAGAGTTTGACCTATTTTAACTTTATCCAGAGAATAAAGTTCTCTCAGACTATTTTAAACTACATTGAAGCAAAGTCTATACTCTAAAACAAATTTGAGCTTTACAGTGCAGTTGAATTAACACTAGCACTCTAATATAAACTTAGCACAACTTTGACCACCGTAACAGTGTTACTTCATGGCACGAAATACAGGAAACTGTGAATGATGAATCAGAAAGCCTTGATGAATTCCCAACAGACTGCAAAAATACAAGAAATACCACAGACCTTCAATACACACCTTGATTATCTAAAATACTAGTTTAAAGGGTTTGTTCTCCATCTGTATTGCAATTGATCTATGTTTAAAATGTCTTCATAGAGTTTACGTATACACACCTGCTCATTGTAAAAGGGAAAACTAACCTGTATTTTTAAAAAAAATCAAAACTTTAAAAAAACCCCAAACAAATAAAAAAAAACCCAAAAAAACCCTTAAAAAGAAATTGTAACTGGTATTATATAAGAAAACCCCGCTATCTTTCCCTTTCTCTCTTTTAAATCCTTATGAAAATAAATAGGCCACTTTTTACTGAGAAATGCTCCAGGGCTAAATAATATTCTTTTCCTCACTCACAAGTTGTTATAATTACACTAACCACAAAGCAACAGCTACAAGAACATAATTAAAGCCATAGTTTTAAAAGATGAAACAGATCATTTACTTCCCTCATAGACTCAGCTATCTTTTAAGAAAGCAAAAATTACTGCACAGAGCAGGGAGAGCAATGAGGTTCCATAACATGCGAGAAACCTAATTGAGGAGTGAAGCTGCTGAGTTTAAAGAAAAAGATAAATGTGCTGTCTCTCTTCCTTCCCCATGCACCCAGCATAGTAAGGACTCAAAGCTATATATCAATTAACAAATCAATGAAATTTCTCCTGCTGCAATTTCTTTATAAATTCAGATGGGATTAAGCAAGCATGGAGACCTCAAGGCAATAGATTACATTTAATCATGAAGTTTCTTCTTCTGTCAAGAGCTGCTCACCATTTCACTTCAACTAAATACGTTATAACGTGCATGAATACCCACATATAGTGCAATACCTTTGCCATTAAACATGTTCACTTCTTTTGAAGATTTACACAGATTGTTCAATCTCCATTGTCAGTTGTGGGCTGAAAAAAGGAAGCCCAGACTCTCTAGATAGAAGTTAGCTGGGAATTAGACATCAATAATTATACAGGTGGTGTAAGTTGGGAGGGAAAACACACAGAGCTTTCTTTGCTTTAGCAAATGAGGTTTCTGCTGTTCTTAACTACAGCATCTTTTCATCCATTAACACGGCATTACCAGTAAAAACAAATTATGATTAGCCTCTACAGAATCAGGCTGGTCAGTATGCAGTCAGTAACCACAGCCAGTTTAGGAACATGTAATTCTGAGCTGAACACAGTCCCACAAACCTATTAATCATCAGGATCCATTAGTTAGCTTACTGCTCAAATGAGCAACATCTGAAGGGATAAAGGAGAGGGAGAACAGCATCGAACACTTACCGCTCAGCACACAGTCCAGCATTTCTGCTACAGTGCTCTCCTGAAGGTTGTTAAGTGTCAGCTCTTGGAGAAAAGAAATCTGACTTGCCTTTGTCACACTAGGAGCTGTAATTTGCCTTGCAGGCACCACACAGTAGCTTTAGATTAATAGACCATAGCTTTGAAAATACAGCTCGAGACAAAGGCTACACTAATGCAAAACTGTTGTCTGAGGGGGGGCGGGGGGTGGAAGGGGGAAGGGCTGAGGTTTTTTTTCCTTGTCACTTTCAAAGTTTCTTACCTTTTTGTTGCAGCAAACAGGAATTAAATGCCAAGCACGTCATACACAAACACCCAAGCCAATGCTCTGACTGGTCCCCGTCTCCGTTAGTGGGTATCTAGCCATGAGATGATGCAAGTGCACTTGATGCAGCCGCGTACTTGTACTTCAACGACGGGGGCCAAATACCCCTGAGAACAGCAGCTCATTCATTTTGCATCGAACTGAAGCACATCATGTCAGCTCCCACTCTCCCCACGGACTGTGCATGCTTGTGTTTGCCGGCTCCAGCTGTGAGCGAGTGGGTGCTTCTCCCTGGCGGGCCGGCTCCTTCAGGGGTGTGTCTTTCCCTCCCTTCCCATCCCCTCTGCCGTTTGCGCGCTCCCCGCGCCCTGACCCACTGAAGAGGTGTCCCTCCTCCGCTGCTAACGAAGCTTCACTGCTACGCGTTGTGTTTTAGCCAGTAAACTTCAAAGATTAATCTTTTGTGACAGAAGTAATCTTTTGGGGAAAGCTGAAGTGCACAGGCAGTCTGCCCCTCTCAATTTTCCAAAACCTCTGCAAAGCATTCACAACATAGCTCTGCACTGAGTGCAACAGAGAAAGAAAGTCTCCTTAAAAAGGCAAAAAAGATTTACAGCTAAATCTAAAAATTCAGACACAAGTAAAAACTGCATTTACTTCAAAAAAAAGGCATATGCTTATGCTAGAAGTGAGATCTATCCTTCAGCTGCAAAAACAAACACACCAAATAATTTGATTTTCCAGAACTGGCACAGGCACTAATAGTAAATCCAGTTTAGAGGTGTTGCTTGCACTAAAGGTTATAGTAAACACAATGGTCCTGGAGCTCTAGTTTTTATCTGGCAAAACTCCCCATCAAATGTGCTCAGTCAGCAACAAAGAGCTGCTTCTGGCAGGGACTGCACTTAAAATGTATCAGGGCTTAAACCCTATTCCAGGTCATTCAGCTTTCACAGCTACCTGCAGCATTGCACATCACTCCTCCTCAGTTCAGGGGGAAGACTGGGGGAAGGTAAACTCTGACCAAGGAACAACCCCAAGTTTGCGAGGACATGGGTCACCACCCTGAAAGTCACTCTTCTCCATCCAAGGGAATTTCTCCTTCAAATGTGCCAGCAGAGCTGTCTGTGGGATCACACCTGTCTTCTCCAGGGAAAACGAGCCAACATGAAAATGCCCACCAACAAGTCTCTTTAAATTATCTGAGCCAAACCTGAGTGAAAGTAGAGCAAGGAACATGACCATGGATATTTCCACCAGCAGAGTTGAGAGGGTGAAAAGCAGTTAAGGACAATCTTCTGGCAGTCACTTCTTTCAGCCACACAGATGCATAAGGAGCAGGATGTTTTTTTCACCACCTAAACATACCCTGAGAGTCTAGTCAGATTCCTTCCTTCCTTCCTTTCTTCCTGCTTATCATCAACAAGGTTTGGCAGAACCAGTTATGTTCAAGCAGCAACCTGTGCCATCCCAAAAGCTTTCCACTGATTTCCAGGGAGTAACTGGAGGGAATTTAATAAACAAATCTGTTGATGCTGTCTAAGATAAAACAGCTCCAGCTCCTACTTGGATGTGCTGAATGCCCAGTGCTAAGAAGAATTCAAGGCCATGAAATAATTTTTGCACTGTCCAAGCAACTTCTCAAAAGTCTTGATACAAATGTGGAATTGTGGGGAAAGAAAGGGGCATTTTATTGACAAACCAAGTGAGACGTGAAACTGGTTAATGAAGTAAAATGTAAATGCATTACATTTATAATCTAGGTTCCAATATGCATTCAATGTAGCTTCTTTACGTTTGAAAATGAGGACACAATTATTTTGATAACTATTAACTATTATGACAAACCTCTCCATTGCTTTTGTCCTCTTTTAGTCTTGGTAAGTAGAATACAAGAGGATATGGTAGCCTTCCAGCTGGCCAAACAACAGCACTCATGAGAACAATGTCAGACTTCTACTTAAAAGGCTTCTAAGGAGAGAAGCCAGATTTTGCCATTTTAATATGCTGGAACAGTTTGTGGGAGAGAACTGCTCTTCTCTGACCCTCCTTCAGTACGAAGAAAGGAAAAGATATTCAGAAAACTTTCTAAACTTGTAAAAAAAGTATAATTAAAACTAAATCCCAGTTTTCAAGTTATTACTTAGCTTTTCAAAAGGTGAACTGGGGTTAAATTCTAATCCTGTGTTGGTTTTGATATTTTGTTAGATGCCACACTTACTGCCTGTTCACCTGTCAGTAATTACATGGCTAGATACAAACGTGTTTCAAGGAATAACCTGCCCTGGTTTCAGCATTTCACCTTCCCTTGCCCCACACCCTCTGTTCCTCCAAGTTTGTTGCTTCTAGTTGCTATGTATGAAAAGGGCAACAGATTTACCTCTGCCACCAGCTATAGGAAAATCTCAGGGCTTGACCAGCAGGCAGTTTCTGAAAATGAAAAACGATCTGGGCCAAATCTCTTCCCATTTGTGCACAAACAATTTGCTTAGTAACTACGTTTGTGTCGTTGTGGCAAAACATAGCTTTACCAATTCTCAATCACACCCAAAAATGTGAATTCAAACATGCATTAAAAATTTTAGGTATAGGCTTTGGGGTAATGGTGCTGGTGGTCTGATTTCTTCCAGTTTACTTGGCCAAATATCTTTATTCTGAAAATGAAAGGTGAAACTCATGCAGAAGTATTCTTTCATGAACTGTATTGTAAAGAATAATCATCGACATACAAGCTTTGAGACCAGTCCTGGAAGTCACAGAACTCCGCACTGGCTGCCAAGTTTGGCTGACAAGCTCCCCTTAGCAACAACTGCTACCAAAAACACAGTGAAAAAATTTCCAGGGCAAACACCACACTGAGTCCCATTTCCCACTGCCAGCCAGGCACTGTGAACTTAGAGCCAAATCCCTTGGCAGGAAGGATCTTTGTACTGCAATTTACCTGCAGGCTGCAAAAGAAATAAGCTTGCAGCAAGTAATGGGTCAAATTTACACTCACAAAAACATCACAAGCAGCCAGCCCTGCCAAGGTGAAAACTGCCCAGGAGAGCTCTCAGCTCATGAAGACCTGACAAATCCAACTCCTGCACTGCCAAAAGTGCCAAATCAGGGTAGAAGGGGTGTTTTGGGGCATGCCTGGTGTATAAGTAACACCTCTGTTATTCTAGGCTCTCCAAGCTGTCATGTGCTGCCCTCTCATGGGTCCACAGCCGGGGTCTATTTCCCAGGCTGCTGTGCTCCTCACTGGGGATGAGGTTCAGCCAAGCTCATAATAAGGAAATGGGTATTTAACACCATAAAGAATCTGGGCAGATCTCCATGCACTTGGTAGCAATGACGTGCCCAAATCTCTGGTTAAACTGCCAGTGAACAGCAGGGCACCTGAGTAAATGAAATTAGCTTATCCTCGAGACACAGGGGTGGGATTGTGTTCTCCCCAGACTGATCAAATATTCCCACTGCATGGCCAGAAGCTCCATCTCAGAGTGAAATACCAAGTATCCCATCACACACAGCCCATGTAATACTAGCAGAGCTATAGATGGGCTGAAGAACCAAAAACACTATCAGCATCTGAGATCCTCATACTCACTCTGAGCATGTGCAAGGACTGGATCCAAGGGTTTCCCATACACAAAATTTTGAGGAAAAAAGAAAATGAGTTTATGAGTATGGAACTTGGATTCAGGTTGCAGTTTGTTTCAGCTTGAGCAAAAGGAAAATGATATTATAGCAACATATCCATGCTGTGAGGCCAAGAGTGTATTTTAGTCAGTCCTAGCAGCTGCACTCATACTGCTGGCTCACAACTGTACACTTGCAGTCCTACACTTGAGGTAAAAGCAGGAGCAGGTTTGCATACCAGCTCATGCTCCTACAGCACTCAAAAGCTCTACTTCTGCCCTACAGGAAGAGGCACAAATGCTTCCCAAATTAGCCCTGCCTTTTGCTATTCTGAAGCATCCATCCTATCCCTGACACAAAACATTTTGACATTTCCAGGAAACAAAATATTCTTTTTGCAAAACTCAGAGCACAACAATATTGTTTAGTCTTTAACAGCCTAGAAGCTTAAAACCTCCCCTTAATGTGATTATCTACTTCCACCACAAATTATCAAGCAGTAACAGCAGTGCCAATCTTCTAATTTACCTGAAATTTCCTATTCTTTTTGAAAAGAGAGGAGAGAAGGTGAGAAGCAAGTGAGGAAACATTTCAGAAGTTTTAAATCCTGAATTCAGACAGGTGTATGAGAATCTCCACACATGTCACAGAATGAGTTTCTAAAATCCATGGATGGATGAAGAAAATTTGAAATACTACCTTGAATCCTAAAGACTCCAAAGTGACAAAGTGAATATAGCATTTATGAATGCCTGAGTTGGCAATACTCAGAAGAGCTTTGTTTGTTTTTTTTACATTAAGGCCCTCGAAGCCATGCATGCACTTTATAAATGACAGAAGGCAAGAACAATTGCTCAGTTTGCTTTGTCTAATTCATCTCATTATGTTCCTGATGGTGGCTGAGTAAGAGCAGAGATGAAAAGCTATTTTCCTAAATAAATACAGACAAGTGTCCTCCAATAGAAAAGAGAGAAAAAAAAGGAATCTTCCTAAGTCATTTATTTTCTTGTGGGTGTGGGCAGGTTAATCTAAAGTGCCTATCTCCATTGGAGATACACATATGAAGTTTCTTGAGGTTCTTCAGACACTGCAAAAAAAGAATAGGCAGAAAATAAACTTCTTATTCAATGAAGAAAGACTGATGAAACACAACTGCAAAGCAAATGCAGTTCAATACACCCTTAGCAAACTGAACTACACCTGTGATAGCTTGCCAAAGGAAGGACCTTCACTGCTCTGAGATTGTCTGCCATGAGGACCCAGGTGGGCCCTTCCAGTCTGAGCTACTGAAAAGTAATTCCATAAGTAATCTACCATACCTCTTTCTGCATCTTGTTGACAAATACAGCATCATTACAAACACTGCTGTGTCAGTATAAGGTATCCCAGAACACAGGCTAGCTCACTTTGACAGGATCTTGTCTGAAGTGGAAAAACTCACTTCATTGATGTTAAACATGGGATCAGGAGAATACCAGGTCAAACGTTGAAGATGGCCACCTTGCAGACCTTTAACTCTTTTATACTTTTAAAAAACCCATAGTAGGCTCCTTACTTTTCCTACTGCTGTTTTGTTTTTGTACGAGAACATTAGTCCTGCTAAAGAAATAACATTTACACCATCCTGATGCCCCAAGAGGTACTACATTGATTTTGCTGAGCAGCATTCAGGTTTTTGAGGTCCACCTCTGTAAGTTATGGACTAACTCAACTCATGGTGAAGTTAATAAAAAACTTCCCATCATTTATAACAGGAATTTGGTCCAACTCAGGAGGCACAAGTGTACATCCAGCCAACTTTGAAATTAATCAAGGTGGGAAGAGGGGAACTTCAAGCAATAAAATACTGAAATTTTAGGGATAATTGAGTTCTATGTTTAATGCATCATTCAGACTACAAATTCAAATAATTATTATGGGATTAAGATGAATAGCATTTGTATGAAGATGACCATCATCAGAAGAGATGGAGGTATAATGCACACAGTTTTTTCAATGTCACTAAGCACAAATTTCTTTAAAAAAAATACAGATGTTAATGTAACAATTTCTAAATACAAAAATGAGTCAGTCAATAAATAAATCTCTAAATGTTTAAGACACTTGAATTATCTGTTGACAAAAATCTTTTCATTTGCTCAAATTAGTGTTTAAATTCCTGCTAATCAATCTGCCCATATCAAAGAGGCTTCAGCAGGCAAGCTACCTCCATTGCCAGAGGCCAAATTGTGCTGAATACCGCTGACAAACAAAGGCCCTTTCCTTGGTGGAGCCAGTGTTAGGAAAGAAGCCAACATACTATTCTCAGAATTAAAATCCTGAAGTGAAAATGCTTTCTAAATACATGGCATGGATAAGACAGTATATGCTATGATTTACATCAAAATGCACTGCATATAAATATTTGAATTGCAATCAGCTAGCAGCAAATGTGAAAAAGCATCTAGAGGCAGATGTAACACTTAAATAATTGAAGTGGTAAATTGATAGCAAGAGCATCCTCTTATATCTTAGAGGCACATTTCATATTATTATTTAAGTGCAGGTAGTCAAGTTTGTGACTGTGCTTAGAGAGACACACAGGACAAAGGCTGTACCTCGTTTTACTATTGCATGTAGCAAATGCCAGAAGGCGTTCAGTGGTCTACAAACACATAGACATGTCACAAGTTCTCTTGGTATCAGGACAACACTCATGCAAACATCAGAAGTGTTTTCACGTAGATGGATATAAATATTTACACAGAAAAGGTGTATATAGAAATCCTACCCCTCTCTCTAACCCGCCAGTACAATACTGGCAGAAGCTGTTTGGACAGGAAGAAGAGCTACACAGGCCACTTTCTGTCTGTACTTTTGCTTTTTAATTTGCTACATTAGAAAGTTGTGAATGTCCCATATTTCATTAACTAGCATAACAGTGAGATAATTGAATGAAATGCTTTCTACTGCACAAAATATTTTTTCCCTCTCTGTTACTTTTTCAGAAATTATTTGCCTAGTAACAATTTTTAGGAAGGCAAAGTTTTGCTTACAATAGAAAACAATAAGCAAAGTAATTAGATGTCTTACAAAAGGTTGACATTTTCAAGTGAACCACCACACAACCGAGAAGTCTTTTACTGCTCCTACAAACATACTACAATCAAAGCTGCAGAGAGCTTTAGGGAACTTTTAGTCAGCAAGGTGTTAGTAAGTATTCTTAGCACAATTCTTCTTAAAACACTGTTCAATGGCCTATGCTCTCCATGGCTTTTCTCCTCAGAAGATTTTTTATATGTCTACCTTAGTACTAACTGAACAGCTTCAATATACATTAGATAACAAAGGGCGATCACTAGTGGACTAATTTGGTTTCCTCTCATCTACTACAGAGTAAAAAAGACTAAAAAAAGTCTTGAGATGAGAATGAAAGAATACAGTGAAGTTGCTACTGGGTTTTTTTTTGTTTTGTTTTGTTTTTAAGAAAAGTGTTATTTAATTATTTGACAGCTGTTTATTCCATAGGCGGCTCCCTCTATACACAGTCCCTATGTTGATATAGCCTCTGAGAGATGTGTAATTAAGAGTAACTTCAGCACTGCTGAAGATAAAGGGGGTGAATGAAAGGCAGGCACCTTCAATCGACTCCAAATGGTTTGGGAAGGAAGATGCTCTTTTTTGTTTGCATAGCCTCCTTGGAGAGGAACTAACAGAAGGTGTATGCACCCAAGTGATGACCACACAAAGTAAATAAGGTAAGTTAAACCATCTTTGTAAGGTAAGATCAAAGCTTCTAACTGGGTGTTGAAATCCAGGAGGTTTGTAGAGAGTCTGGGAGTTTTCTGTTGAGACCTATAGAGCTGGACAGCAGCTGTTTTTTGCATCACTTGCATCACTGTTTTGCCATGGAGTTGAAGCAGCAGTAACTTAGAGAAATCCAGTTGGGACACAGCACCTGCTTGATTAACATACAGTGAAAAGAACAGTAGAAGAACTCATCATATTTCTACCCCAAACTGGCAGTCAGTAGCTCTCCTGAGCCACAGACACTTTCACAGGCAGCCCAGCTGTTCTCCAGGGACCTCTGTGATAGCCACTTAAATTCAGAGTTTACCCTAGCTGTATCCTAAAGTGTTTGAGTTTAATAGCTGAAATAACAGGGAATATGTGCAGATTTTCTAGCACAAATTTGTATAAAGGCTTTAAGCCATAGACTCAGTCAATATGCCATCTTATTAATTGAGACAACCTGACTATATTGTAGTGGTTAGTTGTAGCCCACGTCTAGATATATCATTTGTGTTAAATGAAACTTGTACAGTTGAGTAATTTCAAGTGCTATTTTAAAAGATTCAGGTTGGAGAATTTCTTCCCAGAAGCAGTGACTAGACATTGGAATGGACTGCCCAGGGAGGTAGTGGGGTCACCATCCCTGGACGTGTTCAAGAAAGACTGGATGTGGCACTTGGTACCATGGTCTAGTTGACAGGGTAGTGATTGGTCTAAGGTTGGACTCAGTGATCTCAGAGATCTTTTCCAACCTAATTCATTCTGTGTTTCTATGTAATAATTTTGCATCTCATTAGTGACATTACTCAAAAAGGATAGAGAGATGCTGCCCTAGCACAGTTGAAGCCAGTAGCAATAGAAAACCACTGGTGCAAAACTACACGTGTTTCAAATTATGTAATATTTCAAGTTAATACTGGCCTATTTCAATGCATCTTCAGTCTACTGTGTCTTTCATGTTAAATCCTGAAGCTAAAATAAACCAGTTTAATGAATCAAAGTATGAATGCACACACATAGCTTTTTGCACCCACTTAACCATATTTGCTTGAAAACACATTAATTCTGTAAGCTTGACTGGATTCCCCCTTTCACAGCTGTATTGTTCCATTACTCCCTCCTAGAATACACTGCACTTCCAAAACAATAACGTCAGAGCTTATGGATATAAATGGGAAGTTTTGCATAAATAGCCACCTAAACTATTTCTTAGTGAGAAGGGAAAATGCTACCAAAACTTAGAGAAAAGAATCTTCAAGTGCAGCTGGCTTAGGGAAGAAGAAAAAGCAAAAGATAACTGTAAAAAACCCAGCTAAGAAGAGAGGTCAGAAAAGCCAGTAAAATCCTTTTCCTCCAGTGTAATCCCTCACCTATGCCCTATTTACACAATTCCTTACAGTATGTTCTGTCCTTATTCCAAGGTTACGGGGACCGAAGGGAATAGGCAATATTGATTAACAGTGTTTCAGAGATTGAAGAGCTCAGCTGAAATTACACATTCTTTGAGAGGTGTTATCTTTTCAGAAGAGCAGGTGTGAACACCATTTCAGTTTTAATTTATTTTCTGCTTTTCTTGACCATGTTGCTAATGCAGAAGAGAAAGTTTATTATTCATTATCTTGTGCAGTTTGATAAGCTTCTCTCAGTGAATTGAAGAAAGACTCAGAGCACATTCAATCATCACCTCAAAGGGAAGGCAATCCAAAAAACCTTAAACACCTCCCTGAATGATGCAGCTAGAAGCCACAATGCATCACTGAAGACTGTTGTGTTGCTTGTACACAAAATATTTTCTGAAAAGATAAATGATAAATTAGAGACAAAAAATGATATCCCAAACACACCAAAATGGTATTTATTGTCTTTATTTGTTTTAGCTTTTATTTGTCTAATTAAGGACAGGTTTCCCTCCTTAAGTCTCATGTCCATGTGATAGACATGCACTGTAGCTCAAGCCAGGTAATATCTGTAAGTACAGTCTCAGCTATTAAATACAGAGTGACATCAAACAGGCAGTCAACTTGCACCACAGCTTCCACACTCCCCACTCACCCCTCTTCTATCCTCTAACAAAGCAGTGTTCAGACATGTCCTTACCCCTCTTAGTTGGACACACACTCAAAACTGAAAAGAAAATATTTAACCTGCTGTAGCACTGTTGCTCAATTGCGATTTTCCAGTTCCAGATGTCAAGAGAAAGGTTCCTAAATCTGAACTTAGATACTTGATTTTCAAAGACACAATGTGCAGAGATCCTACTGAAGTCAGTGGACAGCACAGGTGTTAAACACCTCTGAAACCTGGACATTTTTGTTAACCGTGGAAAAAGCAAGACAGCACACTATTTTTAATTCCCCATATTCTGAGGAACTTGAGCCACAACTTTACATCATTTCTTCCTCATTTTCCACTGATTCGTCCCATTTTCATCACTTATATCACCCAAATAGTTTTCTCTTGTCCTAAAAGCCCCCAAGATAACAGAGCTCAGATAATTCGTATTGTTATTATTCTCTTTCAGCTGTAGAGGATTACGTCCATCTGACCTGGGGCATCTATTCATTTTGTTGTCTGCTCTCCGTTTCTGAGGCAGCTTGAGCTTCACCTTTGGTGCATCCCTTGTTCTACTTTCTTCAAGGCCCTGTCTACCTTTCTCTCCTTTTTGAATCTCAGCTTCATTTTATTCCTATGTCTAGGCAGCAGAAAAACAGCAGCAGTTCAGAGAAGCAAGGCAGTGGACATCCACACAGATGAAGGGATCCCCACCATTCCCACCTGATAAAAAGGGCATTATTATGGCAGAGGAAGGAGCACAATGCATTCACATCATCCAGAGTGTTTGTGGTCCGAAAACCCTAATATCAGATAATGTGCCTCTCCCTTCACCTAAGAACCAAAAGTAACCACGCTCCCTCCTCCGCCTGTCAGGAAAACACACAAACTACACATCAAAAACAAACCTGCTCTCTGTGGTGACAAAGCCAGTGGATGAACAGACATGCTATGTGTTATGTCCAACATACCGGGTGCCTTCCATATTCAGACCCATCAAAACTGTCTCCTGGATTCACCAGCAGCCCTCCTTGCCAGCTAACCACAGAATATTTCAGCTGGATATACTGCTGTTATATGAAGGAGAGAAGAAACTGTGATCTTTCAGGCAACTGAAGTCCTGTAGATCTTTTAAAACTTGAGGTGGGCTTCGGACTGGTGGAAGAGCAATGAAGATAAAGGAGGATGCAGGGAAACGTGCTAACGGACTCTCATTTACAAAACTGATGAGCCATTGCCTTTTCTCTCTTCCTTGTTAGTGAGCTGCTCAGAAAGCAAAGGGCATGCACCAGCAGTCCAGGAGGAGAGACAAAACCCAACCTGAGGAATGATTAATGTGCAGTCGTGCAGCTTGCAAGTGAAAAGAACAGCCCTTTTATAGCCTCAGTAGGCTGAGGCTGTAAACATGCTTTTAATGATGAGGAAAAAAAAAGGCATGTACAGCTTGTTAAGAAGCAAACACAGCACTGACAATTCTTCACTGATATACCTGTGACACCTCCATGTGACAATGACCTTACTGATCTTGAAATCAAACTGTTTATGCAACTGCAAGGACTGTTCTTATTTACAAGTAATACTAAATGAATCATCATGACTGTCTTCAGTACAGCAGGAGAGGAAGACTGTACAAAGGACAGTGGTTTTTCCTTCTAAAAATCACAAGGTATCACCTAAGAAACCAAGTCTGCCAAAGGGTTGAACATATACCTTTAATGCCCATATATACGTATCAAATATAGGAGCTCAGTGTACACATACATACACGCACACCCACCAATTTTTGGAAATCTGCTGTTGTTCATGATTTTAGGAAGGCACTCCAGATCTTTTAAAATCCAACATATTTTACTGACTAATCAATTGAAAACAAGGGATGAAACACAAAATCACCACACAACCCAAGTTAACCAAATGAGGAAGCCTTTGCTTACCCCAGGATTGTTAAATAAGAAACTCCAAAGGTCAGGATAATAGTGTAACATATGGAGACAGTGATTACAGTCTCCTGAAAGATGCTTCTGCCTGAGGTAAGTTACCAGCCACATCCTTAGATTAAACTTACATCAGCAGACCTCTGTATTTCATCAATCTGTCATTATAGCAGAGCTTAGAAAATCATCTGCTCACGTGTCATTAGAAAATCTCTACATCTTCCAAAGCAGAAACTACCCAAATAAATTAGTACAAGCAAAAGAGTTAAAAGGAGGGCCTGCAGACCATTTTGGGGTTCAAATAGGTCAAAACACAGGGAAATATACATTTCTATAGTATTTTACAACTGAAACACTACTTTTCACAAAAAATCCAGTATGTTTTATTATACGGGTTCTTGGACTAGAAGATATAGCTAATGAACAAAATCCATGTGCAACAACTTCTGGAAGAATTTCCCACCAGAAACTGGGATTTCATCAACTTCATGAACACTTAATGCACCTAAGCAGCAGTGTGATCCCCTCACTTTTTATCTGGTGATGGCAAACACATAATCAGGGAAATGCTGCTTTTGCAGTCAGTGAGTGGCTTTGGTATTTCTCTCCTCAGTAGCAGGAGGTGATTTTACCAGGATGAACACAAGGACTGTGTGCTAATGTATACATGAGAAGAGTTACACTGCAATTTCCAGCTCAGCAATGTGGTTTTCTCAGCTTGTGTTCTCCTGTCACCAAATGCTTTTTTCTTGTGTGTTAGTGCTTCTTCAGCAAATGGTACATCTTTTATGCCACTCCTCAAAGCATGTTTCCTACACAGAACATCTCTACACCCAAAACAGATTATGCAGTCTGATTATCTGATTATGCAGTCATAAGTTTGTTCTTTCTGCTTGTAGTTTTGATCTTCTGCTATTTAACATCACATGCAGTCTGAGTTTACTTACAAATAATGGCTACACTGCTTTTCCCACAATCTTGCTTTTTAAAACATGTCAATAAAACAATTAACAAATTAAATTTAAAAAAGAGTGGGCTCCAGTCCTGAAAGTCATTCTGGACACAACATTTCTGTAGAAGCATCTATCAAAATTCTTAGAAATGGCTATAATAGGAAAATGCTGAAATAAAATTTCTTAAGACGAAAAACCCCAAATTCCAAAAAAAGCTGCTAAGAACAGTCATGTGCCAGCAAATTAAATATTAAAGCTGGTTTTGACTTTGTGTTTAATACCTAAACACAATGTATATAAAATTTTAATAGACTATTTCTTGCTGTTCCTTCCAGCAACTGGTCAAGAAAAGTCATGCTCTCTAGAAATAAGAGGTGTTCACTTTGAACACAGAAAGGCCCACTTCCACTACTGACAGTTGAAACATATGAAAAAGATAGTTTATTTCCTCTGCCAGTTTCTCTGCATTGTCAATTTCACATATAAAACCTCTTTTCAGGAAAACAGTTGAGAAAGCTGATACTTTTTATGACCGGAAGGAAGAACAGGGTTTGATGGGTTCTTGTTGCTTGTATTTTTTATATTGGACCTGTACTTCTCCCACACTTTCCATAACGAAACATTTTTACTTAATAGAGACATGAGTTTCTGCAGAAGTCTTAGCAGAACTGGAATTCATCTTTGGCCCCCAGATATGGCATGAAAACGGGCGGGAGTGGGATCAGAGATTTCCTATGTCTTGCACGTAGCTCGTGGTAAATGCTGTGGCATACCAAAGCCGGTCAGAGCAGACAGAATGACCTGTGCACACGCAGCCTTTCTCAACAACTCCTGTCCTATTGAAAGGGCTTCTATTCATTTAGGGGAGTCTGCTAGTGCCTTCCACCCCCAGATACATTTCACCAAAAGCATACAACTTTATTGGTGCCACGTGATTGCAAAAGGTACATTTCCCTTAAATGTTTCCTAAAAACATCCATGACCAGTTCTGTCTTTAGGAAAAGCAGGTACCCGTCCTGAAGAAATACAATTCATTATCTTATTTTATAGAGAACATAATGAAATTATTTTATTTTACAAAGAAATGTAAGCATAAGGGAAAAGAACAGTAAATGCTTTAAAAAAAAATTGATGAAAATCAAAGATGGCATCCTTTACTTGGTAAAGCTGTATCACATCTAGGTGCCCCTTAAAATGCTCCATTTATTTTCTGCCTGAAGCAAGATACTACAAAAACTGACTTGAACGGAAATGTGTAATGCACCCATCTTGTAACGCAAACAAAGCACTCTAATGGTTTATTCATTAGGAGTTAAAACTTTTTTACTTCCCAGCATTTCAAACTGGATTTGCCCCTTTTAGATCTCTCAAAAATCTGTACCAATGGGAGTGAAAAACAGTTAACCCATGCCCAGTCAACCATCAATCATTTATAAAAGTAAAAAAATTAGAAAGCTTTAGTCTCCTAAAAAATTAGTCAGCTTTCCTTTTGGAAATTTAGCCACTGATAATCAGAAACTTTGAGGAAGATAAATCAAGTTTCAGAAAATCTTTTACTGGGGAAGATTTTTCAGGTTTGAAATTACATTTCCAATCAAAAGTTAGAGATAAAAAACCCCAAACCCCTACTACTGCAAATATCTCAACAATCATGGAATCACAGAATGGCTTGGGTTGGAAGGGACCTCAAAAATCACCTAGTTCCAACTCCCCTGCAGGGACACCTCTCACTAGACCAGGTTGCTCGTAGCAACCTGGCCTTGAACCCTTCCTTGAACCCTTGAAGAGGGATGGGGCATCCACAACTTCTCTGCACAACCTGTTCCTCACCACCCTCACAGTAAAGAATTTCTTCCTGAGAGGTAATCTAAACCTACCCTCTTTCAGTTAGAAACCATTCTCCCTTGACCTGTCACTACATGCTCTTGTAAATTGTCTCACCCCATCTTTCCTGTAAGTTCCATTCAGGTACTGAAAGGTCACGATTAGGTCACCCCTAAGCCTTTTCTTTTCCAGGCTGAACAATCCCAGTTCTCTAAGCCTTTCTTTATAAGAGAGGTGCTCCATCCCTCTAATCAATTTGGTGGCCTCCTCTGGACTCACTCCAACAGGTCCATGTCCTTCCTGTGCTGGGACCCCAGAGCTGGATGCAGCACTGCAGGTGGGGTCTCAGCAGAGCAGAGCAGAGGGGCAGGATCCCCTCCCTGGCCCTGCTGCCCACGGTGCTCTGGATGCAGCCCAGGACACGTTTGGCTTTCTGGGCTGTGAGTGCCCATGGCTGGGTCATGTCCAGCCTCTCCCCACCAGCACCCCCAAGTCATCCTTGGCAGGGCCGCTCTGGATCTGTTCATTCCCCTGACTGTGTTGATACTGGGGGTTGCTCTGACCCAGATGCAGCACCCTGCACTTGGTTTTGTTAAACCTCATAAGATTCCCATGTGTGCACGTCTCAAGCCTGTCCCTTTGGATGGCATCTCATCCTTCAGGAGTGTCAACTGTACCACTCAACTTGGTACCATCAGCAAATTTGCTGAGGGTGTATGCGATCCCCTCATCTATGTGATTAATGAAGATATTAAATAACACTGGTCCCAATACAGACCCCTGAGGGGCACCTCTTGTGACTGATGTCCACTGGGACTCTGAACCACTGACCACTACCTTCTGGATGCAATTATTCAACCACTTTCATATCCATCTAACAGTCCACTCATCAAATCCATCTCTCTCCAACTGAGAAAGAAAAATGTAGTGGGGGACTGTGTCAAAGGCCTTTTAGAAGTCCAGATAAATGACATCTGCAACCCTTCCCTCGTCCAGTGATGCAGTTACTCAACCACAGCCAGTATCAGTCAGGCAGGACTTATCTGACCATTATCAAACATGGACACAAAAAGCAGAAGCTTGCTAGTGTTACTCCATCCTTACTATCCCTGTGTCAGGATGGGTACTGTCCTAAGATCCTGGACTTTCTCGATGTGAATGGCAATGTTTTTGCAACATCAAAATGTCCGATCAGGCAGGGAGACAGCTCACGGTCCTGCTCCAAATAAGTCACTTTCACAAGCCTGTTTCCACAGCAACGTTACATGACAAACAAGAATGCTACCAGAAGATCAGTCAGGAAGGAAACCCAAGAAAAGACTGCTTCCAGGGCAGGAAGGCCTTCCGCACACACTCCTGGTTGCTCCCTACTGCAAGGAAGAACTTCAGCTCCCAGGCAGACACATTTCAGGGACAAACCTTAGTTTTCTGCAACACCCTTGAGGATTTTCTTACATCAAGAACTAGAAGTAATAGTAATGGCTTAGACCCATTACTTTTCCCTCATCCAACTTTTTTCTCCATCACACTGAATATCTCAAGAAAGCAGAAACACACACATACAGTCAGAGCATTGGCAGTACTTTAACTTGGACCAGCAGGAAGACATGCTTTCACGTAGCTAGGATAAACATACCATGAGACATATTTGAAAATATGCTTTTATACCAAAAAGTACTACATATATCTGAAACAAGTCAGTGTTACGCCTGCAGTTTTATGCACATGACTGAATTAACCTGAAAGGCTTGTTCAATGCAGGTTTAACAAAATGGCATATAAGTGATATAATATGAAAAGCAGAGAGTGTAACAAGTAACACCAGCAAGAAAAACAAGAATTTGCCCACCTTCTCATAGCTCCTGGGACAGAATTACGTGTACTGTGTATTAACAGACTGAAACAGCACCAAGTCAAGACAGACAAGGAGAGTGAACACTCACCGACCATTGTCGCGCCCCACGCCCCAGACTCTGATGCTCACGATGGGCTGCGTGTGCAGAACTGTGCGGTCCATGGGATCAATCAGGTTCAGCATGTCATTTTCCAGTATAAGGTACATGTCTTTGCCCTGCAATTCCAGACAAAGTACAATTACACAGTACATCATCCTCTCAAACTGGCTGGGCTCAAGGTGTTAGGTTTGCACAGTTCAGACTAGCTTCATCTTTACTCCAAGTTTTGGTTTGTTCCAAGAGCAAATGAAAAAAAGTTCATCTATTTCTGGTGTGAAAAAAATCTAAGATGTTATCTTGCTACTATATTTTTAAGCAATCCCAATGACAAAAATCTTTGATGTCTTTTAAATGTAACTCATTCATACCCAAACTACTGAGTTACTCAACAAATTATGTGTTTATATTTTTTTCAGTAAGTCATGGTCTGTCTTATTAGTAAAAGCTTATATCAAAACCTGTACTTTTGAGGCACAGTTCCTTCCTTCAAAGTGTTTTATTTCCATAAACTTTAACCAATGGATTATGGGAACAGACAGCAATTTGTACATGTCCAAGGATTTATAGAATACTCTTTGAAAAAAGATTAAGGGGAAAACCTAGCATTAAGACCTGAATGTGAATTCTGCTAGTGACTGTAGAATCCTGGACCCAGGACTTCTTCTCTGTTCTTCTGGCATGTAAGAACAAGGACAATGCTTTTTTCTCTTACAGGGAACAAATTTAGAGACAATTTTCCTTTTGATGCTAATTCACAAATGGTAATCTTCCTCCACTTGATAGCATTTGTAATAGGTCTGCTGCCTCTTCTATCACATGTAATATCCCTCTTCTTGGTGGCTGTACACGTACTCTGCAGATGACAAGATCCCGTGCAAATGATCCTGGAACTATTGCTGAGCAGTAAGACAGGCTCCTGCCAATCAGAAGGTGGAAGCTATCAGCTAAATATAGAGTAATTTCTTTCCTCTCATTTGTGCCAGAATCTATATATGAACAGAAAGAATGGAAAGGGTCTGAATCCCTACTGACTAATGTTTCAAAACTGACCTTTTTCTTCACCTTGGTGACACAGAAACCCTCCTCCTGCTTGGTTACAGTGGCTCAAGTCTGAATGATGTCTAATTTTGTGTCTGTGTGAGAAATACATTTATGTCATCTGTGAGGGCTTTCTGCCACTGTTTGTAGGGAAGGCAGCAAGGGGCAGGCACTGCTCATCTCCTCCCCCAGCTCCAGATCTCCTAACAGGGATTCAAAGGGAGGCTGTGACACAGAGCTGGCAGTGCAAGCACCAAGAGGGGATGTGGGAGAGATAGGTGACACCTGGTACGTGCAAAGCCAACACAAGCATATTTTGCCTGATGGAAAAAGCACATCTGTGGCCGAGATGCAAGGCTGGATATATAGGCTGCTCCTAGAGAAGCAGAAACAGATGTAGCTGTGATAGTCATGCAAAAAAATGGGGCAAACCAGCAGCACTGAGCTGTTAGTGGCAGACAGAAAAAGAAACATCACAAAGAAAAAGAGGGAGAAATTTGCTTGGAGGTCAGAAGCAGTAAACAAATTGTGTGAAGAATGCTACCAAGTGTCACAAAAATTGCTGTCTGGGCCCATTTTCTACTTATATATTTGTTCCAGAAGGAAATTATTACAGAAAGGTAAAATCTCTTCATCATGCAAAATACATTGGGATTAGAGTAATGAAACGGAATCCAAATTAGGTGGAAAAAATTGGAGAATGGGCAGATAAGCAACATAAGTCACAGGAAATTATCCTTGCAATGCTCAGGGGGATCACTTGTCCGCAGCCAGAAGCAATATATTTTGCTAAATTTTGTTGCCTTATTATACAAAAGCTGTTTTAGAGATGAAAGCACTGCATAGGTTAAAAAGAAATTATTTGGACAGACTAGGAGCTTGAACATAGGCTTTAAAGTCTCAGACTGCTGAAGAGCTGCAGAGATCTGATGGTTCGAGATGAGGAAGAGCCATGCAGGGGAAGTGAATAAAGGAAAGAGACGCGCAATCCCAGCAGTTTTTCTGGAAGTGTTACAGGCTGCAGTATATAGGTGAATGGCAAGAACATATCTTTTTCATGTAAGTGGTACTGTAATGTACAGAAATGTACTTCATGGCAAAAGAGCAACACAAACAGATGAGCAGCATTTTTCCTCTTGGATTTTACAGAACAGTAGAAGTTCAAAATTATAGGTAACTTCTTTTGGAGCAAAGGGCATGAAATCCCACACTAAAGCCACTAACAAATCCTTCAGCAGGGTCAGGATTTTACCCAGGGTGTGGGAGTTTTTGTGGTTTGTTTTGCAGTTTTTTAAAAATTGAAAACTTAGGGCTAGTCTTAACCCCAATTTCACTTTTGTTACATTCTAGCTAAAGTAAATCTTCAGGCAATCTTAAAACGCCTGCGCGCAGTCATCTAGCTTCATAATAGATTCCTGCTATAATTGCTCCATCTGATACGTCAGTGATGGAGAACAATTTTTTCAGAGTCCTCTCTAAAACATGCCTCTTCTAATCACTCTTGAAGCCTTACATTGCAGGCAGGAAAATGTGGTTGGATGTAATGAACTCTTTTAAAATCAGGAAGACAATTTACTTCAGGAGCCACCTACTCAAGTACAGTGTCTCTATTGTTTTGTCAGACTGACTTTTTTTTTTTTAACATGAATAGCACTCTTAATTTAAACATCCATTCAAAAGGACCAAAACTTTTCACCAGCTTGGCTTGAAAAACTGCAAGGGTTTCCAACAAAGAACAAGGGGATTGTCAGAGAGAAATAGGAAAAAAAGTGAACATTAACTCTTACAACAAAACAGATCATGTGAGTTCAAAGTAAACAATATATTTCAAGTTGATCAAAGTGCTGCCATCTGAAAAATGGATGAGATTACACACATGTAAAGATACCGGGGTTTCTCCTCTCCTAGGGTCAGCAGTAAGTCCCAAGTCCATGACTGACAGATTTCTAATTGCTTGTCTAGCCATATTATCTAAATAAAACTGTTCCCAGGTGTAAGAAAGAAAGGAAAACAATATTACTTTGCTCATTTATATGTACAATATATATTTCTCATGCATAACACCTTCTGAAATTATTTTAAATAGATAGAACACTATAAATGTGTTCCTTTAAACATAATTTTAATTTTTAAGGGCACTTTCTCCCAGTTACTCCCCTGTAATGTCTTGGCATTGCTGTGGCCATAGCCAAGATAGTGAACTCAAGCCATAGACTGCAACCAATAACTTGGGAGACTGAATGTTATTTCTCCTGAAATTTTTACTGAAATGTAGACATGTCTTTCTTTTGATTTCTTTTTGGCTTGGCAGTGCCATTTCTCTTAGATCATACAAGGGAAAGTTACAACATTCACTCTCTTGTCACTTTTGTATTCAGATCTTGTGTGGCAAACCCTTCTGAAAATACCTCAGGAGAGAGGTAGAAAATAAGATTTGGCAGAAGTTTAAGTTGTTCCATGAACAATCAAATAACAAAGATGTTTTACTGTGGTTTTGTCTCCTGTGCCCTCTGTACATCCTGCCTTTTCACTTACTGACCCCTCAACATCTTCCACTTTTTCACCTGTCCCCAGCACACCTATTTTCCACACCACAAAACCTAAAGGTCCCTTCAGTTTTCCCCGAGTTCCCACAGTGTTACCCTCTCTCTGCTGCCAACTCAGAAAGAAGCAGAGAACAACTGTGGTTCAGTTGATGAAGGCACACTGACCCTTCAGCGAACCAAGAAAGAGGAAAGCTGGGTTCTCTTTTTCCCTCAGTGTGTGGGAATATGGCATCCTTCAAAACTGGATGACACTGGTGCACAGATTCAAGAGTTATTGGAGAGGAGCCAACAGACTGATGATACGTAATTAATTTCCTTCTGAAACACTGATAAAATAATCATCCTAAGATAAACCATCTGTCCATCAGTTCCAATCTTCTCTTTCATTTCAGAACCACAAGCCATGCCAATGTCGGTTTCCTTAAAGCTCTTTGTCATTGTGAAACCTCTCAAAATGCTGTTACAAAGCATCACTTGCAAACCTCTGGTCAGGAGGAAGACTTATATGGAATTTCAATAGTTTGGTTTGTGTCCCCCCAACACTGCCATTGCACAGTTGTGTACCAGCACAGATGTACCATGAAAGCAAGATCTTTGTGGCACCTACTGTCCTGAGCAGTCTGGAACAAAAACATCAACATTTTCTCTGAACCCTTTTGTATATCTGGCAGTGCCAGGCTGAGGTAGTGAAATCCCAAACACAGAACATGGACGTATTTTTCTACAGAATTGTTCCTTTGAGATATTTTATGATGCGAGAGGAATGTTCCAAGAAGAAGAGCTCACTCTGTTCTTACCTCTCCCCAAATGCCAACAGTGTCTCTGATGTCATTTTTACAGTAAGAGAGTTGTCTGATGCAATTGTTCACAGCAACACTGCTCTTTCCAGGAGCCAAATCTTCTTCTGCCATTTCTACCCAGCCCAGAGATCGCACAGCGAAGCACTATAAAGAAACCAAAAGATATCTGTCATACAACAGCAACTAGGCAGTTAAGGTTAAAGGTCGCCATCTAGAACAGGAAAAAATTTAAGGCCTTGTAGATGGGTTTATGCTCAAAGATAAGTAAATGAAAATATAATTTGTGAATGGCAAGGTGAAAACATTCAAAGGAACAAAGAAGAATGCATGGCTTGCTATGAAAGGTATCTATGGAGGTAACAGTAATGCCTTTCACTAAAATACTTCTGTTCACATAAAGGAGGAAACAAGGGAGCAGTAAATATTAGGACACACACAAATACACAAAAAAAAAAAGAGGAAAAAGCACAACTATTGAGTAGAATTGAAATTTTAGCTAGGATCTAGAGATCTTATTGAAAAGAAAGAAACATTACTGGGTTATGTCTCTTGTGAGATACCCACTGTCTGGCTTTTAACCAGAAAATTACATTTGTTTGTGGATTACAGCAATCACTTCTATAGTAAGTTTACCTAAGGTAGCAAACAATACAAATTCAAAGCTAAGAAAAAGATAAGCTATCACAAGAGGAAAGCAGATTTTTTCTAGAAGAAATTAAAAATGACCTTTAAAATGAAACAATCTAATCATACATTTTTTAGCAGGAAGATGTTTACCCAACCAGAGCACTCAGTTGGCAGAACAAGCCAAGGAAACATTATTTTGCACATATGGTACTTTTTGCAAACAAAACCAAATGGAAGAAATTGAACGGCACCATCTCTACCCTACATCTACTAAGGCAGAGAATAAAAAGTGTTAATTCTGAAAAAACACCAAAACGTGCTCATTTGCTCTCAGGCTTTATGGTGGGAGAAATACAGACGTCACTCTAAGTCAACAGGAGTCTGTCTACGAGACCAAGACTTCTTCCAGAGAATGCTAGAGGTGTCTCACTCTCCACTATGGGTGCACCACCAGCAATGGGCACAACAGGCTTACTGCTGTACCTCCTGACCAGACACACCAAATGCCCAAGGTGGTCCGTAAAGGTTCAGCAGGAGTAGACCAACACTCGTGGTTCAGCACTGCTGCCTTGTGCCACACAGCTTTCATTGCTGTCAGCAGCATCCTGCAGGTCCCTGGGAAAGCAGACAATGATCCTGGGAGCTGCAGGAAGGAAGGCAGTGCTGGGGACTGCTGGGAGCCCTGCTGCCTCCAGCAGCACGCTGCCACGTGGGCATGCAGCCCAGGAGCTGCAATAGCAGGTCCATGCTGGCGTTACCAATCCTTCTACTTAAGATGCAGTAAATAAATCAGCTTCAGAGTTCAAAAGCTGAATATTCATTTGCCACCTTCTAAAACCTGCTGTGAAGTCAGCAAGTTGATCAAGCTCACACACCATAACTGGTGTGCCATTTGGGAACAGCTGTCCTCAAAAAAATCCTACCCCAAAACATCAAGGTATTTTAAATATACATAATACGCCAATTTTGGCAAACTAAGGGATGAATAAAATTCACCAGTGGATGAAAAGACTAATGAGTTTCTCCCTCCCTTTAAAATGTCTCTCCTCCTTCAGCCTTCCTTCAGTTTGCACTGTGCACTAATCCAGGCTCACTCCGCCAAGCAGGAAACCCAGCCTAAGAGCCTGCCTCCTGTACCTCTGGTACCCACCCCAACGAGTCACTGACCATACATCTCATCTCAGGCGTCAGACAGCAAACACACTCTGCAATTGTGTAAAACCCTTTAGTGAGTGTAGGTAAAAAAATGAAAGCCTTTCATGCCTCCAGCTTTTCTGTGGAATTTTTTGTCTTTTTTTCTGTCTTGCAAACAAGGGAACAACATGCAAATTCTCCCACGCTGCTGCTTCCTGACCCAGCTCTGCTGGAAACCCACAAAAATGCTGACTTTCAAATGACTAAAGGGTCATGAAGGAGAAGGTGAAAGAGAAGACAAAGGAGGGGTCAATACTCAGGGGTGCTCTTCACTTCAGGGCTACACAAGATATTAAAAACCCACATTTTTTAGCAATTATTAAGGTGGTCTAATCTTAAGATTGCAGAATTGTTTCAGGCACATCAGATGCTCATGAATCTTGCTGAAAGTGCTGCTATACCCACTGGGGTATTAAATATTTATCTTTGCAAGCTTTAAAAATACTGATTTTTACTGTACCAGAAGAAAGGGGGTTTTTTACAAGTATTTAAATATTAAATTGAATGGCAAAATACTAGCAGAGAGAAACATTTTCTAGATCATAAGAGAGGTGAAGAACTAAATATATACAATAAGCTGTTGTATGTATTTAGTTACTTTGATATATTTAATACTGTTTCCTCGTTGCTCTTCACATCTCAAGAACATCTGCAATTTGTTAGCAGCTCTCTGAACACAAGGATAAATATGGAATCATAGAATGCTTTGGGTTGGAACAAACCTTAAAGATTATCTAGATTCAATCCCTATGCTGAGGGCAGGGACACCTTTCACCAGACCAGATTGCTCAGAGGCCCATCCAACCTATACAGCCCTTGCACTGAACAGAGTGTGTCTTAAGAAGGCCAAAAAATGATGAAAGACTATCAGTTCAACTTGACAGCAGGTAAATCTCTTATTAGTAAAGATGGTGAACTGTTAAGCTATTTTTTTCCTGGCCTTTTTTAATTCTGTTTCAAATTCTACAGTGGCAGCATCCACTGTATTTATTCAGCCCACTGTCATAACAATACAGAATGCAACACTCTTCTCCACCCCACATACTGCCCTTCATGTGAAGGACCTGGCTTCCTTTCCTGCTTCTATTCCCTCTTGGTGCTTTCAGTGAGGTAGACATGAGAAAGTCCTTGGCTTCTGGCACCTGACAAGTTTGTTTTTGTGTATTTCACAAGAAGCCCTTACCATAACCCAAACAAAACGCTTCAGAACAGCTTCATGAAAACAAACCAATTTCCCAAAGACTCGCTGCAAAAAAAAACCTCTCAATAAACCCTAAAAAGACTCAACAGTCTACTCACGAGGCAATGCATGTGCCTGAGTATATATATAAAAGTAACTTTGTTTTGCTCAAAATACACCTAAAGCCCGGGAAACTTTGTTTTTAGTGGTTAACTGAATACATATGCTGATGTGACTCAGCAGTCATGGCTGACCTTCACGTAGATTTTCAGAACTACAAAACAGGAGAGCCCAGTAACCTGTGACACATACCAGGATCCACTCAGCATCAGTAGAACAGAACTATATAAAGACACACCTGAGGAGTGGGAGAGAGGTGGAAGTCTAAGCATGCGCGCCTGCATGTCTCTCTTCTCTGCATATTGCCAGTAACTGGATTATAAGAGATCCACTTCTTGTTTTATTGCTGGTCGCTTTTTTCCTCCTCCATTACTGACTTAGAGGTTCTCTTCTCTTTAAAACAAATGAGCACAAAACCCAGCAGAAACCAACCACCTAGTGTCTCCAGTCAGATATGACCTAATTTTTAGACCATGTTTGGCTGCATTAGGTGTGACAGCAGAATTGCTTAGTACTCCAACACATTAACACAGCATCATGGTGCTCTGCCTCCCACCAGTGATCCTGACAAGCCAAGAGACAAAGTACTTCCTCTGACCTGAAAGAGCTTTGCTAATGCACTCTCCTTTCTTCTGGAACTAACACCTAGAGGCAAACCAAGCCAAACTAAAAAACAGAGTGTAGCTCTTCTTTATTAAGAGTCTGTCATCTCAGTAAAACAATCATTCCTGGCAATGCTAGTTTGTTGAACACCTCTGCTCGAGGCTCACAGATCATTAGGGGCAATTAATAATTATTGGCCACTCATAATTTCAAAGTAATCCCAATGCCAACTTTTGCCTTATGGTAGTCTGCCTAATTTCTTTCCTCTCTTAGAGAAGGTTTTCTGTGCATGGTCAGGCTGTCTGCTTGCCCCCAGACTCTTTTCAAGAGCTGGCAAAGAAAAACAGGTTTGAAGAAAAACAAAAGAAGTTGATAAATACAGCAAGATGAAAGGTACCTAGGAACTGTATACTGTGTTTGGAATGCTGCTGTTTGGGACTGGGTAGATCAAAGATACTACCACAAACACTGAGTGGCTGAGAGAAGTGAATGAAAAAATGTCACACAAACCATGGTATGTCAAGAATCTTGTATTTTTATCTTGAATAGAGACTTCACATTTCCTGTCTGGCTACACAGGACATTGTGCAAAGAAACTGCACAGAGAAAAAAATCCACCTTACCACACACTACCCCATGAAAAGACAGGTGAATGAAAATGAAAACATAGGTACTGCTGCTTGGTTTTACAGTTTTGGGGAACCTATATTCACATAGTTGCAAATCCAATTAATGTTTCAGGGTTAATGATCTGTAACCTAAGAAACAAACTCATAAATGCTGTCATCTGAACTCTGTATAGAGCTGTAAACCTCTCCTGCAGTGCAGTCCTGATCCAAAACATTGCCTAAAGCTGGGGAATTTTAGGACTGAAGAAATGAACAAACCACAGATCACACTTCTGCTCTTTGGCATTGCAAACCCTTCGCCACAGGGCAGGGTTCTGCTCTGCAGAAGCTCCTCCAAGAGGAACTCTGGAAGGAGCTTTTGCAGGGACACAGAACTGTGACAAAGTTCTGCCCATAAGCAAATGCACACTCTAGCTGTTGTCTCATGCAGTGCTAAGCATGTAGCATGAAAAAAAAATAAACATAAAATTAAAAAAAAGCAAAGCAAATACAATCCCCACTAAGAAGAGTACAAGAGATCAAGTGCACATGACTGATGGCAGAGTAGTATTGGAAACTGGATGGATCACAAAGGCATGGGTAGAAAAGATCCCACTAGAGGGTGAAAATTAATTAGAACATCAGTTTGAGAACAACAAACTAATGTACATTACAGGACCATGGACAGGTTGTTTTTCATATTACACAGCTGTTGGCAGCCACTATGAACATATCTGTATTGAGTATGTTAGCCTTGATGCTTTAAATCTGTGCTACTTATTTCTTTGCTACTTCCAAGCCCACAGGACTTGGGACTTGGTTTTGAGCAGTTTCCCTTTGTTTCCTTTTATATTTTCCCTTTTTAAAGGTTATATCTGCCTGCAGACGTACATAAATCACTACAATATTTAATAAGGCCTTTTATCACAGACCACTGAGCAGGTTTGTGCCTGAGACACAGCATGTAGGTCACATAATTAACCGTTTATTATGCAGCCAACATAATCTTCAAAATTTCACTTGCATTTTCTTTGACAGTTTGAAAATAAAGAAACTTATCATCTTATTTTATGCTTTGGAAGATCAAGTATCATAACATATTATCTTTCTATTCTGAGAAAGAAATGAGGAAGAAGTATGTTCCAGTATATTTGCGTGCTACATAGCAAAAAAGATTACATTGATTCCAGATGAAAATATTGGAGAAGATCAAAGATAGACTAACAAGAATAAAAAGAACTTACGCAATTAATGAACAAGCACTTTCATTTAATTGACATGAAGAGACTGCAGTGCATCTACTTTCCCAAAGAAATAGTGACAGAAGTCACATAGAAGTTCTTGGCTACAAAAAATTTAAAATGCATAATCAAAAACATACTAATAAGACTTTTCCAGCTTCCTGTTGCAGTTCATCTTGTGTTACTTAAATTACTGAAAACACAAATGAAATACAAAAATAAGCACAGAAATATTCAGGTCACAACAGAATTCAGAAATCATTAATAAATGCTATTTCAAGCAGATGATTATAAACTAAACTTCCATAGAATTAAATATGGGGGCTTTACAAACACTGTAAAACAACATTTATAATAAATTCTTTAGAGGAGGTCAGTATTAAATTTTATGCTCTCAAAGTCCCTTACTCATTCTCCAAGCCACTACAATCTCATTTTTCCCAGACTTGCAGACTTCAATGTGTAGGATGACAAAAGTCCCTCTATTGTTTTGAGCTTAATACTTCTGTTTCAGTGGTTCACCCAGCTTACAGCCAGAGGTCAAATCTGCTCTGTCAAGGCAAGAAAATGTTGCAGTAACATTGTGCTGGTTCAAGATTTTTAAAAATCCCTATTTCATTATTGTATTTCTGAATCAAGTGAAAATTTAGTCATTTGAGCAAAAAATAGAACAGACACTACTGTTCTCTACTAACACTCCCTTCTGAAGAAGAAATTAAAATCACCTTATTCTTTTCTCCAGTCTTCTCAGCAAAAACAGGTTTTCACTTTAGATGCTTTACAGATACTTCGACTTCAGGTCCTAAAGGGATGGGTTAATGCACTTTGCTTTGAGCTAAGGGTGGTTTGGGATTCATTTTAATGCAGTGAAATAAAACCCATGCTTCCTCATTTAAGAACAGGCAGTCATATTTTTCACTAGAAACTAGTAAAGGATGTTCAAATTCGGGTCTATCTTGCAGAGTAACCGAACTGTTAGGATAACTCAAGCAGACTTCACTATCCTGCAGCACACAAACATGACCCCAACAAACACACCCATGCTTTGTCAGTACAGACAAGCCCTGCAGGGGTTTACAGAGCATAAAGAACGTGCACAGTCATTTCTTAAAAACTAATGCCCTGCACTTCTTAACTTTAACCTTAAATGCTGTATTTTCCCACTGTAGGCTCTTCTTCAGGCTGACAGATATAAGTGGTTCTAATGCCACCAGCAGTACTTTATTTAGTACTGTGGTGCATAATTTCAAAGGGAATATGCATGACATCCAAATTTAAAAAAAACCATCAAAACCCACAAACAAACAAAATCCCTGAAGAGGTCCAAACCTTTAAGTGAACTCTTGACCTTACTGAATCAATGGAGAAAAACCTTCCAGCTTCACTGAAGTCGGAATTTCATGTCTCTTTAGAAGCAACATTACTACAAGTAATTTGATTTCTGCAGAAATTATGTTTACAACAGGACCCTAAGTCAATGAAGTTAAATCACTGATTGATTCCCACTTTTCAAAAGAGACTCAAATAACCACAGATCCAGAGTCCAGAAATCTTGAGCCCAGGTGGACCTCCAACATTTGAGGACCCATTTACTGTCACACTGTCTCCTTGGAGGAGATGGAAGCACCATGGAGTCATCATCTTCAAGCATATGGAATAATGCATAACTGTGCAACATGGCACTACGATGTATGGCACATCTCAGGCTTTTGCATCTCTTAAGAGATAAATATTATCCCTCTTGTCTTGGATGAAATGCAGAAAATTTTGACATGGAAAACTTCTCATTTTTTAATTGAAATTTGACATTTAGAAGTAGAACTAAAAATAAATATATATGCTGGCTAGAGTTATCTAAATATTGCTCTGTCATTCAACAAAATGCTCCATTTTAATTGATTTTTAAAAGAACTTCCTCCATAAATATACCTTTTTCAGCAAGTCCACAATGGACAAATAACTCATTAAGTTTGTATCACACTGGTTTCAAAATGTGCATGTGCAATATATAACATAAATAAATATACATATTTATATATACACATAAATACAAATAGCACTTTTTGCCATTTAAAATCTATGCCATGAAGCTGTAAACACTGTAATATTTTGAACTAGAACAAGCTATTTCACTGAACTGCCCTAAACTGGCAAGTTAATGTAAATAATTGAAGAGAAATACAAAAATACCTGTCAGTTCATTTTGTATCAGTACAATAAACAGACATTGAAGAGGCAACTCACAATCAACAGGCCATTCTAAACCTGAAGCTGACAGAGGCTACATAGATTGTTTTAGAGGCGGAATGGTCAGGCTCAAGTGGGGAATATAACGGGTTGCAAGCTGTGATTACCTCTGCACTGTATTAGCAGAGATGCTGGTGAGCTGACAGGGAGGTCTCCCAGGAATATCAGCCCAGCCTGTGCTAAACTTGCACAGCTTGCTTGCTGACAGAATCCACTGGTCTGCAGAATGGCCCCAGAAACTTTTTGCCTGTGGCACATGAGTACGATGAACTGCTGCTTCTCCCAGTTTCTCTCCATTCCTGAGGGTTCCTTCATCAATCACACACAAAGTACTGCTGGACCACGGAAAGTTTACTGTGTTGCACCATAAAACAGTGAATAAATTGTGTATTAAAATAAGCAATGTTAAAATACTAAAAAGTGAAGATTCTTAAAATTAAAAAAAATTTGCTTAGAGCAGCAGCCTGGGGTTTTTTGTATTCTACTGAACCACCACAGTTTGTTAAATGGTTGTGTACAACAAGATGCTGTACACAGACTCCAGCCAAGGAAAACTGGACTGTGCACCTCCATGAGAAAAGTACTGAAGATGACACTGGCAGTTTGACCTAGGGAAGCAATAGAAGCTGCCACCACTGGAAGAAACAGCATCATTAAAAAAACCTTAAAAATAGGTATATTCTTGTTTTCTCAAACATAGCCAGCACTTCCCGGTACAGAAGCTACAATTTTAAGAACACTGTTTCCCTTTGGAAATGGTGTCCCATGCCTCAGAGGCCACGGCAGTGCATTGGGTGTCCCACAGCTGCAATTCCAGAGGCAAGTCTGCCTCTGGTGCTGCCTCACCTGACTGAGCCAGGCAAAGCAACCAGGGAAGCTGCCTCCCCACAAGGACAGTGGTCACTGGCATGCACCTAAACTGCCCACAAAACCTGGCACTCCTGGCAAAGGTAGTAATTGTTCCAAGGGCAAAGCATGACCCACACAGCTCCCACCTGCATCATTCAACCTCCTGAAATGCACTTGGCATCTGTGTTCTTACTACCCCAACAATAATTCCCGGTCAACACACCTGTGGCAGACAAAGCCACTGTCAATACTGGAACTTTACAGGCCACGAAGATATTTTGTTTTGATTTGAAACAGAGGTGTTCTTATGTTTTATCTTCTCTTTCCCAGTCCTGCAGAAATCTCACAGCCCATACACTGCACCTTTTGTACAGTGTATCTTTATAATGCAAATCCTGATAATTCCTCCAAACTTAAGATGTAATTCTTGCATTACAAACTTGGAAACTAACGGTACATTTTCAAGCATTTTCCATTCTCTTTCACATGAGGAATGGCTTTGTGATGTGTTTTTCTAAGGAAGACTACAAGTAAAATCTTTCCTCTACATCCCTCCTACTGTTTAGGCACTCATGTCCTGATCCTCCACGTTAGGTTCACAGCTAATTAGATCCCAGAGATATATGGGATTCCTAGGGGTGAAAGACATGTAATATTTTGCAGGATCTCATTATAATCTTGAATGGCTTCATAAATTAGGCTACATTATCCCAGATATTTATATTTTACATATAACGAAAAACCATATTGTAACTCTGCCCTTATGAAGTAAATCCATGAGATTTGGGAAAATGCTACATCTTCCTCTGCTCTGAACTCATCTTCATATTTGATTAAACAAGACTCCATTTAGGAACGAGGTGGGAACAAATACCCCTAGATGGAAATCTGTATTATGATGTACATCACATCATGACATTAGCATTTTTTACCTAATGACACAACAGATGTCAATAGTAATAACTATCATTCACAGAGATAAAGAACAAGCAAACACATTGTCTGAAAGGTCAAATGAACAACATGAAAAAAACTATTTAAAAAAATAAATCACTGAGGATATGTATTTTACTGCTTTAGTTGGCTATTTCTAAATCTGCTTTTGAAGCAGAACATTTTCAAGCACCTGCATCATTTACCTGCAGCATCTCTATAGATGGGAGGGTGCCTTAATGCTGCTAATGGCAAACAGCCAAATTCAGAAACAACAAACCAGTTCAGAAACAGCCACCCCCATCACTCACCATTGCTACCCAGGAGCTGCAAAGGTGGAATGGCAGATTACACTTGAATCAGTTTGTCAGCAAGACTAGTCAAGGCAGATAAACCCCCCACAAAACCCAGAAACTTGAAATTAATACATGGGATTATATACAGTGGTTCCCTTATAAGAGTAAAGGAATGGGAATGAAAAAAAAAGATTGTTTAAAAAAAAAACCAAATTCCTAATCCAAAATGCAAGCCAAAATACAATTTTGGCAGAAAAACTTTTCAAGATACCCTATTTCTCTTTTAGATTTTATCTACTTTTGTAAAGAGACTTAAGATGGAATAAACTCCTTAATAAATTTAAGTAATTGAAATTAATTGAATTGAGGCTTTTTGCAGCATTTCATGAGTTCATGAGAAGACTGTAATGCAGCCTGAGGTGGACTGCTGGGAAACGTTGAATACTCCCTGCTTGCACCAAGAATTTTAGAAGCTACTCTGACTGTAAGGAAAGATTATGTACTTCTTTTCAGTGAAAAGAATCCTTTCTTGGGATTGCTGGACATGGCAAAAGCTCCTCTCAGGTCAAGTCTTCACTTGGATCCGAAATCAGATTCCTGTCCATCCCCAAGGATACACGCTGATTATTTACACGTGATCCTGTGTCTAGGCAGGGTATTTGCTACTGGAAAAGACCAGAAAGAAGCAAATATACAATGCCTCCAAAACACATATACCTGCTTCCATAGTAAGAAAAGCAGCCAAGATATGGGTATTAAATCTTTGGGGGGCACATAGTATTTTGTAAAATTAATTTGATAGTGCTATTTACAGGTCACTTTCACAACAGGTACAAGTCAGCTTGTCAAAGGCCAACTGGTTAAACTCTAAAGCCTAGCTAATCCATAGGAATTCATCACCAACTCACTGTCCATGTCTCCAACTGCGTTTTCATTCACCTACAGGTGAATCACTAAATTTAAACACCTGTTATGAGCATCTACTGGTGCTCTCCCTCTTGGAAATAGTCTCATTCTTATCCTTTGAGACCCAGAGCATTTATTGGTTTCCAAAGTAGAAAACAGTCTTTTGGAGTAAATGCCTAGTACTTCCACAGGTTTAAATACATTCTTCCCATTCTTAGATAATTGTATATAGCTGAAACTACTCTAAAACGGTGAGGCTGGAAAAGTGAAGCTTTGCTGAGCAGACTAATGTGGACAGGGAATTTGAAAATCCATGCTTGAAAAGAAAAGGAGAGAATAAAGGCATGCCCAAATGTCAGGCCAAACAGGCCAATCCAGAAAAGATTTTAGAGAAAATGAGTCACATGGGCTTTTCATTTTTCATCCATTCCTAGGGACAATGACAGGTTTCCCAGGAGGATCCATTTCTATGTAAGGCCATAAGGAAAAAATTTAGTACCTTCCTATGTTTTCAGATGGGGACGTTGTATTTTATAACAATGAAAAAAAAGACAAGCCAGAAGAATTGACAGTCTGGGATTGGTAAAAGCCTCTTTTGCCTTCCTTGAAACTCAATTAGGAAGGCACACATTGCTCTATAAATTAACCAGGAAGGTTACGATCTGTCTCCTGGGAGGCACCAATTCAAAACTCATTTCTAGCTGTGCATGTTTCACATGCAGAATTAGAATCCTCATCAAGCGCAATGAGCCATCTCTTCAAGAAATTTCTACCAAAACAAATTACTGAAATCAAGAAGCTGGATGTAACAATTCTCCTCTTTCCACTTCTCCTTTATGATCTTCTGCAGACAACCTGACCGAGACACCACGGATATGAAACTATGAACTACATCTTAAGCACATGATACACAGAGAAACGTTTGTTCTTTACTGACAATTATGAATGCTTAAATGTGTTGCTGCATAAGTCACTTTTCTTACAACAATTACATGAATTATATTACATGCTTTTCCCAAAACAGGCATTTTTGCAGTGCTTCAATCTTTGCAGAAATTGACATTCCATGGGAAGACAACTACTACAGCTTTCCACAAGGTGGCACGGTTCCCTTTGCTGAAATACAGCATTAAACGTGCCATTGAGAAGCTGTTTTCTTCCACAAATGTACTGGCCAATGTCATCAATAGGTTTAAAATCTCTAACATACCTCTAACAAAGTTCATTTTACCAAATTCTTCCAATAGATAGTTTAACAAATTAAAAAAAGCTTCCTTCTCTTAGGATGAAATGAAGAAAAAGTATCTTTGCTTGCTGCCACACAAAAGCAAGCTTCAATCAAAGACAGTTAAGGCACATAATAAGGCAGGGGAGAGCCTAAAGGGCAGAAAATATCTCATTTTTCCAAATCATCAGTTTCAAATCCTATCAGACTTCTTTCAGTCTCCCAATATTTGGGGTAAAATGGACTAGCAAGGAATCCACCCACCCCATCTCCTTCCCATCCATGTGAGAAGTAAAGATCCCAGAGCATTTTCCACAGGTGAAGATTTTCCCTGCTGTTTCCAGGCCACTTCCCATTCCTGTGACATATGGCCATACTTGCCCTGTCCTTGGGGCAGAGGCAGATGCACTGAACAGCTCTGCCCTCAGCCTCTCCTGCTGCATATCAACATCAGCACTGCTGAGCTTCACGTGCAGGACCGCACACACGGTCACTGCTGCCCCTGCACAGCATCTGCATTTCTGCACGGCCAGAAACCAGCTAAGCTGCTTTGACTCACGTGATTTTTAAAAAGGCACAAACACGCCTAGTTTCTCCTCTGTTTCTTGTCTTGTTCCTCTCAGTCACTTCGGTGAATGTTTCAGTGCTCAGTTTTGATTACCCATTTAAGCATTATCAGCATAGTTTTGCCTGAACTGGAAAAACAAAACCAGTTGTGATAGACAAAAGAGGGCAAGCTTTTGGCGCTGCCTGATTTCACAGACACCAGATAGGTACCTGTTCCATGAACATTAAAGTTTAAACAGCAAGTGAGAGAGGGAAGGGAGATGATGACACAAGTTATTTGTCCACAAAACTACTGCCATGGTCCTCTGTGCAGGAAGGGCTCAAAAAATACTCAGTGCAATCACTGGTAAAGTCATAGACATATCAAAATACTGCCTCCCTATAAAGCTTTCCACGCGGTAAGGCTCATCATGAAAGGAACAACTCTATCGTTCTCAGGACTGGAACCTAATGCTCCTCACTCTTTCAACTCCATTTACTGTGCTCAGAATTTAGTGCTTGTCATTGTAATGAGCACAGCTGAAACCCTTGCTTTTAAACTACCAGCAGGCCAAGCAAAGTACAACTATTTTCATCTGATTTAAACATCACAAGCCAAATAATCAAGATGACAAAGAAAATTAAGTGTCATGATCAGTCTGTTTTCTCCCTTAAAATATATCGTTAATGCTATTAAAATTATCAACTCTGTTACACACATAATTGCTTCTGCGAAAAAGCAGCTTCTGCTCCTGTCAGCTGCTGCAGCTGTATGGCACAGCCAAAACACTTATTTAAATTACTTGGATTTCCAATTATAGAGATTCATATACACCCTTAATAATGGATGCAAGCACAAGGCAAAACTATCAACAAGACAAATCTGGAGATAGATACGGAAGCATTCAAAACGTTCTGCTGCTTCTTTCTCCTCAAAACCCTTAGATTACAACAGCAAAAGCTTTGATTTTATTATGGTGCTTCGTCACATAATGGTCTAATTTTTCTCTATGAACTGCATTGTGAAAGTAGGTTGCATTCTGTCTTCTAAAACATGAAGTTTCTTGTTCTAAAATGTAACTTCCTTGTTAGTAGCTGTGAGCTGAAACAGACACATAAAAAAGGAACAGTACTTTGAAAAGGGACAAACTTGAAAATAAAGAGCAAATTTTGTCACTGAATGCCCCCAGACATAATAAAAAACAGAGCCGTCTCTCACACAGACACTCAGTTGTGCAAGAGGGCAGTTATTACAATTGGACAGTAGAATCTTGAGCTCTAAAATCCAATTTCCTGGCTTATGTGATTTTAAAATAAGTCACACTTTCCTCACCCAACTGAATGAAGCTTTAAATCTGCAAATTCCTTTGATGGAATTAGTCTTGCACGGTCAACCTGCATTGTGCCAAGAGAAGGGGTACACTTAATTTCAAAACTTAGGAAACATTCTGCACCTTGCAAGCTTATGTTTACAACTGCTAGATTTTTAACTGTTGTACTGTTGTGGATCTTCATACAGACCTTGGTTTCTGGATCACTGTTGATGCTACAAGAATCATCATCATCAGATTGTGGACCATTTCTGTGACATAAAAAAAAAAAAAGGACAAAATCAGTCTTAAAATCATATGGAAATTACAGCACAACACAAAACAGAGCTGGTCATTCCATTGGGACTTCTGAAGTCACTGTACCTGAGCTTCAAAGAGGCATAGCGTAATGTTGCTCCTTCAAACTCTTTCAGACTTGGGTCTGGGTTCACAGTGGCTGCATGCAGGTCCTAGAGACAGAGGCAGTGCTATTAGTATAGTTTTAATACTACTATAATAGTATTAAGAACACCATCATGTTATTTCTTATCTCAAAGGGAAATTAAATCCTCCCTGCAAAGAAGCGATAGTATTTCTGGCTGAAGTTGAAAAGAGGCATGCATATATATACATACATATATATATATATTTCTCAAGCTGCATTTCATTCAGTGCAGGCATCTTATTTGTTACATCATGGCAGTTGCTCTGCTAGTTTAGATTGAATCCATTCCAAGTGGAAAGATCAGAAAAGGCAGCATGTTTGTGAGCTAGACATCCCTAGCAGTACCCCCAGTCACTTTAGCCTAGGTTATGAATGACATTCATGGAAAAATAAAAGGGGAAAAAAACAGCCACTGCCATGCAAAAAACAAGGGTAATAGTAGTAAAGGTTCTAAAATCTGACAATATACTTGCCTTCCAAATGTCACTATTAATCTTTCCCCCATTCAGTACAGCAAAATCACTCCATGGCTGTTTCTAGACACATAATTATTCACACAGGAAGAAGCACATTGACAAAAAAAAAGAAAAGAAAAAAAGAAAAAGAAAAAAAAAACACAAGACACTGTTGTTAGCATTGATATTTACAGGATGGGTTAGGGAACAGATCACCTCAAACTTCAACTACTTACTCCACTATACCATGGCATTTGGAGGAAAGGGGAGAGAAGACATGCCTCTAACAGTTACTTACCAAAACAAATGATTGAAACAAGGGAAGTTAATATAAATTAGGAACAGACAATGAAATTACTCTTTAACTATGATCTTAAAAGCAAGCAAAATGAATCTGAATATGAATGTTGGCCACAGCTGCTACAGCCTTTGATGAACAGCAATTAAGGGGAAACATTAGGATTTCCATTTGATTGGCACTTTTCTTAAAAGACCCTAACAGTACTGGAACTAGAAATACTGAAATACAAAAAATACATACAAGGATAAGATACATAAGCCAGTACTGCTTCATCTTTCTAGACAGAAAGCACAAGAAAAGGGCAAGGGAGGGAAGGAGAATTAGTAAGAAGTGCAGAGATTTCTTGCTGAAAAAGTAGTTTTGAAAAGTCTAGCAGCTTTTTTAAAAAACAACCCCAAACCAAACAAAGCACCCACCCTCTCATTTTGCATTCAAGTTTCTCAGAAGTTTTCAGAGTGTTCACTGGTACAATGAAGCAAGTAGCAGTGTGTTTAGCACTAAGGAACCTGAGGTTCAGGCTTTTCTGTAAAGCTTGAGAGGAACAGCTGATGCTGGAGTACCTCTCTCCTCTCTCTCACCAGGAAAGAATTCTCACAGTCCTCAGTAAAAGTTTCATTGCTGGGAGACCCAGAGCCACCTCTTTATAAGCTTCACCAAATCAAGAATTCCTGAAATTAATTCCCTTTTTAAGATGGGCTCTGCTGGGCTGTCCAGCTCAGCCCCAAGGTGAAGTGGTACCCACTAATATGGCCCAATGCATTAACCTGCAGGGAGGACTTCTCACCCTGGAAGCATTCTCAATATATCCCCACTGGAGCAATTATCTTGTGAGAAACAACTCCCAGGAGTAACCCTTTCCTAACAGGCCTTTAAATTAATTGAGTTGTTACCTTTTCCTACCAAGCCCCTTCTCTTTAATTATTAGCTGCTAGAGGTTATGTTACCTACAGAAGAACTTCCACAGGTGTTTAAGACCTCGGATGAGTTAGGCTATAAGAAGACTCAACTACCATCACCAAATTCTGTTATGATCTCAAAGAAGCTCTTATTGAAACTTAAACACTACAGCTTTTTCTCTGCACAGGAACTGGGAGAGGCAGCAAAATTTCTAAAATTTGGAAAAGAATGTTACAAAAGACAAGGATTCAAAAAGGAAGGAATTTGAAAACACACAAGAGAGGACTGATCTAAAACTAGGGCAAATTTAAACAGCTGTGCAAAATCAAAATACATTTTCATGCTTTTGAGGGGGAGGAAGGGAAGGAATGTTACAGGTTATTCATATTTAGCATTTATCAGCATTTCTGTTAAATCAGCAGGATTTTTGCATAATGCTTAACCCATAATTGCTTTGGATTGAAATTTACTGATTATCTTGTGAAAGTAAAATTGCCTTGCCGTGTTTGTAGAAGTAAGACATTTTCACATTATTTTCCTTTTTAAAACACTTTTTGCCATTTCTACGTATTACACCATCATTCTTCCCTATCTTATTTTTTTTTAATTCTCTGTTCAACAGTAATTGTTTTTCTTTATGCTAAATATCCAGAGTAAGTTACAGCATAAAAATGGCTGACTTGATCTGTTCTTTGTTGACTGCCCTCAGCTGTGTGCCACATTCTACCAAATGAAGCAAAGCTTCTGTATGTTACATCCTTTAAAAGACAGGGACACAATAAAATGAAGAAAGAAAAAAAGGAGGAAACAAGACAAAGGGTGAAAGGTTTTACTCGGGAGGGGGGGGGGGAAGTTGTTTCTAAATATTTGTTTGACAAACTCAAAAGCTGAAAGAGCCCAAATAAATTAATTTCAAGACTGGCACATGATGCTTCACAGACAAATGTGACTTAGATAAAGTATTTTTATGGACTCATGGAAGCCAATTGGTTCAGATATGAAATGCTATCCATGCCAGTCCTCAATCCTAGATTACACTACTTCATCTGCCTAAAACCTATATATCCCCCAAATTTTTCCGAATGAAGCAATACAAATCCAGCACAGGGGAATGAGCTAAACCAGCCCTCTCAAAACACATTAACCTGAAGCACAGGCTTCCAACAGCAATGAGGGAACCAGCAGTACACAGCTCACATATGGGTCCAGCTTGAAGGTGGAAGCTCTCTATCACAATGACACTGCCCATGGCAGTCCTGGGATAAAGGCATTTGGGAGCCCCTATTCAAGACTGAATTCCAAATCCTCTGTGAAGTGTCAGACTGACCTTGTCACAGACACCTGTATTACTCTTTCCCAGGGAGGGAAAGTAGGAGCACTTGGGTATGCAGCAGAGCAGTGAACAGGAATTGAAACTAATATTGCCTGCCAGTGACTTAGAGATGATACAGTGCTGGCAGGTACCAATTGCAGAGAGACTAAAAACCAAAAATTCGTATAGCTGACACTGTCAAAATTATTTCATTATCTATCCCTATCTCTTAAAACATGTACTATGACTTACTTCGCTCTTACTGCTCTGCACTGGGGTTCTGCTCAGAACCAATGAATCACAGCAGATTCTTCCTCCAGTTCCTTTTAATAAAGCTTGGCATCTGTGGTTTCAAGAAATGCAAGGTTTTTCCTAACAGTTCCCGCTATAACTCCAGCTACGCCTGCTCTTTGTAGCTGTTTCAGTATTTGGAAGTGGTCAAAATCCTGAGCCCAATTCATGCTCCTGTTTTGAACCCCAGTACTGTGAGTCTGCTGGTACTGTACTGGAATGCTATCTTAACAACCATTGAGTCAAAAAGCCAGTACTGCTTCAATAACAGTAAGATGCTGATCAATGAATGCAGAAACCTACAAAAAGCAAATGCTTTTGCCTATACCTACAACTAAAATAACTACATGATATCATACTAATACGATTTTTTGGGGATGTGCTTGTTTTCTGTATCACCTTTTACAGCACAGTATGTGGTCTTGGTGCTGCCATAGAACTGGCATAAATCTTTGCTGGAACAAATTCCTTGCTGAATCAGAACTGCCATATCAAAATTTTGATGGGTCTACTATGTACTCATATACATGTATGTCTTACCTAATATATCTATACTGTATTGAAATCTGTTATTATAATTAATGCATTTTGTACTCTCCTGATGCTGCTGAGAATTAATGATTCTTATTATTCATAATCACAAACTATATTTCATTTAAAGCAAACAGAATCGTGAAAGGTTAAAAATACACCTAATAACCAGAAAATTACCAGCAGGTCTGAAATTTTAATTGTAAAGACATTTTAAGCAGAAGTACAAAAATATTTCAAATGAAAATATGCCATTTTTCCTCTGCAGTTTACCAACCATACTGATTTCTGGGTTTTTGTGAAAACCGTCTATAACTTACTAATTAAAGTCCCGCGTTCTACATTCTAGAGTAAGAAAAATAATAATTGTAAAGTTCTATCCTTCACATGTACATTACAGGAATTTACACTAGAAGCATCTGCAGACTTTACATTCAGCATTTCTGAATTTTTTCTTGTTTTCTACCAGAATGGTAACAGTTACAGTTCTTTCTCCAGGAATCCTCTCAGAAATTATTTCCAGCATGCCTGGTGCACAGTATGAGAGCTTGACTGACATAAACCATTACTGAAATGTTGTGGTTGAGTTTGCAGACCTTATGAATAGCATTTATGAACATGTGGGAACAACCTTTCTAAAAAAATGAACAAGACTGTACATATTTAAGCCTATACAGGACAGAAGTTTCAGGGTCCAGATGGTAATACATGCTTGAATGTCCTTAACTCCTCTTAACTTCCATGTAAGTTAGTTTGGTGTGCACATGAACACAGTCAAGAACAGAAAAAATGTTGTCTCGAAATGAATTAAAAACCAAAAATCCAAACCCCTAAGGATTGCCTGATCCAAAACTCAGAGCCAGTACAAAGACTTCCCTTGATAGAGCTGCGGACACTTTTCTGAAAATTCAGTACAAAAGTAGTTTAAAACCAACCTTATTTTATATTAGTATTTAATTCCATAGAAGCCTTCCCAGCATACTAAAACAAAGTGATTGCATTTTTTGAAGCATACTCTTCTTTATGACAATTGATTTTATTTTCCTACTTACATGACCCCAAACAAACCCTTGGATTGTGCCTGAAAGCATTATCTTAAAAGGCAGTACCACGTACTGCTCTTTCAGCACATGTAGAGGACAGAGTGTCTCTCTTTCTGTTTCTAGTTAAAGCCTGACTGCAACACTGATAGGTACTTGGTACTGGCAGGATGTACAGAGACTTACACTTGAGAACACTTCATGTTTATTCAATAGAAACTACCCTGTAAAGGAACTAGTGTCTCAAATGAAAGCTCCTATGTCTATTGTGATACTCCTACCAAATGAACCAAAAAGAAAGAAGATGCAAACAAGGAGTCCAGCCAAAAGTCTGCTATCATGTGCAAAAATTTTATGTATCCTGTATCCATATAATAGCATATTATACAGCTATATACATATACATATCCATATACAGCAATGCTTCAGCCTACGCTACAGAACTGCCAAAGTTTCACAGGCACTACCTGCTTAACAGAGACATGTCTGATTTCATCCTACACATCCAAAGTTTCGGGTGCTTCATCAGGCACAACCATTAAAAATGAACATAGAGAATAGATACTTACGATGTATTATCAACAAGCAGCTACACTTTGGGACATTATCAGGCCAGTTAACTAACAGCTAAACCTGCAAGTTCAAAAAGTTATTTCAATTATCCTTACAGTACGTAGCCCACAAGAAGATGCAGTAGGTTACCTCAGTTTCTGGAGTAGGAGATGGAGTAATGGAACCAAGCGATCCTTTTCGTGAGCCCTGGAGATCTGTTGGGATGGACACAGGACGCTGCCATTGAGTTGTTCCTGTTGGTATGTGCCAGTAGTAGATCCCAGCAATGTCATTTACTTTTTTCCAACCAGGAGGTAAGTCTGGGTCTGTCTGAAATGAATGATCACTCCATATATCTGCTGAGAACAGGAATAAAAAATATAGTCACACAAAGACACAAACAGTTCTTCCATGGTAGCACAGCTGGTATTGCTGTTTTACAGTTCCTGTGTAAATGAACACCAGAAAAACATACCAAATTATTGAGGCTCCATGTAACATGACAGTGGACAAAAGATGAATAACCTGTTGTTATACTGCTGCTCTTAAGCCCCTTTTGAAACTAAAAGTTCCTTGTTAGTCTATCCTTCAAGACTTCTACCAGGCGTTTTATCACGGTTGCTTTTTTCTGAGTCTCTCTCTTTTCTGCTACCCATATTTATGCACATACACACAGACACACAAATGTCATGATAACTTAAAATAACTCTTACACTCCGAGATACAAACTAGACTATTTCTTCTCCAGAGCCACCTAAGAAGTTCTTAAATTACTGATTTACCACCAGAGGACTAATCTAAGCACATTCTGCAGAAGAAATGCTAGACAATATCATTAAACTTGAATTTAATAAAAAGCCTCACCTGTGGCCCAATATCTGAAATCAGCAACATTCCTATAACCAGTTTCAGAAGTTCACAAATATTCTAAACACCTGCATCTAAATGTCCCCTCTTGTGGCCTCTATGGCATTCAAGTACGTAGTTCCTGACTCAAGGTCTTACATGTTTTAAAGCCTATTCATCTTCAACCTTGACCATTTTGGTTTTCCAACTGAATAAATCAACTGCACTCTTCTCAACGACATGAAAGGCAAATAAATGCAAAACACTTCCCACAATTTGGCCACATCATGCAAGAAGTAATGTGATCAAATATCTAAACATCACAATGAAGTATGTGTGACGACATCTGCAAGTCCAGTTTAAGTTTAAAGTTTAGGCACAGCTTCTGTCCTTGCTATACATATGTATGCATGTATACATTTAAGCCTATACAGGATAGAAGTTTCAAGGTCCAGATGGTAATACATGCTTGAATGTGCTTAACTCCTCTTAACTTCCATGTAAGTTAGTTTGGTGTGCACATGAACACAGTCAAGAACAGAAAAAATGTTGTCTCGAAATGAATTAAAAACCAAAAATCCAAACTCCTAAGGATTGCCTGATCCAAAACTCAGAGCCAGTACAAAGACTTCTACAAGACTTGATAGAGCTGCGGACACTTTTCTGAAAATTCAGTATAAAAATAGTTTTAAACCAACCTTATTTTATATTAGTATTTAATTCCATAGAAGCCTTCCCAGCATACTAAAATAAAGTGATTGCATTTTTTGAAGCATACTCTTCTTTATGACAATTGATTTTATTTTCCTACTTACTTGACCCCAAACAAACCCTTGGATTGTGCCTATGATTGATGTCTGTGTGCAGGTACTCGTCACGCAAAGGGACTGGCCTCAGACCATCTAATAAGCACAGCTGAACAGGACAGCACCAGAGGGCACGTGTCCATCCTGAAACACCAGGCCTCAGGTTTGCTACGCAAACCTACTTGAAAAAAACGGAACTTATGCGTGTCCCAGCCCATGCTGCAGAATGGGAGACTGATGGGATAACCTTTTCACAGGCTGTGGTTTCCTACTAGCATGAACTGGAAAGCCTCCCTAGTGCACTGACTGTTCTAACAGATGAACGCACTCATCTTGTGCACGTCAAGTGTGCAAGTCAAAGGTAGTGTGGCATCACAAGAGATATCAGCACAAGAATGATAATAAAATAAGTATCAACATACAAAATCTAACAAGACAGATGAATGCACTTGAGACCTCACAGACCTACTATAGACATCAGTGGCTTTACTCTATTTGAGTGTGGAATTACACGGAGTAAAATAATTTTCCTCTGAATTTGAATGACCCCATTCAATGGCATGACACTTCAAAACATGTAATTTTGTTGCACAGCTGCTAGGTGTTATCTCCACTTCCAAGAGAACTTGGTGGTGATGATAAGCAAGGTGTGTGGACAGAGACCAGAGCTGGTGCCTCCTGCTTAGGTCCTTGTGCATGACGGAACCTGGTGTACTGAAGGCCAAGCAAACTTCCCTCCTGAAGAAAATACTCTTAAGTAAGGCAACAGGTCTAATGCAATAAATTTTGCATTGAACTGGGAGATGAACTTGGAAAAACAGACATGTATTTTGCACATGCATCTCTTCTTCAGGTGAAAACAAATCCCACCAATCAGCATAGCTGGGGCACTAATTTATGGACAAAAAGAGTACTCTTGAGTAAGAGGAATGCGGTCACAAAGGGCTTGACTTTGGCAGCATACATGACTTCAAAACAGAGACTGTAAAAATGCTGTACAGAGTTATCAGAGTGCTGGAAGTTCTGCACCTGGGAAGTGCAGTACACTAATAGCATCTATGCCACAGGAAAATTTTAACTGTTACTTCACATGTTAAAACCACATTTTTTTAATATTGGGAGACAGCAGCAAGGTAGAGTCATACTAAGACAGAAAATATATTCAGGGAAATCTGAGAGGTATCGTTGCATCATTCAAAGGACACATGCTTTGCTTTTCCAAGGATTCGTTTCAACAGAGGAATCTCATTTTGCCTCCTTGGAAGCAGTAGCAGCAGATGTGAGTGCACAGCCTCTGGCTAATGCAAATGCAGCTCTGCTGGAGTTAGTGGAAGCTCTGGACGTCCAGTTAGTCCTTCTAGCTTAAAGAGGGCTTATTTCACTGTGTGGTAGCAGAATGCCCAAGTGAGACTGCTTGTCTGCAAGGCTCAACAATACTTGCAAACACTTGTTCTACACAATCTAAATAGGTTAAGTAATAAAAATATCCTCACTGTACAGAGATAAAGATGAGCTGTCTGTATTTTTTTTTTGTACTTCCAGCTTAGTTATCTCAATTCTTATTATGGTTTTGTAACAATTTTTCTTCTATTAAGATCCTCTGAAGAAAAGGGACACCATCCCAAAACTGGATTTGATCCAGACTGTGATTGCCTATCGCCATCTCAAAAGCATACTTCTGCAGTAAAAAAATCAACTGAAAGGGAGTGTTCATTGTCCAGGCTGGAAGCATAATGGTACAAACAGGAACACTTTCAGTGTTTTCCAAATCTAAAAAAATAATCTGACCAAAATCCACAAAGTCACTTCCGAATCTCTGGCCCTCCCACGGCTCCCATTCCAGCAGTGGATGCACAATATAAATGAAAGAATTCAAACTGAAAGCACCTTGTTTGTAATAAGAGATCTGCATCAAAGCTTCCTATGTCAAAAATTGCAGAGAATGGGATAGCAACAGGATCCAACAACATGTTGTCCTACTGTTTAGGCACCAATGGGAAATCACTAGCTTCATATCTGATGTCTGTCTTCATTGCTGGGCTGAAGTATAATGAAGAGCTGACCCACCATATCACATGTGTATTACAGAGGCTACCCTTCTGGGCACATGAGGGGAAGCACAAAAAGGAACTGGGAAGACAGGAGGATAAAAAGGTTTTAATAAAAGGAAAGAGGTGGGGGAAAGTATTGTTTTCTTTTCTGAAGTTCCAAAATCTTGAAATGAAAATATTATACTTCTGTCTTCTGCATCTAAATAAAAGCAAAACTAAAGGAAAAGAAAGCCACAGAAACTTAGTCTTTTTGAAGAGATGCCAGTGACTTCAGCAGATCCAGGACTTCATCCTAAGGGAAGCATATTCCCCCCCACTCCATACGCACACTGAAGATCAGGAGAGGAAGACTTTGTATTAACCACTCAGGGCAAACAAAATTCAAGGAGCACTCTCCATTCAGTAGCACAATAGAAAGAACCTAGGTCTTGTGTATTTTTATCCCATCTATTTCCTGCAGTGGGCTCAATGTGCAAGCCTAACTTGTTTGGCTTTAACAAAAAGAAGTCTCTAAAGATAACTTCTCCTCACTGTCCACGCACCACAGCAAAATCAACAGCTTCACCTACTCGCACGATTCACACCAGTGATGGCCAGCAGGCAGCCGCACCTAAGCACCATTGTAAGAAGCATGAATGCTACCTCAGAAACAAATGCAGCAAAAATACAAGTCAACAGGTCAAGTAATTATAAATCAGACACATCTGTCTAATTTGGTGAATGTTACTCAGCAAGGAGTGATAACCAGCCAGAAGCTGGTCATTTGTCACCATCTTTGCTCACAGCATGTAACTGGTTGTCATGACAACCCTGTCATCCTCCTTGCTGAATTGCTGAACCAGCCACCAGTCACATGCACTTGGGGAGAGGAAGATTTTCTAACAGTTTCTAGGAAAACATGCTGAAATGTGGGATTTACAGGCATACATGCAATTAGACTCTATCTGTGCCAAAATGATTTGCTGTTTTGATCAACTGTAAAAGCAACCATAATCAGAAAAGACTGACTTCATAAAAATCCTAAGGAAGTGTGGAATAAATTGCCTGTACTATTTTTCCTTTTCATGAGATGGGATCTTTGTCTGGCTGTATAAATGAGTTACTACAAGCGTAAGAAGGATTCAAGCAGAGATGACTAAAAAAAAGAGAGGAAAGCAGATCTGCCAACATTCAGGAAAAAAACCCAAAACCCACAACTAAACCCCCTTGTTTTGCTGTCTTGGCTGCTTCTCCCTTTCAATGACCAAAGCCCAAGCTGTTAATATAAGGACCACAGTACTAGGACAATTACCCAAGAAAACAAGGGCAAGTGACTTCAGCAGAGGGGCTCTGAAGAACTGCTTGTGACAGCCCTGGATGAGGGCGATGGATGATACTAGCTGTCCTGCTTAAATGGGAGAATTTTTGGGCTCTCCAAGTTGTCTGCTCGGGGCAATACAGTCTGAGGTCCAGAGGTGAAGTCATGAGAAACCAGCACCAGAGCTTGCATTTACAGGAGTTGATATTAACAGCAGCAGCAGTAGGAAAAAGCACATAAGTACTGCAGTAAGGCAGTGAGGAAAGGTCTGTATGTTCCTTCCTGGAAAACGGGCAAAAAATAGGTGAACACAAGAGGACTAGCCTGTTCACCAACCAAAAACACCTGTCCACAAAACAAGCAGAGTCTGGTAAAGTGAGGAAGGAAGACATGGAGGTGACCTGAACTGCTGTCTCAAGGGAGCTGTTGTGGCAACAGATGGACCAGGAAGAAGCCAGCCTCTGTCCCATCTGGAGGAGGGTGGCTGTTCAGCCAGGTGGAGCAGTGGTAACAACATGAAATTACAGACATATAGGAAGCTTGAGCAAAAGCTGATGAACTGCTACCTGAGAGTGCTGTACTGGAGACACATGCTACAGCTTGTCCACAAACTTTATTTTGTGACGAGATCTCAAGCTCTTTATTAGGGTTTTGATGGACATTAGGAGAGCTGGGAAACTAAGAAGATATACTGGGTCTGGTTGGAATTGGGCTAATTTTTTTTTCTTAGCAGTCTGTAAGGTACTGCACATTACATTTGTGACCAAAACAAGTGCTGGAAACATACCAGTGGTTTAGTTATTGCTGAGCAGTGCTTGCATAGGGCTGAGATTGTCTCTGTTCTCAGCCTCAAGCAGACTGGCTAGGAATTGCCCTGATAGTGCTAGTGTTTGCATCACTTTTTATATATGATTATTTCTTTCTTCACTTAGTAAGTTTTCTTTATCATGAGTCATGACTTCTTCTCACTTCTGCTCTTCCAGTTCTCTTCCCCATCCCACTGGTGGGAGGAACAAGCCACCACAGAATTCAAAGCATATCGGCCAACCTAAGATCCGGGAAAAAATAAGCAGGTACCGTCTGTGGTGGAATGAAAAGGAGTCCCAAACAAGTGTGGGCAGCATATAAATGAATGCCCTTTTCACCAACTTGGTGCTTAAATTAGATACTATCTGAACAAAGTGCACCAATACTTTAGAAGATTTCTACCAACTAATTTTCAAAGTAGTCTGAATAATTTTCTACTGTTTTAGCAAATGATCTACTGCTTATAAATACATTTTGCATATCCCAGAATTACAGAATGGTCAGGGTTGGAAGGGACTTCTGGAGATCATCTCTTCCAATCCCCCTGCTAAAGCAGGTACACCTAGAGCAGGTTACCCAGGATTGCATCCAGGTGGGTTTTGAATAACTCCAGAGAAGCAGACTCCACAACCTGTCTGGGCAGCCTGTTCCAGTGCACTCACCCTCACAGTAAAGAATACAACCAGTACAAGTGGGTTTCTAGCTTACTTGAAATGCTAGTTCCCTACTCCTTCCACTAGATGGCAAAAGCTTTTACTTAAAGAGTAGTCAAAAACACAGCAGACTATATACCTCTATTTGGTCTAAATCCACTGTGATCATGCATTTTGTGAATGTGACCCAAAGGACCTCCTCACCATGGAGGACTCTGAGCAGCAAATAGCTCATCAAGAGCAGTATTTTCATTATCATCATTAGCAAATTACTAAAAATGTTATTGAAAGTTAGCTTTCAGGGCTAAACCAGTGCAGCAGCAATCTGCCTCTGCTTTTCTGATTTTTTTTTTGCATCATATCTCTTCTTCCCATGCCTTTCCCCACAGAGAGCAGAACTGCAGCATATGATCTCATGTTCTGGGTTCATAACATATTTAACTACTTCGTCTTGTTTTAGAAGCAGGGTTTTGTTTGGTCTAAAGAGGAAGAATTAAATGACCACCCCACCAAGGGACTGCTAGACTCACACAGTGAAGACTACGCACGCACTGTCACATGGGCAGGCACACTGCACAGCACACCAAGGGAAAGCAATGTGCATGTGCATGGAGTCCAGCCTTCCTCCCCTTCACAAAATTTATCTGTCTCAACAGCAGCCAAGCATTTGGTAGAAAACCGGGGAAAATCATGTTGGTAGCAGCTCTGGATTTATGTATTTCTCTTCTAAAATAAAGAGTCTGATTCTCCTGTCTCCTCAAAGTGAATAGGCATGCTAGTGTCAAACCATCCATAGAACAAAACATTAATTTTGGGCAATGAACAAATATAGTCTGGACTTTTCACGCAAAACAGAAAGATTTGGTCTATAATACTAACACAAAAAGCAGTTAAACACAGATGTCCTTCTGCCTTCAAGACACAGGATGCCTGCAGAGCAGGAGGGGATGTTGTGCCAGTGGCTGGCGTACAGCAGTAGGGTCATTTCAACAGCTTCAACTCTCCACAAAGGAAGCCCTGCACCACAGTGCTTCACTTACAACTAACACTCTTGTTTCACAAGCTTCAAATAGAGTTCCGTATCTCCCAACCTGTAACTCTCCATTTACTGGGACTGGCTGTAGTCACAGGTGGTTCCCATCTCCCTTACACCTTGACACAAGCCATGAAAGACAGAGGAACAGATCTTAATCCCTCCAATACACTTGCCATCAATCCCCGGTACTAAAGAATGGCAACAAGGTTGGACTCCACACTTTTAATCCCATTTGTTTGAACTGAGGAATAGCTTTCTATCCTCTCTATTCTATTTCTGTTGTATCCTCAATAGTTTTAAACTGAGGGTTGGTGATGTCAGGGAGTGCCTCTTTAATTTGAATGACACGAGTAGTAAGAGTATGGAAGAAAGAATCTGACTAGCAGTCACCATTTTTATTTTTCCATTTTAGAAAAGGAACTGCATAAAAATATTTGTATTAAAAGTCAGGTGCTGTGCAAAGTTAATTTTCTTCATCTAAAATATAATGAGGCCTACTGACTTCAGGAGTCAATGTAGAGAAAGGAAGGACTGCAGTTCCCTGGAGAATATCCTTCATAAATATATTGATATAGTCTGAAATTTTAGGGACGTGCTCATTAGTCTTTTTGTGCATATGACTGCCTAATTAAAAGCCAGTGAAGCTGCCCAGTGGCACAGACATACAATTCAATTGGTGGCTTGACTAAAGCTGCTTTTCTTTGACAGCTTCATTCAGAGCACTCTGCAAATGCATTAGAAAAACCTTTTCCTGAATTTAATGATTCAGTGAAAACAGAACATAAAATTGAATTACAATCTGAATTACTATCCGAAATTAAATGTTTTACTTCACAAAAAAAAGCGAAGTTTGCAAGAACAGTCATTTCCCCTCTCATATGCAAGCTCTGTGCATCCTTCAGCTCACACAGTGCAGCAGCTCACACAGTGCAGCAGATGCTCTAGGACGCCACGAAAATGACTGCTTTATCTTCATGCCAACCTTGTGAGGCAGGAGAGTGCAAGCCCTGTTTCAAACAAAGTCAGGGAGGGGCAGGAGAAGAGGTCTGAGATACATTAAATAACTCTCCTGGAGTCATGCCCAGACTAGGTACTCCCTGGCATCTGTGCAGGCTCCCTGCACCCAAGCACCAGACAAACACACACGGTACACAGAGATCAGGCACTGTGCTCCAGTGTGCCTACACATCAGAGTCCCCTTCCATCCTACAGTATGGACTGCTCTTTCTAATACGGCAAAACTTGGTCAATCAAGTACTAACAGCTGGAATGTGACTTTTAACAATCTATATAATGGATCAGTTTGTCACTTTTAAGCTGGAGTGAAATGTGCATTAGATAGCAAGCTGAAGGCTCCTGGTTTTTTCCAGCATAGAAGCTGAAGACCTAATATTTCCCCATCTCCAAATTAATTTCATGTTGCTGCAGTACTGAAGGGATGGAAGAATTTGTTATGGTGAAAATCCACTCTTACTGTTAGAGATGCCTAAGCATGAAGCTTTGCACAAGCCTAGGAAGCAGCACATTGGCCCCATGGCCCATGGCCTCCCTGCAGTGAGAGACACTAAGGGAGAAGCTGGGGCACCACGGGCAGCTCCAGCCCATGCTGAGGCCTTGTAAGACAGTGAACTCAAGCTTCACCTCCCAGCCTTCAAACTTTGAGACCTTTTATTAAAAAAAGCCAACAACCAAACAACCTTAACCTTTTCAAAAGTAATTCTGCTTCAGTCGAAGTAAGCCTTTTCCAGCACAATGCACACAGCCGCACATGAAGTGCAATGCACAGCATCTACAACAGGAAGGCTTTATGAACGGGGGCTTCTGACAGCAGATGGAAGCACCAGGGGAGCTGGCTGTGTTTCACCTGCTGTGAGAGAGGGAAGCGTGCTGATAGCACACAGGGGTCTCTCACAGCCCTGCAGTTTATTCAAGTATTTCACATCACTACATTGGTATATCAACTTGCTATTAAATCTTTAGTCATACTGTCCAAAAACCTTCTGGTATTAAGAAATCTCAGAGATGTTAATCATCCTTGAAAGCATCCATCTAGCATTAGAAATACCAGTATTTTCATTCTCATATCTACTTCATGGCACTCCAGCACTAAAATTCTGTATTTTTCACAGAGTGGATTCATATACGTAATTGAAGCTAGACTTAAAAGTCTGCATTTAAGGAGATACAAATGTTATCTCTGATATAAGCAGTAGCAAGATTCAGAAGAAAATTCAGAAAAAATAACCGGAGCCCCAATCACCCGGAAAGTCTAAGTTAGCAAACAGTAGCCAGGAACAAACCCAACACACAACAACTAGAGTCCTATGCCAGATAGCATTTGAAAGAGAAAAACGAAGGGATTAATTTTAAAATTCTACAGAACCACAACACGATTTCACTTTCAATTACCACCACCTTCAAATCAAAGCCCATTAGCAAAACGGATGCTTTGAAAATGAGGATAAATTTCCCTTACAGATGCATATGCCCAGAACACAACTTGAGAAGTTTTTTTTATTGTGAACCCTGAGATAGAATATCCCTAAACACAAACACCTGCTTGGTAAGAATAAAAGTATGCCAAAGCACAGGAAATCAATAGACAAAATCTCCAGTGTATGACAAACCACAAGGCACTGAGCTCTGTTAGCACTGTGGAAAAGACCTTCTAGTGTTAAGAAATCTCAAAGATGTGTGTCATCACTAACAGCTGATTGTCATCACATGTGACAAACAGTAAAATAAGAGATGCACAAGCAACAGAATGGCCTTTCCCCCAGCTGAAAACAGTAGCTAATCTTTGGTGGAAACCTTACAATTTGTGGACATGACAGAGGACTGCAGGTGGTCTTGGAAAGCTGGAAAACCAGTTACGTAGGATAAGAAGAGTGCCCTTTCTGGATTTCTATTCACCTTTGTTGCTGTGCAAAAACAAAAGACTGCAGATAGATCCTACAGGGTTAGTATACACAGAGTTTCAAGAGCTGTTTTTCAATGCACAACCTTCATCTCTCAGTTTTCTTCTACAGACAAAGATGCCCATAGCCTCTTTTTTATCAATTTCTTAGAAGTTCCTTCACTGTTACTCTTCTGCTACTTCAAATCCTCAAATACAATGGCAGGCAATTAATTACCTTTTGCCACTCTGGAAGGCTCAAGGTCACCAAGTTTTTTGAAGATAACATTTTAGTACTCACTGGCAGTTGAAAAAGTTACACGTTAGGAACCAAGATCAAGATAAAAGTCTTTATGCCTACAGTTTTAATGTAGGATTGAACTACCACAGGACTAGTGCATGCACTTCACATGCCCTACTATGAAAATGGAGGCATCAGAATTAGAAAATACAGACAGGTAAAAATCTTTCTGCAGGAAGAGACACTAAGTGAAGTAGGGCTCTACAGCTTGGAAAATAAATGACGGGGAGGAGGGGAGGATATCAGAGAAATCTGTAAAATCATGAGTGGTGGGAAGAAGGCAAGGATGGAAAGGAAATTATCATTCACTGTTATTTACTGCTTCCTAAACCAGAAAAGCAATAGGCATCTAATGAAATTATTGGAGAGCAATTTTATAGCAAAGGGAAATACTTTTTCATATAATACATTATTCAATTATGGAGCTCATGGTCACAGGATGTTGTGGATGCCAGAAATACAAATAAGGAAAAAAAAGATTAAACAAATTAATGTTAGAAAAATCTATCCAGGGCAATTAAAGAAGATAACATGAATGACACACCAAGTCTAAAAGTCCTAAAACTATCAGTTACTGAAAGTGAAAAAGATATAATAGGGGGACGACCACTTTATGCTAGCCCTGCTTTTTTAGTGAAGCCATAAGTTTCTGCTACTGACCACTGTTGGAGAAGCAACCCATAAAGAACTACATGAGCCTAAGGTCTGCTGTTTATGGCCATTTGGTGATGTACAACATGGAACTGCAACTGCTGTAACTCTCGTGAAAGCTCTGCCTTCCATTTACTATATTAGTTTACATTGGAAATAGTGGAATTAACAATATTATTGAAAGACTTTGATAAAAGTTACCACGGCAGTTATACTGGATCAGATTAAAAAGCCACATCTGATATGAGAACTCCCAAACCAATATATCCAAGCTTCCTCTAAGGGATTTATATATAAATATAGATACATATTCCTAGAAGGAAAATACACAATAAATGTATTCTCATAAATACAAAGGTACACAGTTTCCTACCCTGAGATACAGAATAACCTCATATGGCAATAGACATGCAGGAGTTACGAGACTGAATATTGTTATCTTTGCACATTTGTCCCCTTCCATTTTCTATTAACATGTATCCAAAAGGAAGATTTTACTACTATTATACCAAATTATACATCACCATTGAACAAATATAAATTTATTTATAGACAAATAGAACAGTTGGCCTTAAATATCTATATGAATAAGGAAAGGGTTGAACTACTTAGGAACAGTTGAACTACTATCAAGAATAAGTTGAACTACTGAGGAACAGTTAACTAACAAGAGATCTGTCTGGTGATTAGTGCAGAGACAACCACTGTGGAGAGGTAATCAACACTGCTTACACGACATGCTTTTACACATGACAACTACTACAGTTCAAAAAAGTTCTTTTGTCAGTTAGTGTTTACAGTCTCACTGTCCTTACATTATTTGCATTCCAGAAAATTTCAGAAGTAGAGAGATGACAGCGACATACTGTAGGCAAGGTGCTAGCCAGAAATTCAGTTTATGCACTGATAACAAATTCTCAGTGAATCCTGCCACCTGAAAAATAAAACTGTGGCTAGGAAAACACACAATCCTGACATAGCATCTGTAAAATAATAAACCAAAAGTCAAAATAACCCAATGCGGTGGCCTTTACATTGACCCTTTTGCAGTAATGTTACCAGAAAGAGAAAACTGTTTTCTCTCTCTTCTAAACTTTGACCACCACCTTACCATCATCAAGTCATAAAACCACATCCCACCAAAAGACCTTCACTGTTTTACCAGATGAGGTAGTTGATTTGTTCATTATTGAAAAATTCAAGCTGCAAGGCTCATTCATTTCAAAGAGTTTACTTTTAAAAGAAATTTCTTTACTGAAGAAATGAAATACTACTCTTGTGAACTCACATTTGTTTTTAGCATTTTTGACAGAAATTTTTATGATTTTGTGTCTTGTGATATCTGGAACTTTTAAAATCCCTAACTCCTGGAATCATGGGAAAATTGCAGCTTGTCCACTTAAAAAGAAACCCAAATCAACAAATATTCAAAAAACCTCTCATTACAACTCACAGGATCCCCCATGATTCCCTTTCAAAAAAAGGTAAAAGCTGAAAAAGCAAAATGAAAGCTTAACCCTAAAAGATAAACAATGACCTAAAACTTATTCTTGCTTTTCAATACACATTCTTTTTAGACTCTCATGTGGGGACAAGATGTCTTTGCTCCAAGAAAAAATTATGTTTGTTTTCCCTTTGTTTTTAATTGGTTTACTGGCATAAATTGAAGAAGTTATTAGTCTCTACTTTAGCCTTTATAAATGCATCATATCTCTAAGTATTCCTGTGCAACTAAAATGAAGATGTAAAATAAATGTGGGACTAATAAAGGAGCAACATGTGAAAATTCCCTCCCCTCCCTTCTACTTCCAGTTCTTGATCTGTCCATTTGTCCTGTCTGCAGATGGGGTGGTTTGCAGAGGAAAACAAAAGAGGTCTACTATGCAAATGCTAGATGGATTCCTTCACCCACAACAAAGCTGCTGTTCCACACTTGAATACTAAAAATACAGCCAGCAATTACTATTACAGTATTTTTCAAGTGTGGTCTGCAGGGAGTGCAACTTTTAACTCAGTACATTTTGTCTGTGGATTTTTTTTTAAATACTGTTGGACGGTTATTGTACTGATGTTAGCAAAATTTGGAAGTAGTGAACCTCAAACATTGGTAGAACACTTAGATAATGTCTCTACCTACTTCTGGTGGAGAGGAAATCCAGCCCTCTGCATCATTCCTGGAAAACCACAACTAAGGTGAGTCACTACTCAATTGGTTTTATTTTGAAACAGCTGAAGCTTGTCCCAGATTAACAACTCTGTCAAATCAGAGACATCTATCCACCAAAAAAGTGATTTCCTCCAGGAAGTGTTGAGCACACTGGACCGTGCCCCACTGTTTTCTGGACCAGCTTCTTGAAACTTGAAGTGGATGTGGACAGAAGCCACTGGGAGGAACAGAGAATGGGAAAACTTCCACTGTCACCCTATTCCTATGGTAGCTTCTTTTAAGAAGCTGCATTTTCCCTGTGAAGTAATTGTAGGATTAGAAAATCTTAGGAAAGAGGAGCTTGGTATATTTAAAGTATAGAAATCTGGGGTATAGTTCTGAAAGAGAGAATTCACCTGTGACATGAAATCAAGAGAATTACAGAAAATAAATCTTCTGTTAATGATCACACATTAATTTTGATGTTGCATAAAAGCCTTATTTCCTATACTTACCCTGAACACATGTAGGCAATATAATTTAACAAAGCCTAACACACCCATTTCAGTGGAAAAAACCCCAATCCTGTAAGAAAAATGAAATAAACTTCCTCTTCCATGCCAGTGGAAGCTAGCCCTGAAACCCCTGTTGTTCTGACGTCATCTTCCTACTTTTCAGATATCTTTGTTAGTAAAAGCATTGGTTATGTTTCAGAACAATTAACCAAAGGAAATTATTGTAGCCAGAAGACTGCAAAGTTCCTTATTGGATCTGCTGACAGCCTTCATGGGCAAAAAAGGGAGAGTAATTATTCCATTTTAGTTAAATAAGAAAAATAAAACAAAAGAAAAATAAGGTAATTTGAGTTTAACACGAAACGTCATCTTGAAATTCTGCTACAGCTAGAGTGTGACAAACAATGCTAGCTTACCCACAAAAGAAAAAAGTGAACTAAATTTCCAGTAATTTTATAAAAGCTAAACCAAATCACTGTTTCTTATAATTAGTTTGTTCAGTGAGGAGCAAATACAGTTGTGCTATTTAATTACAGTTCCCCAAATGAAGAGAAAAAGTTATGTAAAAGTTTTGTGTGAATCAGCTTTCCAATAAAACATCCTTTTTCTACCTCGACAAGTTGATTTATTTAGAGCTGGCAAGATGGGCAAAACAAAATATCCAAGATATTAGTCAACGTTCTTTGACAGCTCCCAATTCAATACTGGCTATAAACTGCCTCACATTTCAAACCCCCAAACCCACACTCAGTATTGCAAAAGTTCCTTTACCTTGAACTTTAGGGAATGACTAGGGGTACCACTGCTACACTGTTTAAAGATATTTTTTTTCCCCTTTGACTGCAAGAAAAATACAGGGAAGGAATTTGTTGTGTGTAAAGGAGAAATCAAAAGTCTGGTTTTGAATGTATTTTAAATCTATGTAAAGATCTTTGAGCTCTGTGGATCACAAGTATAAAACATCATTTGTCAATTCACTACTGAAATAATGAGCATTCAGAAAGATACTGCTGCAACCTGCTCTGTCAGATACCAGCTGACCTTCCACTGAGCAGAATTATTAACAGATAAAATAATTCCATTCAGCATCCAGGCCTAAGTGACATTGTCAACCAATGAAAAATTAAAATAGAAGTGTTACTTACAGTTACTAGATGCTCCCGTATAGTTCAACATGTACTGATCTGCTACCAGCATCCTTTAAGTTTGCTATATACATGTCCCAATAGCTTCATATTCTCCTTCTGTGCAGCATCTCCAACTCAAATATGAGAAAATACACTGCTGTGTTTAAACAGACATTTATTTAATTAATCTAACGAGGAATGGCACTTTGGATGGGAGGGAAAAGAAGCCACCCCCATTCAACTGCCGGTAAATATAACAGAGGAAACACCACATTTTGGCCATATAAATGACTGCATTTTCTAATAAGCCAAGAAAAAATAAGAGAGATGGCTAAGCATGAATTTCAGCAGCGTGTGCACACACTGCATCCTCTACTGAATTAATTCCAGCTTGCAAGCCATTGATGTATTTTCTGACTGACTCTGCTTAGGACACAAGCTTTTGAGCAGTACTTTCAGCCCACAAGCCTTTAGATGACAATCAAATCAAGATTTAATCAGTTCAACTTTGAACCAGAACAGCCCCTCATCCTGCAAATCAACCCCTGAAAATACATTTATGTCGATTTTTTTTCTTCAGCTGCCTGTATAAACATGAAAATTTAAAAAAAATGTAAAGCAAAGGTCCACTCTTCAAAGACAAAATTCTTCCTATGTCTGTAAACCTCTGACTTTCTGAAGGTGCACTGCAGGAATGGTAGAAATTGATTCAGTGAAAGGCTTCTATTAGTGAGAGCACTGTTCTCATTGCAAAATCCCTCCCTGTGCTATAATCAATAATTTAAGCAAAGCCAAGAATCATGTCAGCCAAAATGACCAGGATAACTTGACTGTCTCTTTTTTACAGAGTACAAGTAAAATTAAATTAAGACCTGAATGACAATGTATTCTAATTTAAAAATTAATTTGGCCAATCTGAATTGTGCTTTTTAGCTTTCATGTTGAGTAGGGGAGTAGGGATGGGGTCCTTTGTTCCTTACTAAAAACTTCTCAGGTTCAGAGAAGTGCCCAAAATCCACTTCAAAGAAGTAAAAACCATAACCCTAGATTTAGAGTATTTTATCAGTTACATGCAAACAAGAAATGTGCTCTACAAAGTTAAAGCTCTTACTTGTGGATTATGACAGTGCTACTCCTCTCTCAGTGCCCTGCAATGATGTCCGAGTTAATAACTGAGGCACTGTTTAAAATCTAAATTGAGCTCTGCAGATTCTCAACTCAAAAGCAATTTAAAAATAGGAAAAATGTATTTAGTTAAATTGTGTTACTGTTTAGGGCAAAATAGTTTTATTAAGAAACAGTTTCATGAAGAGTTCTGAGAATGATTTTCAAGCAAAAGCCTTGAAGTAGTCCTACTATGTAATAAATTACTGCAGTGTATCAAATTCTGTACATTAAAAAAGTCAACATAACAAATAGCAGTTAAAAAACAAACCCTGTAACACAACACCATAAAAAATGGATTAAAATGCCCCAGAGACACTATAAGCAGGAAGCAAAAATATATGCTTTAGATTTGGATTTGTCCTCCCCCTCTCTCCCCAAGGACTTCTCATCACCAAAGCATCATGGATAAATCCACCGTGCAAGCCGAAGGACACACTGCTGGGCTTTAGAAAACCAGATCCAGACACTACAAGGAACCCACTTAATGTCATTATCTTGAGCTCTGTGGCATCCAGATATTGGACATTTATGGCCTAATCCTGACTACCCAGGGGCTCTCAAAATGAAGCAATTGAGTCTTAACAACAAATATATGTGCTTTCATGGGACTGCTTAAAAAAGGCTTCATGTCCCTTAAGGCAGGGACCATACATGCACTCTCAAGCGAGGACTGAGTTCAGAGCAGGGTCTCTGCAGCATGCCAAGTCGTATCACACAACACCTCTTCTGGCCCATGGAGATGCTCAGTACTGCTCTGAATCTACCCACCTTCTCTTGATGCAACAGCAGCGAACCCAAGGCTGCCTGCAGCACCATCTATTCCATGTCTTGGTGGTACATGCTATAGGTTTCTGTATGTCCAATACCACAACTTGCAACAGCACCACTGCGACTCAAGGGACCCACAACCCAAATTCAGCCAATCCCATGCTGTTAATTAAAGCTGAATTCAACTTCTATCAGCTAACGCTTCACTTACGTGAGAATTCAGCACATGAGGAATCAGTGCACTGAGAAACTGGGGTCTAAAGCAGCTAGTAACTTGGGGAGATCAAAAGAAATACCTCCAGGTGAAAACAAAACAGGGCAGGAACTTGAGGAGGATTTAAGTCTGTGTCCCTCACTGTAAAAACATCTCCTTCCACAGCGGCCTGCACTAGGATCTGACTTTCTCTTAGCAGTACTCCAGTATTAAATAACTCAGAGTTCCCCATTTTTGTACTCTTTAAGTTCTAACAACTTCTGTGAAATAACATCCCAGCACAAGCAAAATTCCCAATACTCACTTCTGCTGTCAAACTTAGTCTATCCAATTTACTGTCATCACCTTTGTGCTAGCCTTGCTTGCCTAACCTACTGTCCACAAACATCCCTGCTTGCTCCCAGCTCTCCTCCAGCTTGTGCCAAATTCTCATTTATCTCCGCAGCTGCATTTACTCTCCTTTTGCTTCCCCCTCCAGTGGGTCCCTCCTCCAGGTCACATTCCCATCTTCCAACTCATCCTCTCCACTTCACAATCCACTTGTTCCCCCATCAGCTTTCTCCTCTGAGCAGTGGGGAGACCAGCTCACCACCGCCGGGCCTGACGCTGGGATCACAGCAGGTGCTCACAGGAACAACTGCAGTGGCCCAGGCTTTGCATTTCGACTTCGCAGAGTGCAAAAACGCAGGAATATCTTCTGAGCAGGAAACCCCAAACTGTGCTGGCCATCCCCAGCTTGTACACCTCCTGAAAAGCTCAAGGGCCACTGCAAAGACTAGAGACTTATTCTGCTGAGTGGCGATAACCATTTCTCTACCACACCTCCTGCAGCTGATATACAGGAGCCTAGAAAATGACAAACAAGCACCCAAACAGGCTGCAAAGAGCTTCAGAGCACACAGACCCCATCAAGAAGAATATAACCTCGTTCTCAGCTTGCCTTAACAAACAGAGGCCTGCACATAAAGTGTTCTCCCAACTGTAATACTGTTTTTTCCTTCCTTTCCCCAGAGATACCTATACCCATTTCAAAGCATCAATCAGGTGAATTGAAGTTTGGCCTGACTTCTATGCAGCATTCAGAAGTGCTGAGGCAGAGGTTTACCGGATCGATTTTGGTTGTAATTTTTTATTACTTGAACAGCTTTATGAACTGGGAACTTTCCTTTTTCTTAAGGAGAGCTGGGTCATCTGGTATCAGCTTATTGTGGCTTTTCTTCTGTGCAGCTTCCTGCCTTATCATCCCTCTGAAATCAGGATCCTGACCTCTCCCCATTACCTTCTCTGTTTCCTCTTCTGTGATTTGTTTTCCCTTCCTCTTTGCTTGGTCCTCTGTCTGACAATCCTAGCCATAGAAAAGCTCTTCCAACAAGATGCATTTGGCCTCAGAGAGGACACACAGCATCCAGAACTACACACGTCCATCCCTAAACTACAGAAGCTTGAAAAGTTTCCAAAAACAGTTTGCAAAGTTAAGTACTTGACATGGTTAAGTTATTCACCACTTCTGAAACTTGAGCCTGCCCTACAGATACTCAGGAGAGTTTTCCACTTTGCTACAGCACACAAAAAGCATTTCCTAATATCTCTTAACATTACACATTCATGTAAAGTGCATTGTGGAGTTAGGGGAAACGTGCAGCTCTCTGGGTATCTTGTGAACTGCTCTACTCAGGCAATAGTATGACGCTGGCATCTACTTCCCTGTGTTGTCTTGGCACCACCTCTACTCCCCACTGCCACCTTTTACTTGCCCACACAGGTATTCTACATGTTCCAGGAGCAGGCCCTGCAGGCACTTGTTTATCCCACAGCTACATGTTTTACTGAATAGAAAAGTATTCATTTTTAACACGCTCAGAATCATAGTACTGCAGTTATACAAAGCAGCACTATGATACATTCTGGATTAGGAATTATGCGCTTTACTAAAATAGCATAGGAAGTGCCCCTGAAAAGACAACCACCAAACAAGAAATGAAATATCAAGGGCAAAACAACCCAGCCTGTTGGACTCCCATCAAGTGGCCAGAAGTTCAGCTGGAGTAAGGTCAAAATCAGTGAAGCTCTGTCTGTTAGGACAGGGCCACCTTTGACACTATCTGTAGCCAAAGCACTGAGCTAGCCACAGCAATGCTTCAGTAGTCAAAGCACAGCCACCACAAGGCAACTATCTTCAAACTTGATCTCCCCCAGCCTGAGAGCACTCGGGGAGAGATGTCACGCTAGGAGAGAGCTGTGTTTACAAAAATATGACAAACCATCCTAGACCCTTTGGAAACAATATAGCAGAGATTAAACAAGGAGCTATTTTTAAAACAAAGACACAGAGAAGGAACCAATTTCATTTCTGCACTACAGAGCAGATGTTTCAGACCCTGTTCAGCTAGTTAGTTCATCTGTGAGTGTTACTTAATGTGCATCCTGCTCAGCCTGTGATTGTTTCTCTAAATGGAAGTCCTAATTTTTGCCTCTTATCTGCTGCCTCTCTTGGACACAAGGGAGGCAGTTGAACCAAGCTCACCCTAGCAAGGTAATTGAATGGCTCTGATGAACTGAAGAATCGTTCCTTATCTTTTTGACAAACAGTTAAGAATGAAACTGCAACTGTGACCATACAACACACTCTGGAAAACCTTTTCTATAGTCCCAAATTTTGGTAATTGGAAACAGAGTTTGGGAGAGGATGCTAATAGCTGGTGTATAAAACATCTATTCTGCCATTCCTGAATTTAAGCACATTGATTCACTTTTACATACCCATTTTTATTATCTATCCCAACACAAAAGGGTGCTGATTACCATTCTTAATTGTGGAATGTTTAGATTTCAAGTCAGAGCACTCAAGCATCCAAGATAGGGATTTAGGTAGCTCCACTGAGAATCACAGAATAAAACAAACCTGACTGCCTAAACACAGCAAGCAGCCTTCCTGTGCAACTGATAGTGGCAATGTGTAATTGAGAGGATCATCCTTCAAGTTCAATTTACTATCAAATACAATTTATTTTATGGCCTTCTACCAGTAGATCCTGATACTGTGAACACTGTGTAACCATGCTGCCCTTTAAGTTTTATTTCATTTAAACTGACCCTAAAATCTTATAGGGATGGCTAAATAAGAGACAAACATGCAATTAGGTACTTCACATGCAGAATGTTACCTACGCCAACAGTGGGGATATAGAGCAATAGTCACCTTTCTTATTTCATAAGCAGTCAGCAAACGGTCAAGCCTGAGACTATAAAACATGCACTATTCTTGAGACATGGTTATCAGTAACATGCAGGATTAAAAAAAAAAATCTAACAGCTCAATATTAAAAGCTGGCAGCCTTCAGGACACACAGCAGGTGTGAACCAGAGACTTATTCCCAAAAAGATGAAAACTGGGTGTTTACTTGGAACCCTACAACTGTATAGCTGGTTCTCTCTCTAGTTTTATAGGACTTGTGTTAATACACACTGGAATTTAATGTGGTTTTGGTATACAAATCTTTTTCCCCACTCAGGAACACAGAAAACACATTCTGAGCAAGTAACAGACTTATTGTCTATATCAGATAGGTACTGCAAAGGAAGAATCGTGCTTTTAAGAGAGCATCCATTTTAATTTGGTCAAAGATGCTAGTTAAAATCAGAGTCAGAATTGACCTCTGCTATAAATCTTTCTGACTAGTTCATGATTTACTGTAATTTTTATTGCATTAAGAGGGCTATTCTCCCCAGATGTGCTGTTATTTCAGAACACCAGGCTCTCTTTACAGGAGCGACACTCCTGATTCCCAAGGGCCAGTCTCACAGCTGCCATTTCTGCACTGGATTGAACTCATTTATTTGTAACCAGCCATTAAACTGCCCTCTCGTATCTGCTCGGAGAGCAGCAGCAGACAGGCATTTGGTATATTGCAATTGCACACAGCAGCAGCACTCCTGAAAAAGAGGACACTGGTGGTTTTAATACCCCTTTGATTTCAACCAGGGAGAAACAAGGCATCGTGTGACTCAAAGGCCGAGAGACTGGGGAGCCAGCAGAGGCTGCTGCCCCTGCACAGCCTCCCACAGCCCCAAAGAGAGGAAGGAGGGCAGCTGGCATAGAGCAAGAAACATCCACGGCTCTCTAGCACCATGTGTCTCACATCTCAGGGACTTACCCTAATTATGGGGCTATTCCTGGCGCTAGAAGGAGGGGGTTTTATTTAAATTAATATAAAACAGAAAGCAAAACCAAATTCCAATTTTCTTGTTGGTTTTGAGGCAAAGAGAATTTTTATTTCCTGAAGAATTCTCATTTCTAATTCATTAGAAATTATTACACAGAGCACTGCACTTTACTATGGTGGAATAACTTCCCACTGAAATTGTTTTTCAGGTTATACAAAGATTAAGAAATGTGCCTGCCTTCTACAGCCTTCTGGGGATCTTCTTAACAAAAAGCAAGTAAACAGACAAACAAAAAAGCAAGCTACAACCAGAAAACTACCCTCATTCTCTCCTAGGTTTGGGCTCTGGGGCACGTGCTTTGCTGCTGCTTGCACCACACAGATTCAGACAATGAATACATGCAAATTCGTACAGGTGAAACTGGTGAATACACAGAGAGGGAGAGAAGGAACAGGTAGATGGTGTAATAACACAAGCTGTGTTTCCTTTGAAAACTAGACTAAGGAAATTTTCTTGAGAAGGACGGAGGAAGCATTCCTCATGATTTGAACCCAGTTCTGGTCCATTTGCAGTATTAAAACTCCCTGGAGCTGATGTCTGGTTATTCATAAGACTCTCCAAATGACAGAGGATTCAGCTGGATAGATACAGTAGGTCCCAGAGGAGATGCAGCGCCTGAGGCCAACGGAGGCAAGCTTGCTTGTTTGGGGGACTGCCTGCGGTGCTGGGTGTCAATCAGCTCTGGTGACAAGTCACTGCCTGTCTCTAGGAAGGCTGCCTGAAAACCCATTATGGCTTGGCATGTGCTAAGACCTCAATGACATCCCATTGCTTTGCTGACTATAGGTTTTTTCTGCTTCCAAAAGCACCTCAGACTCTTTTTTTTTTTTTTAAGCACTGCATCTCAGAAAGAATGTTAGGTAGCTGAAAGCACTCGTAAAATTATCTGAATGTTAAGGTCAATGTAGTTCTTGTCAAGATGCACATATAGCTAATATCCCTGGGGAAGAACGAAGAGTTTCCTCAAAACACATTTCTTATATTGTACTGTGCTTGTGGTGTTCAGTGCCCATTATTAATGGATTCTATCATATCTGTTAGTCAACATTAATGTTTGTTAAAATAAGTCAGTTGTTTTGTATCTTTAAGTTGAGTTGTATTTATTTTTGACCTCCTCACTCAGAAAGAAGGTCAAGGCTCTTGAAAACACCTTTTTATTAGACCACCCATAAAAGTATCCAACCCAAAGGAGAGTTCAGGAGGATTTTGTCTAAACAATGATGCATTCCCAGCGCACTCAGTTAAGAATAAATTTTTCAGAATTTTTGAAATATACAACTCCAAAAGAAAACACATGAAAACAAAACAACAAAAATGTCTCTCAAAACAACATCCAGATTTCCAGGATTTGAAAAATGAAATATTGTTAAGAGCAGGAAGAGGAAGACAAAACAATTCAGAAGTCCTGAAAGAAGCATATTGTTATTTTCAATAGTGTCTTCTCAAGAAAACCTTATTTCTGCATAAACTGAAGTGCTAAATACAATCTCTGGATTGAACATTATTAATTCCCCAGGTATCTGCTGGACTACATTCTTTTATGGATTAACTGTTCTCAAGACTGGGGGATTTTTTCACTTCCTAGAAGTCACATGACTAAAACTCTACTGCATATTTTTTTCCCCTGGATAAATGTCTTTCTTCCTTTGGGCCCTAACATCTATTACTGAAGCACAAATGCAGTGCTTGGAGAGCACTGAGCTGTGAACGCCCCACATGATGCTCTCCTCCTACCCCAGATGCAGCAGCAGTGAAGAGCCCTGTCCATGCCCAAAACCACAGACCTTCAGGATGGACACCACCAGGGCTTACTGCACAACTCCCCAGCTGGGAGGGCTTCTCCTTACCCATGCTGGCACATAGGGAGCATCATCAAATGACTGGGACGGAGCAGGCACACTTACAAAATTGTGCATTAGAAAAGCAAAAAAATCTTCACTGAACCTAAAAATCATCATTCAGAAAAGCTTTTTTGTTGGGTGTAGGTAGCTATCAGTAGTTCAGCATCTCCAGACAATCATGTTCTTCTCACAACATGCACTCACTAATTATTGAAGAGCAATTATTTATCAACTAGTAAGAGGTGCGGTTAGCATATTTCTAGGACCCTGTATATGGCATCTGCTGGTGCCTTTCTTAAAGCTACTACAATCAAGCAGGAAGCTTCCAAGCATTCCCTAGCAGCCAAACAGCCGTGTGCAAGGCCAGTGCATGTATTTTGATACAATCCACTTCCCCACTAAAACTGCTAAACCACTTCTCTCCCTCCTGGCACCAGCTGAGAAAAGCAATGCCTTTTTAAAACAGTGGCTGTGAGGAGCCTTTGCTGATGTACCTGTTTCATCAGGCGAGCTCGGCGAGGCGCTGTCCTGGGACAGGGTAGTCCAGCTGGAGTCCTCATCGCTTGGGGCCAGGTTTTGAATCCTATGGAGGGCACAGTCTGTTTTGGCCCCAGTTTTTGGGTGGTCTTTCTTTGTCTCAGGGCTTGATGACACTGTGGCAACCTGGCCATCCTCTGGGCTTGGCATCTTGTTCTGTTTCCGGGGCAGGACTTCCCCATTGACAATAACGGTAGAAGCCTGGCTGTTGCTTTGTGCAGACTTATCTTCCATCGCAACAAAACCCGGCTCTAGATCGCGAGCTGATGTCTCTAGATCCGCATAGTAATTCAGGAAGCTCTTGGTCCTCCTTGGCTGCGAGGGTAATATTTCACAGCCAGAGGAATCCTGCGGGATCGGCTCATTGCTTTCAAACTTCTCAGAAGTTACATTTACGCCTGCAGAGGTACCGAGGTTTTTGTTGGGATCCTGCTGTCCCTGCTCGGCAGCTTTCCTGAGCTGGTTTTCTCCATTCTTCACCAGCTTTATATTGGCAGAGCTGTTCCCCAGAAGGGGCTGAGCTGCTGGATCAGAAAGACCCATGGCTGTCTGAATGTTAGTCAGCGCGTACTTTTTCCTGCATTTCGGAGGAGTGCTGTTCTTGGTCTCTGTGTGCCTGATTTCTGCATTCAGCAGCTCATTGTGGGAGGAGCGCAGGTTCAGGGTGTTGGGCGGGGTGGCGGGGCTGTTGCGGTTCACAACGTCCGTCGTGCCGCCACTTGCCATAAACACTGCCAGCGCGTCCACACCGGAATCGACTGAAAAGCAAAAGAAACAGCCATGAAACACATTTATTCTATACACCATTTTGCTAGGGCTTCTGGTAAAGGCATGTAGCACTTTGGGTAATTGTTTTACAGGAGGAAAATCACCACAACCTAAGTGGGGAAGAGAAGAGACATAAGCTTAGCTTATTAAATAAGGAAGAACAGAGGCAGAAAAACATACAGAGAGATCATCAGGACCACGGAGATGAGAAAAAGTGGAAAGCTTGACCATATACAAGACAGTTTTAGGGCAGATTTTTCATTTCTGATTCTGTTGCAGGCAGGCTCTGGCACAGAAGAGACGCCCTTTGCAAATGCCTGGGACTCTCACTATCATCCTTACCGTGACTATTTTAGTATTTCACCTCTATCTCCAATGAGGAGGGAAATAACTCCTCAAGTGCTCATCACAAGGAAGCAGAAATTTGAGATATTTCTAATCAGACTGCAGACAGATGCTGCTTCTTTTTCGTCTTAGGGTAGTGCTGTTATTGCTAAGCCTGACTGGCTGGTCAGTTGTTGACTCCTAACACCTGCATTTTCTCTGCTATTTGTCTGTCTTTCTTTCCCCTCCCTACCCTGCCACCTTCTATTTTTTTTTTTTTTTTAATGAGAAGGGAAGTAGAGGGTCAGGCAATATGAGTAGATGATTATTTCACAAAAGTGTATTTGATTTCCAGGGGGAGGCAAAAAAAATCCCTTGACAAAATACCCTGCTGGAATTCAATCAACTTTAAAAAAAGGACTAGCTCCAGAGATGGCTTACTATTTCTACAGCTTACAAAGTTCAAGCTTAAGGATAAAACATACATCCTAGGGCAGAGTACACATACTACACTGTTAAATAATACCATACTTTTGTCTAAATGTAAACAAGTTTCTGATTGTTGTTAGCCAGGGGCACAGCTCATATTTCGAAAAAATATTAAGTTTATTGAGGGAACAGATTTTTAGACTATCAAAACTTATTAAAATATAGATTTAAAAAAAAGGAATTTAAAAACTGTAATTTGTTCCTGTATTGTCTATTTATTGTTTCCACTAATCTGCACAAGTACTCCATGAACACCTCCATTTACTGTGGTAGTCGCTGTTGTTTGATATGTGGCAACTAAATTAGAGGCCAATTAATAAATCACTCCCATCTGCCACAACATGGAACACTCTTTCTGTTGTTCCTAATTCTCAGATATCATTGACTGCTTACATTGCACATAAAAAGGTATGTGGGGTTTATCCAGGAACGAAAAGCTGTAATTTGAGCTAGCCGATGACAGATCATTCCAGCTGAGCTGTGCTGCGTCTTCGTATATTTGATATATGACAGAACTGACTGCTGTACACATTTACAAGAGATTAAATATATGGGCTTTAAAAGAACATACAATACATAAACAGAGGGAAAAGGAGCACTTCACAATGTTACCTAAATGCAGACACAGCTGCTAGTGTTCCTTCCTCTTTGATGTGCTGTCATAGCTGCTCACTTGCAAACATCACTCTGGTTCATTTAAAACTAAGCAGATCAAGTAATAATACTCTCTGTTCCCTGAATTACCCACCCAGCTGTTGGAGAACAATTTCTAAAGCTTGTTAAAAACAGAATTTAAACTAAATTTTACAATTTTTCAGGTTTGCCGATTTCTCAAGCCCCGGTCAGTCAGTCTAAACCAACTGCAAATCCTTTAGAAGATGGATCACCCCATGCACACCGTGCAAAAGCCATCATCTTAGGTAACAGCTAACAAACATCCTGTGAGCAATTTCAACTTTAGCCACAAGAGACTTTAAAACACAACTATTAAAAAATTTAAAGTAACTTTATAAATTACTTCTCAGATAAACACGTCAGGTATGTACACATAGTACTCTGGATCTTGTTTAAAACCAGCCAGGTCTAATGTAAGCAAGGTTGCATCTGATCAGATGTTACCAAAATGTTTTACATGAAAAAGCTTCTGTATATCAACTCACTGCTTTGTATTCTTTTCTGAATCACTCAAAGTCTGACAACCTGAAAGTCACATCAAAAAGTAAAGTAATAGGGCAGGATAATTTCCCCCGCCACTGCCTGACCTTCAGAATTTATGGAATGGCACGGTATCTAGGGATTTCACTAACTTATATTTTACTTCATGCTTCAGCAGATTAAAACAAGCATTTATGGTTTTCACCAATAAATACAATTACCACAATATGGAACAAGACTAAAATTTATTCTTCTCCTTTGTTACAAATGAGCTGCAATGTTTGCCACTATTTTTGTTACCGAACAAATTTCTTAAAAAATACTCTTCCTAGATAAAGCTTAAGTATTTGCCTGCCAGCTTATCTTTAGCCTGCTGTTATTGTTTCATTGCTGAGAAATATTGTTAAGAATAAGCCCTTGGAAACACTGCAGCAAAATGTACTACATTTTACTAATCTGCTTGATAAAGGTTCTCCGTTGATTTGATGAACACTGGCACATTGTTCAATGACTAAGCCAAGGAGTTTTTGCAACCCATGTAGTGTTTGTGACTTGGGTGCTAAGTTGGGCTGGTATACGACCATGAACAGAAAAATGTCAGAACAAACCTCTCGCTAGACACCATCTCCCCTCCTGACCCCATCTCGGTGATCCGTTGATCAAATCATCATAATCAATGAACAGGCAAGCAGCAGCACGAGGTGTGCAGAGTGAAGCAGGCTGTTCTCTCAGGGGCCAAGAGCCTGCTCTGGCATGCATGCAGCTGGCTTCCCTCTGCTCTTGGAAGCAGATACAGCCATGAGAAAAAGGGGGATAAAAAGAGAAAGAGAAGCAAAAAGAGAAGAAGAAATACAGATGGGAAAGGCCAGATCTTCCATCTCTAGGGCAGAAGTTGCTACAAGACCAGGACTAACTAAAGCACCAGAAAAACTGGAATGCAAGTAAATGCTTAAGAGCACTGAAGAAAGCTTGCATAGGAGAACAGCCTAAGGAAGAAGAGCAATAGCCTGTACCTCCGCCTTTATACAGGACACAGTGATGCTTGAAACACATCACTTTTCCCAGAGGAAGCACAAAACCGTTAATAAAATGCAGGAACTCTGGGTTCCTGTACCCAGGGCTGCCACAGGCAGACTCCAACCCCCCTCTCAGACAGCTCCTTGTGCTGCCTGGCCACCAGCAAGGACAATGCTGATGGCACAGGACACCATATTTTCAATTCCTCTACCTTCTGCTGGAAAGCAAACACAAATGGACAACCAGATTAGGAATCACTGAGTTGATATACACACCTCAGCTAAAGTGGGGGAACAGTGGTAAGTTGTGAGTAAAAGTAGGGTATTACACTAAAAAATATTCTACTCTGGTGAAAAGCTAACAATATTTAGGACATTATCATTACTGGGAGCAATAATACTGTTAAATTGTTGGTGCTTCAAGACAGCACTTAACTTGGTAGAAGATCTGTCATAGCAACTCATTAAGGGTTTCAACTTGTTTACTTTTTAAAAGAACTCCCAGCCTCAACTGTAGACTTTTAACATTCTTACAGATATAGATTAAATACTTTTACCACTATAATGTGTTTAACAAAGAGTAGTGTCAATTCTCTAAGGATCATAATAATACAAATAATGCTATTACTTGAATAGCTTTTCTTGATGTATTTCAATCTTGTCATGAAACTGTTACAGAGCTGGAGAAAGAAAGAGAAAATGCCATTGCAAACAAAGAATAGTGCATGACCAATTTGTCTTTGCCATCTAACCACATTTTTGCATCGTACGCTGTACGGGAAGTTTTTAAATAGCTGAATAGAGAGTTTCTTCAAAAAGGCACAGTTAAAAGAGAAAAGAAGTGCTTGCTCTTTTTCATGTGTAAGCGCAAAATGGAAGTGAAATATGGGCCTAGAAAGAAGAAGAAGAAAAGTAAGAGGAAAATTTCACATATTTGCATAGCAGAATCTTTTAAAGGGCATCTGACCTGGAAGTACTTCTGACATGGCTCGCGGGGCTTCAGCAATGCATCAGGAAATAGATTATAATTTGATATCTGAAAAGAGGGACCATTTAAGAATTAAAACCAAAGGAAAACACAAAAGAAAAATACCACATTTTAGAAGCTCCTGAGAGATGTTAAGCATTCTAAATAAAGCCCACAGCATAACAGTGAGGATCTTTTGAGTTTTCAGTGATATTTGACAGTCATTAAAGTATGGGAGAGGCTAGCCTACAGCAACACGAACATGTAATTAAAAATAACTATTACATTTTTGTTAATGTACAACTTTACTAGGAGCACAAATTCAAAAATATTCTCCAGTTTTAGTCAACATACTGTAACAAAAAGTTCAATACATTAGAAAATACCAGGTTTTTCCCTATTACCCGGCTACAGCTTAGTCGGGAAACCACAGCAGCACTGGTACAAGAAAACACAACGGTAAGGCAGGTTCACACGAAAATTTGCAGAATGAGATCTAGCATATGAAACTAAGAAGCATAGTCTGCAGGGTTGATCCCACAGGAGGGAATCATAAAAAGAAAGTTAGACAGTAAGTTCCAGTATGGGACCCTTTCCTGGCCATCTTCTCCTAAATAAACCATTTTGCCTTAAAGTCACTGGTTTGGATATGAATGACACATACAGTGAGAGATGAGGTATTTGTGACTATTTTTGTCAATGCATCTAGGAAACAGGGGAAAGAAATAATACAAACCTTTCCATAAAGCAGATTTCCCTTCTGCAAGGATATCTCTCGAGTACAATACATTTAATGACAACTTCATGCCATGGGGCTACAGCCCCAGGTCTTGTACACTTGGGCTCTAGTTAAAGTCTAAGCAGCTGCAGAGAACACCTTCATTATACGATTGCAGCTCAACATCAGCTAACTCCCTTCACTTCAAAGGCTGAATTCCAATGTTAAAACATTCATTCTAAACCTATGACCAACTAAATGGGAATAGTTAAACAGATGTCAGCCCAAAAGCATCCTAATAAACTCCAGATTTACATTATTAGCTGAAATCAGAATTGAGACTAGAAGCTTTCTTAGTATCAAATGTCATCTGATTCTTCTTACCTAGATCTACACAAATTCCAGGTGACACCTAACACTTTCAGAACAGAAAAGGAAGGAAAATACTCAAATGAAGTGCTGTGGCAGATCAGAGACTACAGCCAATGATTTCTTCTTGCTCCCCCTCTGGCAATAACATCTCTGCTGGACTGAGCTTGGAAGCTGGAAAGAGAAAGCTCAGCAAAGCCAAGAAAGTTAATTATGATGGTGGGCAGAGCAGTTTGGGGAATGCAAGAGCAGGAAAGGAGCAAGGCTGCAAGCACCTTACACATGGTGCTCTCAAATCTATCTGCAGATTCCTCCAGACAAATCTCTGAGTTCCTGAGGGTAGGAAGGACCTCTCCAGATCATCAAATTCAACACCCCTGCCCAAGCAGGGAATCATTGCTGCCCTCTCTACTCCACCCTAGATCTATCATCACATCACAATAAAATCAGCACTTCAACCTGCTTGCTAAATGCAGCTTCTCCCATTTCCAGCTATTTCCTGCTTCACCTAGTCCTACTGAAATCACCATCTGGTAACCAGCTTTCTGTCCTGGCTCCTCCATCCCCAAGAGGCACCCTGCCAGCCCCTGCTGCCACAATAATGACATTTCTCCTTTTAGAGCTAATCATGCTGCCAACCCACCTCAACAGCCTAGCAGCAGTGCTGTTTCTGTTCTAGTGATGCTCTTATTAATGGGAATCCATAAAGCTGATCAGTCTTTATATGGTGTAATTGAGGGAAAAAACCTTCGGATCCTGCAATCAGTTGTAGCACTCAAGTTGAATATGCCTTCCCATTTACCATTTTTTTCCTTTCCTCTTCCCACAAAGCCAAATTCCTCATCCAGCAAAAAATTCTGAGACAAGATGCTTCTCAGAATCAGATCCTAACAGATATAAAGGAAAAAGAAAAATAATAAAAAATTAAAATATTAATGACAAAAAGAAACTGGCTAAATCCACAGTTCCTGTACTTTTTTTTTAAAATTAGGATAGATACATCTAAGTAATCAGTGTATATTTAACTACTTGACTGAAACTTTATATTGCAGAGAATGTGGGTCATCTTGTGCTACTAGAGTATTTTGAAATCAAGTAACCACTTAAGAAATAAAGAGCAATTCTTTCATTTATATAAGGTATAGCCATGACATGCCATAACGACTAATCCTGCATTTAGTGAGGGGAAAAACAAGATGGCATGCTAAGTCTTTTCCAAATTCAATTTTCTCTCTTTAATTAGATTTTCCCCTGGGTGTAGAATGGAACAGTCTGGTAGCCAAACCAGTGTTGTCACAGCAAGAAGATGGAGTGTGTTTTATCTGTTGGCTACTTGTGAGCACAGATAAGACCTTCTGTCATTGGATCTATAAGTTCACAGCGACATTTGCTAAGTAAACGGCTGTAATTTTTTCTAATCCCATTGTTTACATTAAACTCCTGAGCCCTAACATTCTGCTTTTTTAATCAATGTATGAATTACTCAATCTCTAAAATAAAGATCCCACCTCGGACTTATTTGCTAATTTACAAATAGCCCTACTTTTAATGTAAGTACTAATACAGGGCACAAGCATAAATGTCCTTCTCCCTTAAACAGGCACACAAACTCAGACATTGTAACTTGAATTTCTGCAGTTGAGATGATCAATAAAGCAAGAAGCACGTCCATATTCTGCAGCTTCAATCTCAAGTGCCATCCAAAAATAACTCTTACCAAGTGTGAAGGTAAACAATGTGTAATTAAAGCTGATCAGAAATACCAAAACAAAAGCAAAATGTCACATGAAACAGAAAGGATAAGCTGTCTCAGTGAAAAAAAGGTCATCAAAATGCCTTGTAGGACAGGCGGCCTACCCATATGCTTGATGGAGCATTAGAAAGGAATCAAGGGTCACAGATTTGGCAAATAAAATGACTTGATTCAGACTGATTTCAAACCAGGGATTTTTCAGCCCCACATAAGTTTAACTTTGATCATTTGTCAGTTCCTAAATCAGGAAGCAGAGCCACTCAAAAGATGATTGATTCCTTAACAGGGTTAAGAAAACCCACAGGGTCCAGCACCAGCTTTCCAGCTGTTTGAAACAGCACTAGACCAATCCCAAGCTCTTTGACCAGGTGACACAGGCACCAAAAGCAGGAAAGACATTAAGCACAGGTCACAGCACTAGTAAGAGAAGTAGGTAGAATGTTAACTGAGACCCTGTCAGGTGGGATGGTTAAGTTCCAGCACAGATGCTGTGCTGGGGAAAAAAAAAAATTAAACAGATTATTATCAGTAACCACCTCCCACACACCTTGTCTGTGGTCCTACTATTTGCAGCTTGCAAACACTCCTGTTCCTGCAAAGCCTAGAAACAACACTGCATACTCCTGAGCACAATCTGCTTCTCCAAGAACAACTAAATACATGCACATAAATAAAGACATTTCAGCTTCCCTTTTTAAACTACTTTATTTTAAACTTCTGATGGCCTGGCATCATGATTTGGTATCACCTGCTATAACTTCACCTGCCCTCTGAACCACATATTACAAATTTATGGCTAGTTATACATTAAACTTTTATCAATCAAGGTTATCCAGAAATGTTTTTATCCTCAGATTACCCAGACTGGTAGCAATTGTTTTGAGCCACCTATTTTTACTGCCTCATAGTTGAGATCTTAAAAAGCATTTGAAAGAGCATTCTACAGCAAAAATTGTTTTCTCTTTACTGTAAAGTTGTACTTAACATCAAATTAGGCTTTAGAGATGAAAATTTGAAAATGAAAAAAAATGGAAAATAATCTTTCAGTCGACTCTCTACAACTCTATAAGGAAATAAAGAATAAAAGTGTGTCTATCAAAAGTATCAATATAAAGAAAACATCTGATTTCATTAATTCCTAAGTGTTTGCAAATAATTTCAAATTGCTAAAAGTAAGTTGAGACCAGTGAGTAAAAATAAAAAGTCCAAGTCTCAGTCACAGAAAAGAGCTGTAGAATGCCAGCACAGTGAGATTATCAGGGCTCTCAAGAAAAGCAAATTAAGATTTTGCATGTTGAAAAAATGGTTTGTGTTCCACGTACATTAAAAACATTCTGTATCTCACCTAGGTAAGGTTAGTATATATGTGCTCTTTTAACTACATCTGCTAGAACTGTCTGAAAATTGGACTCATGTGTCCTAGCCACATATTCCTTGCCTCCAGTAACGGAACAGAGCTCAGGGTACATCAAACCAAAAAAGGTCTCTACATTTTTCTAGTCATTTTTTTCATCAAAGGCTGAACTAAGATAAGGCTCGTTACACAAAGACATACATCTCAGCAAGGCTGAAAGCTCCCTGCAAAGCTACAGGTTGTCTTCAACCAAACCTCAATGGGACAAATCTGAAGTATTTCAAAACATACAACAGTTTATAAACCAAGTGTTGCAGTACTGCTTAAGCTGACAGAATGCCAAGAGATTACTAAAAGAGCCATACCCTACAATAACTCTCCCAACATCATTACGGTATTAGAATACAGCAGTCACTTGAATCCTGGCCTGATGCAGCCAGTAGAGCTCCCTGTGAAGGCTGCTGTACTATGCTGAGAAACCTCTGCCCACAGTGCTCAAATATAAAACAAACCATGTACTCATAAATGAAATAAAAGTATCATATTTGCTTTATGGTCCCCATAAACTAAATGGATCAATCCATAATAAAGTGGAAGGAGAATGTAACAGAAAAGCAACTGCACTTACTGGCAATTATATTAATTACACTGAAGTGTGGCTGAAAGCAGATTCAGTTTCAACACTCAGCTGTAGAAGACACTGAACAAGTGGAAAAGAACAAGTTACTAATATCACTGGCCTGAACTGTAACACAGAATCTTGAGTTCTTGACATGCTAGCCAAAATTCTCTGTTCCTCTTTCTTATCTACAAACTCATAGATCTTTACAAGGCATTGAATACCAAAGGAACTAGAGTTTCTGTGAAAGCGGACAAACACATGATGCAAATCCTCCATCATGGTGGTTCTCCATGACCATAGGCAACCCCTAGTGGAATTACAAGGAAACAATCAGCTTCTATTTCTGATTCCCCCGTGAAGAAGAAATGGACCTGTCAGGGTCCTGAGATAGGGCTACTATTGAATTATGCTAAGAAATAAATGCATAAGTGACAATAGGCATTTAGAGTACTACACTCAGAGTTTCTAAAGAAAGCTTTTCATCCGCAGGCTCTGAGTCAGCTCCTATCTGCCAACATAAGCATGTGCTTTGGAGGTTCACCAGGATCACTCAAGAGGAAGATGAAGTTCTTGTCCCAGTCTCCACACAGCTTCCTAGGAAAGGCAGAAACCCACACCAGAGGGGCTTTAATGAAGAGAGCAACACATGTCATTGGGTACTTCTGCAATTTCAACTCCATCAGTCGTCTGCATTCCTGCCTTTTCCTCAGCTATTATGTGGAGCTTTTAGAGAACTTTATAGAGAAAAGTGTCACCTGCCCAAGCATGAGCTGAGCAGTGCTAAAGCTTGAATCTCATTTACCAAGATGTCTTTCTCTGCAAAGAAAAGGTCAGGAGATACAGGGCAGGATTTTGCAGATATAGAATTTTACTGACATGCTTCTACCAAGAGTTGCACAGTGCATACACTCCTCCTCCTTGGGGATAGGTGCCTCTTTGGGTCAGTTATCTGTTATTCTAGGAACAGCTCCAACCCCACAGAGCCACACCACGATACATTTTTATATCAACTCATCTTGTTCTAATGGCAATGTAATTATCAGCACTAGCTACAAGACTGGAAGTTTAGGGTTCATTCAGGGGTTTGCTGTTATTTATGATATCACCATTCTCACATTTGTTCCTTTATCTCACTGCAGTGAAACGAAGGTTTTCCAGCAGTTTCACGAAACAACAGCTCCCTTGCAAGCTCAGCACAAAGACAGGCACAGTTGGGCATTCCTTGGGAAGCTGAATAGACAGAGGCAGAGCAGAAATTTGAGTGTTCCTCATGGGAAATAAAACCCCAAGTTTAAAAAAATCAACCCTGCTCTCTCTGCCCTCAAGCACTTTGAATTATTTATAAGGGCAGCTTTATCATGGGAGATGATCACGAGGAACCAAGACTCAAATCTTTCCCATCTGCAGTCCAGGGGAGTGCCATCTCACGAGGAATATTTCCTTTCATTGTCATCCTTGATTTATGAACGCTTCAGAAAAATGGCATTTCCCAAAAAAAGTTTGCTTGGGACAAAAAGGTCACCCTTCCAACAGTGGTTTCTGAAATGAAACTTGAGTTGTCTCTAATAATTATATTGCAGAACCACATCAAAAATTCATTCCATATGGACCTTAGTCCAAGTCACCAATAGTGATACGTGGAAGACTCCACAACTTATTGAAGTTGTAAAGTAGGTATGTTTATTCAGCGCTGAGGTGCATGGGGGGGTAGTCCCTCCAAAGACAAGCGCGCTGTCAGTGATACTCAGCTTGGTATATATCTAGTTACAAGTTACACATGCATTAGATTACACAGTACGCCTATACGTATTCATTGCCTGTCCCCGCTTTGTATTATAATTAGCTCAAAAGTCATTAGCATTTTAATGCGCCTGCGCACTGCCACCTGGTGGTCGTGGGCCGGGGTCTCCGGGATGAGGTAAAGTCATCTTCCTCGGGTTGAACTTTTTACCTCACCTCCTTGCGCATCCTCTCTAAGTTCCTGGTCCAAGTCCAAACCCCAGAGCTGGTTCGAAATGGTTTCAGGATCCAAAACCAGGATCTTTGGTCACAGCTTCTTCCCCTTATCAATGGCCCTACATCCTCTCCCTTCTACTTGGTGAGCATAATAAATGTTGAGCAAGCAATATATGTTGTCCAGTGTGGTGGTTTGAACCTGAGTTGATGGACAGTCGTTCAGACCAATAACGCTTCTCGGAATTTACATATTTAAACCACGTGGGGATGCGGGAACTTCCTCTTGGAGTTCGAGCCTCTCGTGGGGATGGGGGGGAAATGGCTCCCGGGCTCCGTCTCTTGGAGTGGCCCCGGGCCTCCCCTCCCCCAGCCCCGGGCACGGACCCTGGGTAGCAGCGGGAGAACCCCCTCAGAGCCGCGGGCAGCTAAGAAACAACCATTAAGCTGCTGCATAGCTGGTACCACCCAGAGTGGCTTTATTTTAAGGACTGGAGAGCCTCCCTCCCCCTCACGCGGCCCCGTGCAGACCCAGCGGGAGCCGACAGAGCTTTCTGCAACCAATGTAGCTAAAGTTGAGCTGAGGAGCCAGCTGCATAAAGAGAAAGAGGCTTTTTTTTTCTCCAGCATAAAGCCCAACGAAAAATCATGGTGACTTCAAGGTCAGAGGAAAGAGAAAGTGAGTTATGAGAGATGGAGCTGAAGATGGCGACGGGAAAAGAGGGCGGAGTCGCGCCCAGCGAGAAGCTTAAAAATACTTTTTGCAGGCCATGGTAAAAACTGTAATATCACAAACTGTCCTTTTCTCTTTAATCCACTTAAAGACATGGGGGGATGAGAATTTTGTGTGCAGCCTGTGGGAAAAAGAAACGTGACCATGCAAGGTCACCTCAGAGCTGTAAGAGACTTTTAGAGATTTTGTGAAGAAGAGAGCAGTTGCTTTTAAGCTGGAATTTGCCTATCCTTAAAAAGATACACCCCATGTGTGGCCCATGCTGGCAGTTACGGGAAGACTGCAAGATTCATGGGAGAGATGCTTTTTGTGGCAGCAGAATTTCTGGGTGGGTCTGTTGCCCTTTGAGTAGTTTGGAAACCACGTAAAGCAAAAGAAAACCTTTTTTTCTTTAACAGTGGAGAGACTTTTAAGAACTATGATACTGACCAAAATCATAGTTTGTTATCCTTTGTGCGAGTTGGGTAAAAAAGGGGGAGGTGCTGGAGGAAAAGGGGGTTTTGCTTTAATTTCTTGTTATTTCTTTTTACTTTTAATTCTGTTAATAATAAACTTTTTTATATTCTTTAAAGTTTGGAGCCTGCTTTGCATTCCTCCTAATTCTTACCTCACAGAAAATAAGAAATGTGAACAAACCACTATATCCAGCAAGCAGCTGCAAAATTCAGCAATACCAGTAGTACCCACAGTCAGCAATTAACCCTTAAATCCTAAGTCCTCTGTATCAATACTTCAAAAAACCAGAAATCCACTTCTACCTGCCACAAATCAAGAGGATGACTCAAGAGTGGGAGATGTGGCACCACTGTCTGCGGGCAGTGAGGGCTCATCTGGGAGTTCCCAGGTGCAAGTAGGTCCCTTCCTCCCAGTGAAATCTGATGTGCCACTGCAAGACTAAGCCTCCACCCTTGCACACTCCAAAGGTCAGCAAGTGCTGAAAACTACCACCCACATATTTCTGTACTTTCTCACTTTCAATGTCCTCTGAAAAAGTGGGCTTTTTTTATTTAAAGCAGCCTCACAAAACTCTGCATTTTTTATTATTATTATTATGTATTTTATTTATTATTTATTATCATAATTTATTATTTTTATTACTGTTATTATTGTTGTTGTTGCTTCTGTTTAAGCCCTTCCTGAGCACTGAATGCCAGCAGGAACCCATTTTCTTTAAAACACTTGGTCAGATTTCAATGTCATGCAAAAGGCTACAACTAAAATAATTAGTTGTTATGCTGTGGACAGGATATGCATCGACAAACCCATTTAAAAGGTGTTTTCCATACATACAAAACTCTTTTACTCTGTGCACAGAAAAAAATTTTAGCGTGAAATAAAATTTGAGGCTACCTAAACAACACAAACAGAACCATGTTTTCACAAGAGCTGCTGCAGCCAATGCAGAAAAGTGGGGTTTGTGAGCAAGGATTAGAAAAATATAAATAAAAAAAAGTTCAGGAGAAATTAATGAAAGAAGTCTGTTTACAAAACTTAGCTTCTCAGTAGGTGGAGACTGTACATCCATACTTAGTTTGTATTTTTTCACAAGGAAAATACAGAAAAGAAGAAAAAACCCAACAAAATAGCACACAAGGGAGTGTTCAGTCAGGACAGGCAGCATTAGACAGAGCCAGGGATACGCCTAAGACTTTTGCTTGCTGACAATAATCAAGGGAGGTCACTGCTCTCTAATTACACTTTTTTAAAGTCTAAACCAGCAGGCACCTGTTAAATTCACAGCTTTCCATTTTACAATTTAAACACCTTGCTGTTTCTTATACCTTTAGCACCTGTATAGGAAATATATTTCCTAGCACTGGGCTTCAAATAAGCCATTTTCTATTTAAACTGTTATGTGTTTCCACGACTATAAAACCTTTTCTTATTCTCATAAGACCACACACTATTCTATCCACTAAATTCATTAAATCATTCAACAAAAGAGTCAATGCCATAAGTGGACGAAATATTACCTTACCACCAAAGATGCAACACAGCTGCTATACTCCACACAGACCTAATTCTTCCCTTCACAGATTTATTTAGGTATATGTGTATGTACAGACAGAAGATAAAGTCAGGGACTAAAGCTTAAGGCTGCACCAAGTCCTTGATGTACAACATTAAGATTGCAACAACTGTAAAAGTGAAATACAACAACTGAGATGGTGCAATTACTCATTATTTATGCAAAGAACACAAAAGCAAGATCATGTGTTTTACCAGCACTTCCACCAAGATCTAATCTGTTATCAGAGATTTCATTATGATCCACATCTTCCAAATACTGGGCAATTTCAATACCATTATTGCTGGATGTCCAAAACATGTTATGTTAGGCACCAGGAAACTGCACACATCATACAGTAACAAAACCAAAAAAACAAAGAAAGTTTCCTGGCTTAGAAACCCTGACTGGTTAAGGAAAGGGAACACTTAGCTTAACAAAAGCACAAAGCAATCATGTAGGTGTTTTGATATCTCTGTCCTCAGACTGAGGGAGTTCTGGTGCCAGTTGATTCTGACACAAGTTTTGGCCCTGGCAGGTGATGGGAGCCCCAGCGTTTACCCAAGTAAACAAATCCACGTCTTCATTTCTAAAACTGTTCCACTAGACAACAGGAAAAGCACTTCTGGTAAGAATCTAATGCCCATTACTTGTTCTCTCTAAGCAGGAATAGGTTTGATTAGATACTTCTACACCAGAACATTTTAAATGTCTGAGCTTCAAGCCTAGGCATGGGATGTGAATACCATGTCCTGCAGTACACCGAGAGGCCACATTTGAAAGCTAGTGTCTAGATTTAATGTCAAATGATTCAAACAGATCAGTCCAACTCAGTACCCAGCACCTGACAACCAAAGACCTGTCGAAACTCTAACAACCATTTATTTCCTCCATTGTAATATAGACAATATCCCTCAAACAAGTCTTTGGACACAGTATCTAAGTTGGCTCAAACGCATCATTTTAAGACGTATCTTCATGACACCTATTATTAGTCTGCAGCAGAAAGTAACCATGCTTTACTACTTCCTAGGATTTAGCCCTGTAGTTAGGCAAAACCCCACAAAGTCAGGTTCTGAATGCAGGATCTCACCATGCAGTTCCTCATGTCAAATGGCAAAGCCACCACAGAAGTCCCTGTCCTGCCACAGCTGTCAGCTCTCACTGCAGTTTACCACTCGAGTCAGCCAATGCAAGTATGTCAGGAGCCGGATGCCCGAAGTGGTCGGGGGTTTTAAAGGAGTCTTTTAAGGAACAGAAAGAACAGTACAGAAGTGAGAGCCTATTAAGCTGGCTTTGATGCCAAGAAAAGCCTTGTGGGATCATGTTCTTTTGCTACAGCAGAAGGAAGAGTGAATACAGAAATTAACCTACCACAACTTCACCTCAGTAGTCTGAGGGATCAACAGAAAGTGCACAAGGACCAGCAGCAGACTTTTGGAGGTGGGGTGCTACCCCACAGCTCTCCAGGGAGGTCACATCAGCTCACTTCCCATGGTCTGCACTGTGGAACCACTGTAGTGTGGTGGCTAATGGAAGGAGTGAGGTCATAAATTCTAGGAGCTCCCTTTTTGCACTTCTACAGAAGACAACCTTCAGTAAGAGATGATGTAATAAAAACCAATAGGATGCAATTCAGAGGAAAAAAACAACGTGAATAATATTGAACTCAAAAATATAAATAATTGAACTGGAGATGTTAGCTGCAGTTGTAAGCAATTGAAGCTATAGTGCACAGTGACATTTTAGCTTAAGCTCAATTAGCTTGTTAATTTGAAGGTATCTGGATTAAAAGCTTCGGATGGAAGGGAAGAGGAATAGCAGCTAACCTTAGAACTCTATAATAAATGACGTTGGAGACCTTGAACACAAACCACAGCACAAACCACAGCACACTGCAGTAGATCTGGTCAAGTCACACAGCAAGCCACTTTTTAAAGTTCTAGAAAGCACCTTTGCAGTTTAAACATAAATCGATATACTTACCATTTGGGTACACACACAGAAGGGCTGGCATCGATTAGAATATGTCAGCATTCTTTATAAATACTATTTCAAAATTTATAGGCTTAGCAGCCTTCAAAAGTAATAAAGCAACAAATAAATTAGACCTATTGCATACATACATGAGCTGCTTGGCCGATAGTGAGCCCCTGGGTACCGCCTGCCCATAGTGCCAGTCAGCACATTACCACACGCTGTCAGCTGCTTCCAAAGTACAGATCGAAATTCTTAACTGAGGGAGAAGAAAAAAAAGTGAAGATTTAGTACAACAGCTGTATCTTTTTCATTAAAATGCTAATGACCCCTACAAATTCCACGATAACTACATCTATAAATTATTCATAGTCATGTTGTCAGAGGAGATGAACTGTTATGCTATACATGCAGCACGAATTTATTATTGGTGGTTGGCCTCCATTAATAAGCTCACATAAATTTTGAGGCACAAAGAAATCTCAGGTCATAACAGTGGCTTCTTTTGGCCCATGACAGAGATAGAACAACAAACACTGCAAGAAAAAGCTTGCTATTGGCTTTTAATAGAGAGAGCCAGTAGGTAAGATTTAAAACCAATGTTCATCCTAAATTGTGAGAAGCAATCATTAAGCAATCATTTATGAACAGTTCACTATAGAAGCAAAACTTATTTGTGCTACATAACACTGATTGCTTTGTTCTATCCAGCAGTGTCTTTACAGGAATGCAGGCTATTAACCCATGTATCAGTTTTCTTGCACTATCAAAACCCCAAGCAAACAAAAAATTGCACGGCACATCTTACGGTCAGTTTGGAATAACAAATCCAAAGTCTTAACTGAAATGCTATTTAACCTGTCAAATTACTACTATAAAATGTTTAAGTCTGAAACCAAGTCCCATTGGTTTTTTCTTTGGTGTAGGATTTTGTACAAAAATATGACTTTCAGTTGCTTTTCAGCTTCACCTTTTTCTTAGTTTACCTGAACAGCCTTCATATTCCCAGATGTCTACCAATATATATTGCATGTTAACCACACCATTTGTTAAGACACATTCCCTCTTGTTTCATTTGCTCCCTTGCTGGAAACACAAGGAAAAGCAACAAATTCTGAGGAGAGTTTTTCCTTATTCATTAAGGATTTTTACTGTCTCAGGCTGCAGCTACAAGCACAAACTTGTTCTATCCAGGAAATAAAGAGAAATATCAGGACATAGACAAAATAGCACTGCACTGAAACTGGGAGATCTCCCCAAATCTTCAGACGTGTCAGTTCCCTCACTGAACACAATTGTTAGATAATTCCTGAATTAGATAAGCCTTTTATACATACTGGCATCTATGCAATTCTCTGGTGAGCTGGTCTGGGAAACACAGCTGAAAACTCCATACACAGACATATTTTCAGTCAGATTAAGCTCCTGAAGTGGCTCATGGTGGCTGCAAAAGTATTGGTAGCTATTGAGAGCAAGTGGAAAGAATGGGACCATGACAGCCTGAGCTTAAAATGACTTTAAATGCAATGGCATACCATGGCTACACAGCCTTTGTAGATTACTTCTGAAATAGACACCTATAAGGCTGCATACCTGACAGCCCAAAAAACAGGTAAAGATCTCCACTGTTTTCCAAATCAGTGCTGACAAAGTATGTCCTGTTCAACTCCTCTCAATGGGTAAAGTTCAGTGAATCAATGAGACAGTACTCTCTTGCCACTAAGAGAATTCTGGCTGTTAAAAAGAAAAGTGAGTGGTATGCAGTAAAATTAACATTCAGCCAAAAACCCCTGCATATCTTTTGCAGGACAATATGGGACAACTCCTTGCCATGGGTCTAACAGACCTTTTCAAGTTTTTTTGGTGGCCTACTAGTTCAACACACTGTAAAGTTGTGCAAGGAAAAAATCTGCAGATGGCTGCTTCCCCTTTCCTGTTCTATAGGAAGAAAACTAAAAATACACATTTATTAGTTGAAAAAAATTAAGTGTCTCCTCACCCCAAATGGACCAAGTTCGTAATTTGTAACAAAATACAACAGAACAGTCTCTAGCTGTGCAAGGATTAGAAAAGAAAACTACTGAGGGGAAAACAAAAACTGTAACCAGATGACAGTATTTACAACTCTTTTCCATAGCTTGTGAAAAGAGTTTGATCAGTATGTAGGGAGCTGCAAGATTATTCATTTTTCATAAATGCATTGTTGTCTTTCTAAAAGGTATGCACTTTCCCAAAGCAATAACACTCACTAAATTATATCAAATGTCTACAGTCTATTTCTTCTCTACCTAGCACCACAGTATTAAAGGGGACCTTCTGTACCATACCATAATAAAAATCCTAACAAATAAAAATTAAGAATCCCAAACCTTACAATCATGCTCTCAAACAGCTGAACTAAAATACAGCATGGTTCTCCTAAAGTAGTGTGCCCACTCTGGGAACAAACCACTCTTTGTAGAGGTCAGGACCCAAAGGTATGACCATTTTTAAATATCACATTTTAAAACTCCATAAATCTCAGTGGAAAAGACAACATAAAGATAGATTCTCATTATACCAAAGGTTTCATCAGTTACTGCATAAAATGTGACCTTCAAAGATTTACAAGGGGGATTAAAGCCAACTATGAAAAGTCAATTAAGAAGCAAGTGTCACACAGTAAGTGAAGTTAAATTGCTCCACAAAATAATAGTGATATTGGTTTGTATGTACCATCAAGGACACACCCAGATCAAGACAAATGAAGATGCTGCTTGGGTTTGGTTTTGGGGGTTTTCTGTGTTGTTTGTTGGTTTCTGTTTGGTTTTGTTTTGTTTTTCCTTAAGAACCATCTCTGAATTGTGACCAGACTAGCCAAAGCAACCTCCTCTTTCTCTAAGCACTTTCACTCACAAAGGTGAATCTCGGGGATTTCTGCTCTTCAGCAAGCTCAGGGAACTGTCACAGAAATGTGACCAACCTTGTTGGTACCCAAATGCCATAGCTTTAGCTAGTCCTTATTTTCATATACATCCCTGAGACTGATAAATAAAATGGAAGAGGTTCTCAAACACTGCTTTTGAAAAATCCATGTATCATGCACGTACAGGTTTGGGTTTGGTTTTGTTTTTAATTTTAGATACAACTTAGATACCCACAACTCCACATAAACCTAAGTTAAACCTAGTAAGTCAGATCAGGTCTTCATATTAGCTTTTAACCTGCTGGCTCACATTTGTTTTGTAACAAATAAGTTTCTTAAAAGCTTTCTGTGGTTTTTTGTTTATTATTGTACTGTACATTTGCTTTAAAAATGTTTTATAGTGATTTTTCCATCTTTATAGTTAAATTTAAAACTACATATACACAAATGGACAGACAGCCTTATGGCCTCTCTTCAAGAAATAACTTGATACAGCTCTGCCTGAGGATTGTTTTTTTGGTCCCTTCTCGATTCCCTGATTCCATTCAGGTGGACATCCCCATGCTGCAGCAGATACAGAGAACCATGGAAACAAAACCTGGGCACTAGCACTGCATACCTGCTACCCAGGGAGCACCTGAAAGCTCTTTACCTCAGGCCAAGTCCCTTTTAGGAGCTGCAGTGACATAGCTACCAGCTACTCACCATCACACATAATGAGGACATGCATCATCTTGGAAAGAGGCCTGCCGTGACTTTCAACTGAGACTGTCATCTTCCTAAGCCATTTTCTTTACAGGGCTTTTCTTGCAACTCTTCCACATTTCTTGGGTTTTATGACTGCCACATAAAATTTCATTTTACTTGTATTCATCTTTTGATACTATGAAAAAAAACCAAGACAAACTAAATTCTGGTACTATTTGCAATTTGTTCTTTTTTCAATGAGTGAGTCAAACCAGGAGTTCTGTCTATACAGCAAGCACATGGAATCCAATTTGCTTGAACTAATTCCCTTTTGTTTCAGAACAAAAAAATTTGTAGTTCAACCTCCACGCTATTAATGGTCATCAAAGCTATTTTGTGTTTCACCCAAATTTATTTTTTCATGCATGCTGCTGCTTATGAGGTCAGCTGACTCCTTGACCTACCCTGGTTCTCTACAAGCAACATTTGCTATAAATACATGTATGTTCAAACAAAAATACAGGTACATTCACACCGGCTGCTTTAATCTCATACAACAGATTCTGCTGGCAGACCTACCCTCACATGCCAAGGAAAAAGATAATGAAAAAGGAGATGACTGCAAATTAGCCACAGAAGTCATCCAAGTGTGACTGACTACATCTCTCAACACTCGCAAGGAACAGCTACACACAATGTGGGGAAAGAAAAGGTTATTGCATTATGTTTCTCAAGGGACAGCTACTCAAGAAATCACACTCCAGCACTCTCTGTGTGATATTCTGGCAAACAACACAATCCTGCCTTTAAAGTCTTGCTTTGAATACCAGGAAATAGGTCTGCTAAGGAATGGGTAAGAGGAACGCTATGCATTGTTTTAAAAGCACACACAGGCCACAGGTCCTATACAAAACAGATCCATTACAGCAAAGGGTTCAGAAAGAGGCTGATCTAGGGACAAAAAAAAATTAAAACGCAGTCTGTTAGACTGGTGGATGGCTCATTTTAAAAAATCACAATTGAATATACACACAAATTTTGTGTACATATTTGCATATATAATGCAAATTTATCACTTTTCACTTTGCCTGCATGTAAAGTAGTGAGTGAGAGCATCACCTCTTGGACAGCAGTAGCAAGACACAATTCAAACAAGCAAGCAAAGTGCCAGCCAGGCCATTAGGAATTTGTGCTGCTGATTTCTGGAGGCACCTACAGAGACAGCACTTTCATTTTCTGTACTAGGAATAGCTATCGGACATGGATTTCTCTTGGAGAAAGCACAATGTCTATTAGCCACATCTCTTGTATCATTGCATGTTGGACCTTTTTGGACGTCATGAATGATTCCTAATCATTACTTTCATCTAATAACTACCAACATTTTATAAAAATAAGTATTTTCATTTCAGGAAGGTTTTTTCCCAAGATTTCTGTTACCTAAGAGACCTTACCTATCCTTCTAGTTTTGTCTGGCAGCACTCACATCAAGGAGGTTATGCTGTCCCCTCCACCTGCCTTTGCTGAGAGGCACAGAGCCACCCTGCTTTCCAAACAACTCACTCCCTGTCATCTCCGCTTGCTGGCGCAGGATTAAAGTTTTCCGGGAACGGGAAAGACGAGCACAATCCCACAGACAAGAGGATGTCCTTCCTGCACTCCAGCCCTGCTGCATTTCCTATGGTTTTACCGCTCATGGACCTAATACCAGACATGCTCAGATATCTGGAAAGTCCTGTCCCGCCCAAAAAGTCTGGCAACTCCATCATTTCTCCTTCCAACAAATTCTCAGTACTCAAATTTTTGTTGCATGCAGACATTCTTGCTTGTATTTCTCTATCCTGTATACTTTTTTGCTGCCTTTGTGCTTCTAATTTCTCCCCTAACAAGTTTTGATTTGGATGCTTTCTCTCTTCTCCATATTTGAGAAGTCCTTCATGAGGGCTTTTCTTTTCCTTGGTCATTCTTTCCAGGTACCGTGTCACCCACCTGCTTAGTTGAGGTTCCCACACACCATGTGGTGATGGATGTTATTTCCCACTCTGTTCTGGAGGATATAATCACCGTTAATCACCTGAACAAAATTCCTACTGTTTAAGGCTTTATCATACAGACCCTAACTCATCAAAAGCATGTTTCTTCTGAAATTTCGCATTTCAGTACTTCTGCAGCTGGATCACATAGAGCAAGCTGAATTCAAGGCATTCATGGTCCCCTGACCATAGCCCCCTGTACAGACGATACACACTTTCTCAGTAAAACACACATGCTTTTTACATTTATTCTACGTTAAGTTATCTTAATGCAGATTTTGTTCACCAAACAGCAACAGAAAACATCAGGACACTCTGTGTAAAACTACACAATATATATATATTTTAACACAAAGAAAAGCACTGTCTATAGCACTTCCAAGTTTATAAATACAGCTAACCTCATTCACTCAGTGCAGCTATCTGAACTGTATCAGTTAACGATCTCAGTTTTACTTGCTCATTGGTAAGGATTTGTTAAGTTAGAAGTAATGTTGCACGTTAAAAAAGAGGAACTGTGGTGCTCTGAGCGTCTGGGGCTGCAGCAGGTTGGGCTGTGTGCCAGAAGGACACCTGGCAAGCTAAGGAGCTGTGGGAGTGCAAAGGCATTACATGATCAAAGCAATCATCACTGGGTAACACAGATCTCCCTGTAAAGCCTGAACCAAGAGGGCAGTATTTCAGATACATATTCTGAGCCTCATTTACACCAAGATCCATGAAAAGTATTTTTCAAAGCTGACTGTCTGGTAAAAAACAGTATTTCTAAATGAGAAAGTACTTATTTCTTCTGAAGTTAGAGATGCCACTGTGCTTTTGTTTTCTGTAGGAACCTCTCCAAGCACATCTAGGTTTTCTGTTGTAGCATTTCACCACTACTCTCCACTTCTTCCTTGTATCTTGTAGAAATCAATGCAGCATTGCTGCTGCCCTTCCAAGAATGGATGCAAAAACTGGAAGCTGAGATAAAGCAGAACCAGATTCTCCAGAAAAATGTTGTAATTTCTGTGTTTGCCAGCTCTCAACTAGTGCAAAGAGCTACAACTTCTCTCACCAAACTGATGTATCTGCTAAACCCCAAGGTTTGTGAGCTGTCCAGACAGAAAAACAAAAACCAAACCCACCACCTTCTAGATCTTGCTGGTATCCTTCATAATACTGAAAAGGAAGAGAATGACTTTGTATTATTACTCAAGATAAAAATTCCTAGTTTATCCTTTTTGTCCATTTGCTTCTAAATAATCTAATCCAAACTCACTGTGCTCTACCCTTTCAAGAAAGCAGTGAGCACAGCAGAACCCACCTACTGCTTGAAGCCGGGGATTTCAAGCCGAAGCTGTTTCTAACTCTCATGGATAGTAGAAAGCCCTCAAAGGACAAGTTGAGCATAACAAAGCTAAGCTCAGCCAATTTCCAGGGTGTGAGGACAGAAGAAGAGAATCATAAAGCAATACAAACATCCTGCACTAATATTTCTTTAAACAGTTCCTTCTAGAACAGTTGTTCCATCACCAGCAGAGACCTTCCATGGCATTCCTTATCCCTGTCCCAACCAGTGTCTGTTCTTTCTATCTCGAAAGTAAAATATCCAGACTTCTCATATATCTGATTTCAGAAGATGAGAAACGCTGTTGGCTTGCCAGGTACTGGGAAATACATCCCCAGCCTGGGAAAGTCATGTGAGAAGGAAGGGAAAGCCATGGCAACAGATGCTGCTGGGGAGCACGACACCAGATAGTTTCTCCACGTATGCAGCCTCAGCTGGAGCCACAAAGCTCTGCTGCTGTGATCCTCCCTCCCACTCCAAGACCCACAGAGAACCATTTGGATACATCACGGGAGACTGCACTTCTGTGCTGCACAGAGCACTGGTATCCAGCACAGGTGTCTGCATTAACAGACAGCATTACTGACACCACAGAGGAACAGCCCTACTGTGAAACACTTCTGTTGAGTGCAGCTTTTTCCCACATGAGGTGGCAGAGCAAGTTGCAGTACAGCTAATCTGCAAAAATGGGTAAAACAAGAACTCTTGCTAGAGGTACTAGAAGAACTGGACCACCACTGTTCATGAACATCATGATAAACAATGTAAACACTGCATAGAAATACAGGTACCTCCAGTCTGTGTGCTGAAACTTCAGTGTTTAAGATGTGGGATATGAAAGGTTCAGAAAGGGTGCCCCCGACCCAGAGGATCCCCAGACATGGAGCAGGTTACTTACTCTTCCCAGCTCGTTGGTGGAAAGCCTGTACAAGAGCACCAAGTTCTGGAGTCCTGGACACCAGCACCCCCTCAGGTCACTGCAGAGATCAGGCAAGCTGCAAAACAAAACCAAATAATATATTTTAATTTATGAAGAGTCAAGAGGGATTAATGAAAACTGCAGAGCTTGCAAAGGCGCAGGATACCAGAAGAAACCCACACAGCCACCCTCTGTGCTGGTGGGAGCCACAAGGCAGCGGGAGCCTGGGAATCAGGTGGGCACTGACAAGTGACTGAGTAACCCAAGCAGCCACCTTCAGTTTACATCCTTAAAACCATTTGCATTCAACAACGTGCACATAGGAGAACTAAAAGCAGAACAGACGATCCATGTATCACAGTGCAGGGATCTTCCCAAACCAAGCAGGTGTCACAATCTGCTGCCAGACTAGGGCAGCTCGGGTACATAAGAGACACACTGCAAAGCACGCTTTAAGTTCTCTCTCCCTCTGTGCTGCAACACAGACCTGCAGTTTTCCCCAGGTACAAACACTGATATCATGAAGAAAATTAATCCAGATTATAGACATGAGCCCCAGGTTACAAAAAAGCAGCAAAAAGTGCTCAGTAAACAATATGTTCATAAAAAATCATGCTTTCAGTTATGCTTGAGTTCAGTAGACATCAAGTATATAATTTATTTTTGCAAAGTCTGCACACTGCATCACAGTCATTTCACCTCTGGCAAGTGGTTACATTATTCCTGTGGCATTTGGTACTGAAAAATATATATGTATTTTTCAGTGCTAAATGCCACAAATATACCAAAATATATATAAAACCTCACACAGTGAGGTTATCCTCCCATCAAAAGATGCTCCAGCAGCAGCAACATATCTGTCAGTCAAACTATGTTCTAAGGTTTAGGGTGGTATTCAACTTTCTATTTGTTCCCCCATGTGAAGAAAATAAATATGCAAGACCAAAGATACAAATCTCATCTGCTACAGAGCTTAAATAATTTGTTTTTTTCTTTATTAAAGCAAAAGCCAGGCTAAATCAAGCCAAATTATATTCCATTTTAAAGACAGATTATTTTTTCTTTGTTCTAACAGAAATCCTATAATTGTAACAGAACCATAAATCCTAGAAAGTGCTGAGACAAAACAGATTATTTAAGAGAGCTAAATTCCTCCTTGCTAAAAAACATATTTGTACTTTGAAACTTGAAAACAGACCTTTTTATAAGCCAGATAAAAAGTAATTTTAAAATGTAAAGCTTTTTTTAAAAAATCCAGAAAATATACTCACTTTATTTTTAATAATAAAGTTGCACTTAAAATAAAAGTTCTTCAGGAAGAAAACAGACCAATGCTCATTAAACCAATATTCTAACTCAATTTAGCACATTTGTGAACTTCTGTATCAGATGATCAGATTTCAGGATTCAAGAGACAGGAAAAAAAAGAGGGAGAGAAAGAAAACACATGTTGATAACACCTTCCTACCAGGGAAGCCAAGAAACCAGCAAGTTCCAGCTGAGATACACGGGTTTATACAAACAAAACTTCCTGGGTCAAGTGCTGAGACCCCAAACTTCTTCACAGGCTGAGCATACACGCCAGCTTTTCCAAATAATTTTAAAGGATTTCTTCCCAACATAATCAAAAAGATGCATCTGTCTGTCCTGGCATTGCCATTTTTACAATGAACTCTTTTCATCCTATATATGAAACTTAATTTGTTCTAAACCAAGCCTAGGGTAACTGCAACTGAAACAGCAGTCAATTCAGTAAGCTCAAAGATAATAAAATAATCTCAAACTCAAAATCTTTTTACAGCTGAAAGAAGACAGCTTTTCAGTGCAAAGTAAGATAAGGTCAGCTGCCAGTTCTGAGATCAGAGGAAAGCCTGAAATACAAAATACGGATTTCAAAGGTAAGAATGACCAGCCTCTTCAACAAACAGCAGATAGAAAATTGCAAAACAAAGTTTCAACAACAGACATCTGACTTTTGATCAAAAAGGATTTTAACACCAATGGCAGATGGCATAAATTCCTGAAACTGTACTGCCACACACCCAACATTTTCTATTTCCCAGCTGAGAATGCACCACCCTGAGTGTTTTTCCCTTCCTCTGCATCCTGCTGAAAATGTCCACTTCTCCACCCACATTCTTACCACACTGCCTGCCTTGAAAATTGGCAGACTTGAAAATGAAGACAGGAATCTTTTTTCATCCTGTTTATAAACCTTCATATTTCAAGAAAGGCTCGGACGGCCAACAGTGCAGCCAGATGAGCCTCCCAGACCTGTGCAAGCAGGAATAACTCATTTAAGACTTTATTAAAAGCAGAAAATTGAAAGGCAGGTGACATGCAGGTGCTGATATCCTTACTAGAGAAGGAATTAGCAAATGTTTAACACCCACAAATGACAAAATAGTAACATACCATTACCATTAATGAAATAAACAATGGGCTGTTTGAGGTAATAATAAGTGTGAGTTAAAAGAATTAAATTGTCCTTATTTTCTTCTTTTGCAAAAATGGGGTGATAGCTACATATTTTTGAAGTGGGATTTCTGGGTACTCAGATTTCCATAGGACACAGACCTGCAATCCTGTCCTTGCCTAGCCTAAGAAAGAAATGATCTCACAGGAGCCAGTGTGAAACCTGATCTTGAGCACATTATATAATTTCAGCTAGCACCAATAAAACCAAACAGAAAACACCAGTCAGTATAGAAAAATTTGGGAGTTATTGCTCTTCTTGAGAAGCTAGAGCAAAACTTACTTTTGTACATGTCTCAAAACAGAGACAGACATCTATCTGACAGTACCCCCATGGATTTGTAACGTTTAAATTCAGGCCAAATCTACTTTCTTGAGGTTGAGCAAGAATTTACCAAGCTAGGAATCACTGCAGCTTTTTCCTTCTTCCCCCCTGCAGCCTGGGCTTGTGCCTGGTGGCTTTCTGCTACGAGCTAAGAAGGTTAGCTGGTTTGACAGCTCTCCTTTTCAATCTCCTTGTTATTGGTAAGGAACTTTAAAGTTCAGGTTAATACAAAAGAGGCAGGTTTCCAACCACCAAATTTCATCTGGAGTCATTCAGTATACCAAAATCAGTTCTATACTTCAGTAACTCTTTCTTCTGAAGCACACACACTATATAAACAGTGCTCAGCAATAGCGTAGCATTTTTCTTTTTGTCTTTAAATAGTAAAATAACCTGCACCAGCAAGATTTTCAGATGTTTCTGTTGACTTAGAATGAGGAATTCTGATTTAAATCCACTTACATCTAAAAACTGACACAAAAAAATAAAAATATTCACTAACTCTTCTCCCCTGCCCAATGGGCAACTGCTTCTCAGATGGGCTGCAGAGAAGAGCAGCCAGACTAGACCTGGGGGTGGCATAGCTCTCCAGGGAGAGCAACAGATAGTCTTCAACTTCTTCACCTTGAAAGCTTGTTCTATAAGAAAATAAATCCATCTATTTGAATCAGGAAATACAAATTTTAAGAATTCTGTCACTCTGGAGCACTCCTCCTGGATCCTTTATGATAATGGCTATATATTGCTATTAAACTGCAAACCTGTCTGCTGGGCAGGTGGAAAGGGTGTAAAATCAGTAACCTAAAAGTCAGTAGGAATCCAGTTGCTCTGGGAAAAATAACTACAGACTTCACAATTGCTGCACTTTTAGAATGGAAGCACAGTTACGAACTCATGTGTGAGACTTAGGATATTACATATGAACAGTATTCATCATACAGAGCTGAGTGAACTGGTATCAGCACAAAACTGGTGACAGTTTTCATACTGCAGCTTCCTCTGGGCACGCACAGACACACAGACATGCCACATTCAGATTATCAGAACAGGAGCTCTGCCTTAAATTACCTTTTAACAGGAATCCCAGGATCCTACATACCCCTTCATTAAAATTCACCTCTTCCTCCAATTTCTTAATAGAAGAGAGAAGTCATCCAGCATAACATCAATAATTAATAAGTACAGCATGGTCATCTGTTTTAGGGATATATTTTTCTCTTTCGTTCTAGAAAGTACATTAACAGAGTCTAACTTCAGTCCAGGAAGTCTCATGCAACCACCCCAAGAACCCAGGCTGCCAGGGTTTGTTTCCAAAAGGAGAGAAGGAGAGCTTCATTTTTTATGAGGCTTCTAGGGGTCTTAGTCTGGAAACAGTTTAAAAACAAACAGACAAACAAAACCCAGCAAGACAGCCTGACAACCATAGAGGACTCACATAACATAATGATGGCTAAAAAACTCATTAAAGATGGGGTGGAGGAGAAGGCTGCTGTCACACCCCAAGAATTCCCTGACACTTCTAGCATCTACCTTTCTCTGCATCTTACCTTCTTTGGCAGCAGTTTTTGCCAAATCCGCAGAAAGAAGCATCAAACACATTAATTCACTTAATGCCCTAGAGGGCCACAAGGAAAACTGCATCACTTAGATGGTTTTACCTCCCCAAATTTTGAAGGTCAGGAAGAAGCATTTCTTTCACAATTAGCGGATAAAACATTGAAATGCACATAGCACTGTTTCATTTTTGAACCCTGACAAATCCAACAAAACTGAAGAGATTTGGTGTTTCACTACTGGCAGGAGGGGTCCCTCTCTTCCCCTTCCAGGTTAAAAAGCATATTCTGGACACCTTCTTGGAAAGGGCAGGTGGAGGCCTCAGGTCCTCCTGGGACATGGGCATGTGTGTTTTGCCCCCTGCTTCCCACTCCCCACAGTGAAGATTGACTGGGGGTCACTGCAGAAGAGACTGTGACGAGGGAAAGTCTCAATATTTGTGAAGGATACTAAGGTCTCCTCCCTTCAATTTAGTGATTCTTTTATTTTAATATATCCAAAGCAGATATTGAAAGGTGGTTTTTGTTCTTCCTTTTAAAGTTTTGATCAGAAGCAGGCACATGGGGTGGGACTAAAACATTTATACCACTCTGGCCCAAAACTGTATTTTCATTTTAGCAAGTCCTCCTCACCACTGCCCTCAAAACACCTATGCAGACCTTCACATTGCTAGTGACTGCTCACAAACACCAGAGTATTACTTTGCTCCTCTGGCTGCATGACTTACTGCTTTTCTCAAGTCTTACTGTTTGCTGAACTGTGCTGCACAGACACCAAATCAGAAGAAAGCAAAGCACTGGGTGACACTGAAGCAGAATTCATCTTCAGCCTTGGAGTGTTTGGCATCTTCCAGTGCACAGCACTGAGGCTTCAGCTTACATGGTCCTGTCACATTGTGCACTCCAAAAAGCCCACTTTGAATTGTGTTCTGCTGTTACACATAAATCACAGCATTAACACATAAATCATACCACCTTGCCATTGAAAACTTTCATGGAAATACCCAACACCTACAGCCCGAGAGAACTGGTATTTTCACTGGTAAGTAATTCAGCTTCCTAAGGGTAAACCACGCAGCCAGGGCGAGGAGCTGTTCCAGAGAGACGTGCTGCTCTGGCGCGAGGTCTCAGCACACATACATCCAGTGTGCAAAAGCCATTGGAATAGGGACAGCTTAGAAACATCCAGAACGCAGCTCCAACACTTCAGGGCCCTGCCTGAAGCAGGTTTGCAATGTGCTGAGCACCCTCCCAGCAGCACAACAAAGCCTTGTATCCCCATTTCAGTCCGTGAGTCCACTCCTCTCCAGCTTTCACTATCACTGCTATCATGACTCACAACAAGAACCAGAAAATTCCTGCTAGTACAAAACTGTCTGAGCAAACATCTGGGCTGAGGCTGACAGTCTCTAGGATGTTATGGCAAAAGCACAGCACGATCAACACAGGGGTACGTTATCATTCAACAGCAGCTCTTCAAGCAAGTACCACTGCAGCATGTTTTCCCCCAGTGGATGGCAATCACACCATATTTTCTGTTTGCTCATCTGTCCTGACCCAAATTTTAGAGCTCACAAAAGTCCAACACACAATTTGATGACAGCACTTCAGCAGCAAAACAAGTGTGCTTTGAAAACACTTAAGCAACTGAGTTAAAAAGAATTTTAAAAACCTTAAAGTGGAAACAAAAACTTGAATCAATATTTGAAAACAAAGCAGCCTGGAATTTCTCTCAAAAAATGTTATTCTTAGCACAAGGGGGTGCGACATGGCTAGCTGAACCATTTCCCAAATATATTTCAGGAATAAAACTTACTTTCACTTACTTTCACACAGGCATCATATTTTAAGGAAGGAATTGAAAACTAATATATGTGACAGAGACCAACCATGAGGGTTAAAAGCAACTAAAGATGCTCTTCCATAAGCTGCCTGGAGAGAAAAACATCTCCAAATGATATAACTTCTTAGCAGACACACCATACTTGAGACCAGGTTTTATCTGTCACTTAGAGACCTGTGGGTGATGAGTATTCAGGTCACACAGACACACACCTCTTCTGCAGAAACCCACAGCCCAACTATTCATGTGATAAACACCCACGTCACCGCAGAAGCCAGAGGCGATGAATAATGCAGGAGATCCAGTCACTCTACCACATATCATACCCATGGGATATGGAGGCAGCATTTTAGCTTAAGTCATCCTTCCCCCTCCAGGGTGCAAGCATGCTCTTTATCTCTCCACCTCAGGTTCTGCATATACATTAACAAGTCAAACCCAGCCAACCAGGACAAGTAGTTATAGAAGAAATAGGGGCACAAACAGAAATGCAATACACCCTCTCACAAGATCACGTTAAAATATTACATCATCTGCTCAGCTCAAGAGCTCCACAAACCAGGAACAGTTTCCCCAAAAAGGTAGTCCATTGTTGACACTTCCCAAGAGATGCAATTTCTCACCATTAAGACAATAATTTCTCAAAGCACTAGCTAAACTAGGATAAATTAAAACGGAGCCACACTCAGCCTTCGCTTATAACTCTGCCTGAATGAAGACAGGTTATTAAATGTGCACTGCAAAGCTGAAAGAAATTCTGAATTTTCAAGTCACTCTTTTTCACAAAGGCATTACGACCTATGCTTTAGGCACAAATTCTCCCAGTAACTCACTCAAGTTATTAATTCCTGTTCTGAATACTATTATCACTGTATAATTCTCCACAACCCCTCTTGATACTCTCCAGTACTTTCCACAGCTTATGCTGCACACAACAAAGTGCTCCATCTTAGAGCATCCTTGAGACCCACCACATCAGGGCAAGCCAAAGAGATAACAGATACCACGACACCAAGCACTTGGCAATGCCAGCTTGGCTTCTCTGGCACACTCTGCCTTTCAGCATCCTGCTTAGTCAACCACTCTGCCAGCACGCCTGGCTTTCACACAGCTTTTGCCTTAGCCTGGGCATCCGCTCATGCTGAAGATTTAATGTGCCATTTGGAGGGTGTCTTTGTCTCACATCTGCGTTGTTGCATGCTATTTCTTTCACATTATTTTCATATACCCAAGAAAATCTATATAGGAAAGCTTATCTAGCAGGAGACCACATTGCATTCATTAATGCCCAGGCAGACTCTCAGACTGCATGCTTAAAGTGATTGCACTGGAAAAAAAGACAGAATAAAGGCTCACATCTCTCTCCAGTTTTAGTCATAATTAATTTTAATGATGCTGCTACAAGACCTCAATTTTGTCTTCAAAGCCAGTTAAAAGATGATAAAAAATTTCTAACTTCAACATCATGTACTAACAGAAATCATACTTATTCTGCACACCAGGGCAATATATTCAAAACTTTTTTGCCTATATGTGCTTAGTTGTAAAAAGGGATCATCTTGTCTACCTTACAAGCCTCTCTCTCATTCTCATTTGTGGTGAGACAAAGTTACAAAATATTAGAGCACATTTTTGCCCCACACTAGATGAAAGGTTTGGAATAGACCATTACATACATGCTTAGTAGAATTAAGGCAGAACCACTGTTAGAAGTACCTATCAAATCTGTGCTATCTCCATCACCTGAAATATAACAACTGTTGGGGTTTGGGGCTTTTGGGTTGTCTTTCTGTTTGGTTTGTATGGTTTTTTTTTAACAAAACAGGGTCAGCTAGTACTCGGAATTATTTTTTGCTCAGAAGAACTGGTGGTTAACAGAAAAAATCCTTAGTTAGCTTATTCTAGATAAGATTATTAGATTATTAGATTGTTAGATTATTTATTAATCATCATTGCTGGTGAGCTGACTCACTATGTGGGGTTGATCTCTGAAGGAAGTAAAAATATTTTATTCATTTTTTTTTACTTAATGCTACAGCTCTAGTGCTATGCAGTATTTTCTCAATTCACTACCTCTGATAGGGAGATCTATTAATGGTGCAATCACCTGATGAAAAAAAATGAGATTAATTTTCCAATCATCTTCAAAAAACACACATTTTTCCTAATATCTTAAAATCTGCTATGAGGCTAAAATCTCTTATCTAATACATTTACTGTTTTTACTGTCTTTTTTTTTAACCAACTTGAGGCCTCTGATGGAAGAGATCCTGCAGTTTCTGCTGTGAAAATGATAATGAACTATTCCAGAAACAACTATAATAATGAACTATTCCCTTTTTCCAGGGAAGAGAAATTAGGAAGATAGAAGATATAAACTCATCAGCTACAGAAAGGTCAAGAGAACCACTACCTAAAGGAAAAAACTGAAAAAATGGCTGTCACAAAACAAGAAATTTGGTACTTACATACCAGAGAAGTAAGTCCTGTATCACATATTTGCTTCTGGCATGGACCAATGACTTCCTGTTGTTCTCAGTGTGACTCAGACTGCAGAACAGCGTTAACTACGCCTTTACCCAAAGTTATACAAAGCTTTTCTTTACCATCCAATTGGCTTCAAGAGTTTATTCCTCTAAGCTTAGCCATAATCTACCCTGCAACATGCAAGCATACTCTTAATTAATTTGAAGAAACTTTTCCAACAATTGCAGACAAATCATCATATCCAAACAACCACATGCCCTAAGACTGCAATCAGCAATTCTACTTAAAAAAAAAAACAAACTGCATTTTTCAGGAACAACTTCTGCTCATGTATGATTGCACATCCAAGAACTACAATGCATGCTCAAAAATCTGATGTGGCAATTACTCATAAAATAAAAAAATAAGAATCCAGTATTGATTGGGAAGCTTTTCCAAAAGACAACCACTTTAAAAGTGGTTACTGTAACAGAAGAGCAACAGTAAGACCGCAGAACAATTATTAGCTATGTTGTTTTGCCAAAATATGTTCATTTCTGTTCTTTCCAAGGTCTCCACTCCTAAGGTTTTAAGACCTAGATTTTTATTAGCAAGTGTTGTCTTTGTGTTTATTTTTTAAAATAAGCTCATATACATACACATGAGAAGCAGCTATGTCTGTCTATTAAATCAAAAAGGTTTTAAATTCATTTCCTCTTGAATCGAAAGGAAAATTTCCTACATATCACACACTTAATTACGCAGCCAAATCGTTATATTTACACATCATGTCAATACAAAAAGTCAAACCCCAGAAATTGAGATTTCACTGCAATATTGCAGAGTCTTCAGTAAATCACCTGCACGTTGATAAACCACTTTCATTAAAAGACAGGAATGCCACCTCAGAACAGACCTGATCTAAGCAGCTGTTACCAGATGCTCAGAAAGGAAGCAATAAAATTCCCTAATAATTCCTAACTAATAATATTGCCTTGCTCTAGCTCACTTAGATCCCTGTCATTTCTGGCTATGAATTAAAACCTCCTGTCATCCCTTTATTTTATCTAAGGCCTCAATTCCAGAGAATTACATTGAATTTTTTCCAAATCATGCTGAACCATTCATGTCAGTAAGAAACCAAGTGGCATCATATATGACCACAGTGAGAGCAATCTCATCTCTCATCACTGTGCACCCAAATTGATTTTAACACAGAATAAGAAGCAGGGTTTTTTCCCTCCAAAGACTGCCCTGGATGTGCACTGCACTGCTTTGTCCTAGCACCCCAGTTTTAAGAATGCCAGCTATGTTTAGCATTTTGCTTGGAGGTACTGCAGGAATCTAGGGTCAGCAGTAGCCACAGGTGGTCAAATTTACTCAAAACAGTTAAGTTAATCAGTACAGCAAAAAAATGTAACCTCTTGAAGAGACACAGCGGGACTGGATAGCTTCCAAAATGAGCACTGATAAAGACTAGAAGCTGGCTTTTACAGGAGAGTTCTGGGGCTGTCTGTGTATTGATCCGCTCTGGTTAAACTGTGACAAAAGATGTAAAGTATTATGAAATCAAAAAGAAGGTGCTCTACAACAGGAAGCAAAGCATATGATAGAACAAATTGAACTGAAATGCCGATAAAGGTCTTGAGAAGGCCTCCAGTAAATCATAAAAAATTTAGCCACTAATTTCACTGAACCTAGATTGAGGTCTGGGCCACACCTGAAAAATAAAATTCGAAACTCTTTGTAGCTTAAAAGTATTTTTCCTCACAGGTCACCTCCAAGAGGTCTCAGCACTTGTTAAAGTTCAAGTGCAGAATTACATCTCTAGGAAATAAAATTACTGACCAGTCACACCGTGTTTGAACACAGACAGCTGAAATGGGACCACCTCAAAGACAAAAACATTAAAATATTTCATCGGACCCTTCAAAACCTAAATGGTGACAGAAGTGGCTAGAAAGCAGTATGCGAAGTAAACATCTACAATCTCTGCTGAAGTCACAAATGGCAAGAACAACAACTCCCATTGTTTCCAGTTTACCCACCTAGGAAGCTGGTTATTCTCAGAGCTACTGACGGAGAACTAGCAGCTTCAAGACTTCCTGTCAGAGATAAGAGTGTGTATGTGTATATACATATGTGTAAGTATGCATGTGAATGGACACAAGCACACATTTTAGATACCCGCAAGACCAGCTAACTCAGTTTAAAATTAATTTGTTCCCATAGTTTAAAGCAACAGTGAAATGTAGCATTATAATTGAGCTCAGTATAAATTTGAAATACGCAAAAACAAGAGCTGGAACAGTCTTTAATCTGATGCAGGCAGAACAAGAACAGAGTCCTGGACTAAACAAGTTAAAATCCATGTATGAACAGGCAGTGCTCACAAGGAATCATTTCATGTACATTCAACTGCAGAAAGTAAAAGTCAGAGATGCTGTTCCACAGCCAGCAGAGTGATGGTAACTGTAGAGTTTTACATCTACGCTGATTCAAGCCAACTGTCCCTTTCAGCAGCACTTGGCCTTTAGACTGGCTCCGCCACCTCATCACAGAGACATGGTCACAGAGATGCATTTTCTTTGAGGGATTAGTTTTCAGCTGGGCCCTCCAATTAATCAGCTTGGAGAGGGGGCCAGAAGAATGCCAGGGATGAGGAGATGGTGTGCTGTAATAGCTTGAAGAAGATGGACTGACACCCTTTAACAGTTGCTGTTAACAGTTTTTAAAACGTTAATTTTGGAGCAGTCAAAAGTGATGTGAAACCGTGCCCATAATCTTTCACCATGCCTTTGAATTTCATTGAAAGATGTCACATCTGGCACATGTGACAGGCCAGGAGCGCTGCCAGCACTAATGGTTTGGATGACACATGTAACCAGTGTGCTCAACTCTTCTCTACACACTCTGTTTTTTCAGTATTGTTTAAAAATAGAAGGATGAAAAAAAAGTAAAAAAAGAAATTTAATTGGGATCATATCGGAAGCTTAAAGAAATCCACACATCCTGATCTAATTTCAGCACAGCCAAATAGACCATCCTCATTCTCTGCAGGAGGATGAATAGCTCATACAGGGACAGACCTGTTCCTTGCAACCTGGGAAGGAAAGGGAAGGGTAATCCCAGCATCGGTCATGCAAAAGCCCCCTCCAAGGGGCTTGGTAAGAAGCTTAGAAGTTGCTGGCTTTTGCTGCCCACAGTAGCAAGCATTTTAAAAGAAATACCTTTTGTCAGAAACATCAGCCAGGCTGGGCAATACCCAGAAGTCCTGGGAGCTTCAGCAGATGCAGGAAACTGAGTACAACAAGCAGCCACCAGGTTTCACTTGGAGAAACATCACACAAGTCCCCATACACTGGATACCATACACAGATATGTTTTCTGCTCAGAGAAACATTTACCTGACAGACGTGACAGTGCTCCTGCAAACTGAACAGTTTATGCAACAGCTGCGATAGTATTAGAGAAGAAACAAAGATAACTGAGGGGAAAATCTTGTTCACAGAAGAAATTAGAAGACAAAAACTGTTCCAAATTAAATCAGTGGGGCTATGATTCTGCACCCTGTATTCATAATTAAGACCAGGGGGCTTTTTGCATTTCTTTTCAGTTACATATCCATTTGGCCAGGTATTTATAAAATCTTCAGAGAGATCAATGTACAAAAAATAATTTTTAAAAATAATTTTCCATGTAATATGCCAAGGCAGATGTGTGTTTTAAAACCTGATTTGAGAGGATGCCTTAAAATTCTCAGTGTGTTCATGCCAGTTGCCACCTGCCATCTGACCTCCTGGCATATTTATTACCAATCATCTTTCCAATTTATTCTGTTTCTGTCTGTCCTTTTAACAAGCAGCTTGTGAACTATCTTAAAGATAGTCTGCTAAAAGAAATTAAAAAATCAAACCTATTTCTACTTACAAAAAAAATTTTCCGTAACTACTATAGCACAGGCATGCTGCTGTATGTTTAAACCTTAACAAACAGGATTTTTTAAAAAACAGTTATTGCTATTCAGCAAGTATTCCTATAACACAGGTTTTGCTGCTCATATTTTTGCAAGATCACCATAGTAAAGCAGCAGAGAATACTTTTAAAAGCTCACCATACTCAATGAAATACTACTCCAGAAGATAAAGTCCTAATCAGGGATACCAGTACACAAAACTCACACTGCAGAGGTCATTGATTGGCAGCAGACCATTAGATTACTACACCCTTCTTTGCTGGTCATCTTACAGGCACATGAAGAATTATGCTTAAATTTAACGCAGTTCTGATGTGGCTGGTATGGTCAGCAAAAGCACAGCCACCAACCCTAAGAGGATGGAGCAGCTAAGTTATGGCAGACCAGGGTATCTGCCTATAGTGCTGTAGTACTGAGCCCATTCTGTGAATCCTGACAACTGGGAAAGAAAGAGACTGTGCTTTGTACAAACTAAGTAAAGGTTTCTATTGTGATGGCTTAAATAAAACAGAGCCCAAGAGAGGAAATAAATGTTACCCAAGTCATCTGGCATGTTTGCTCTGTCTCAGGTGCAAGGACAGCAACCCTCCCAGACCGGAGACAGCATTTCCTTGCCAGGGTCATGTCTACTTCCCCCCTTGGTAAAGAATACTCTTAAATAATTTGAATTCTGCTATTGGCCTTGTTTCAGCATATATTCTGATGTCTTGTTTGCAATCACTTATGCTTCTCAAAAATTTATCAGGCAATAAAACATTACCCCAAACCATCTCCTCTCTTCACTAATTTTGAGACACATCAATGCTGACAGATCAATTAAAATGAACAAAAAGACTTCTGAAGGGATAACTTTTAAAGAAAATGACAATCCTCTTTTCCCTCAAATTAGCATATTTTGTTCCAAAGCCAGGTCTCTGTGGGGGAACTGACACTGGCTGGACACCAGGTACACACCAAAAGCTGTTCTATCACTGATCTCCTCAATTAGACATGGGATAGAAAGCTCCTGGATTGAGATATGGACAGGGAGAGATCCCTCACCAATTAACCATCATGAGCAAAACAACCTCCACTTGGAAAAATAATTTAATTTATTGCCAATCAAATCAGAGTAGGGTACTGAGAAATAAAATCAAATCATCAAACACCTTCCCCCAATCCTTCCCTTCTTCCTGGGCTTAACTTTACTCTCATTTTCTCTACCTCCTCCCCGCAGTGGCACCAGGGGACTGGGAATGTGGGCTGCAGTCAGTTCACCACACATTGTCTCTGCTGCTCCTTCTTTCTTAGAGAAGGTCTCCTCACACCCTTCCCCTGCTCCAGCACAGGGTCCCACCCACAGGAGACAGTACCCCACAAACTTCTCCAACCTGAGTCCTTCCCAAGGGCTGCTGTTCTTCATGAGCTGCATGGGTCCCTGTCCACAGGGCATAGTCCTTTGGGCACAGGCTGCTCCAGCATGGGTCCTTCACGAGGTCACAAGTCCTATCAGCAAACCTGCTCCAGGGTGGGCTTCTCTCTCCACAGGACCAAAGGTCCTGCCAGGAGCTTGCTCCAACGTGGGCTTCCCACGAGGTCACCTGGTCAGGTTCCCAGCCTCCTTCCTCCTTCAGGCATCTACATGCTCCAGCATGGACCTCCATGGGCTGCAAGGGCCCAGCTGCCTCACCACGGGCTGCAGAGGAGGCTCTGCTCCAGCAGCCAGAGCACCTCTTCCCCCTCCTTCTGCAGTGACCTTGCTGTCTGCAGAGCTGTTACACGTTTTCTCACTCCCGTCTTCTGATACCTACAGGTGTTGCACAGAGATTTTTACACTCTTATATCCGCTATCCCAAAGGTACTGCCACCATCACTGGTGGACTCAGCCTGTGGTGGGTCCCTCTTGGAGCTGGCTGGCGTTGGCTCTGTCAGACACAGTGGAAGCTCCTGGCAGCTTCTCACAGAACCCACCCCTGTAGCCCTGCACTACCAAAACCTTGCCATGCAAACCCAGCACAGGCACACAGAGGCCCAAGGTGCTGCCAGGCCTCCCCAGCAGCCCAGGCTGTGCCCAGTAACCACATCTGCCTTCTCCTGCCCTTTCTGAACTGCAGTGCCATCCAACAAGTGAGAAGCCAAACTGTACTTACACTGCAGATAGTCTAGCCAACTATTTTAAAACTTTATTCTTAAACAAAGGGCATCTGCCTGTAAATACAAACACACAGCAGAGCAGTCTGCCCTTTCCAAATATATGCTGCATTTTCTCCAGCTGAGAGGAAAGGGTTGTTCTTAAATAGTGACTAAAAGTTCTGTTTACCATTTTTCATTATGAAAGCCCAACTGTTGCTTTGCAATTAAGATCAATTTTCTGATGCACAAAACACGACCAATGGTATAATTTAAGCCAACTTAGTCAAGGGCTCTCTTTGCCTGACAAAGATACAAAGTAACAAATGTTTAAAACATGTACTGCCTTTGCATGTTTAGAACAAATACACTGCCTTAAAAAAATAACTGTTTAAAAACTCTTTTCTTCCAACTTGTCTATGACCCCAGCAGAGCTTATTCTAAATGTTATTGAGTAAAGTAACATCTAGAAACTGTATCTAAAGAAACCACACAGACACGCACAGTTTCACTGCAGACACTCCCCATGACACAGGGAGTAGCTTATTCACCAGTACACAGATACAATAGGGCCCTGTCCACAGCAAAGGTGGTAATCAAGTTTTATGTAAAAAGTGATGGTGATTACTGGAGGAAATGCAACAGAAGAACAGTGATTGCAGTTGGAAAAAGGTACTTTAGAGGTTTTAAACAAGTGATTTTATTTCACCTGATAGTGCTAAAAGATCAGATTCTTCTTTTCCACTTAAAACCTGCTTCTCAACCCTCTGTCTCTGGTTCAGAGTTGTGCTTTTAGCAAGGATTACGTTGCCTTTATTTGCACAATAAGGGAGAACATCAGAAATGACAATAAACCTCAGACTTCCTTAGGCTGAATCACCCACACTGAAGTACAGTAAAAGGTAAACACTTGCAACCATAGAGCTGTATTAAGATACAACTTATGTAATGTCAGCATCTGTATTTGGTTTTTTTACTTATCAGTTGAACCAGTGTCATTTATAAGATTTCTTTAAATATTTAGCTAGTGAAGAAATCATAGCTGAGGCTAAACTCAGAGTAACAGCACAGAGATCTAGGATTTTATTTTACTAGTTACAGTGAGAAGGGGCCTTATACAAATTGCTTAAGCTTATAGTAGGGTGGTTTACAAACCTACTTAAAATGACAACCACCACATGTAGTACCTGTGACTTCTTGACAGGTGTCTCAGAACAACCTGGAGAAGAGAACTTGTAATATCCTCTACACGTGTATTAATAACTTGTTTTGATGCTTGGAGACCCTCCACTGAGGTATAACCTGTGCACAAAACACAGAGCTAAAAGAGTTCTCTCCATGATTTCCAAACCAGAGAACCATAGCAAGATCCAAAAAAGGCACAAACCAGTAAAGCAGACATGAAAAGACACAAAGAAAACCAAAGTGCCCCATTACTCACAAATAAAACTATCTCAACAGTCACTGGAGATTCAAGACTAACCATTCTTACGCCACAGCCTATGCAAGATAAGACAGATCTTCAGGAATTCAGCCAAACCTGCCCACACTAGGCAGGCAAATTGAGTGAAGAACCTACTGTCACCGACTGCTGCAATTAAACATCTTCTAATATTATTAATTCCTAATTTCCAAGATAGTAGAGGCTGGCTGAAAGTCTGCAAAACATATCCAGAGCCACTGACAAAAGATAATATGCAAGTACACACTATTACCAGAAAACCTAAGCTACACAGTTATTTTGTGCTCTTACGGTTTCCTGCATTTCAGGCAAAGGTAAGGCCCTTTACAACAAAACAAACCAAAACCGAGTTATATAAAGATTGCTTGTTTTAAGTGATAAACGAAGCAGCAATTTAGTCTAGCTAATAACAGGACAAATCTATTGTAAAACTTCAACATTCCAAGGGATAAGAATAAACAAGTAATAAATACCCCCATTTGAGTGAAGCCCAAAGCTAATATTAGGATAAATCTTAACTCACAGAAAACCCAAGGGTCTATGAATGGTCCTGACCTCAATGCATTTCTTCTAAAGCAGTCCTTTTCATTGCTCTGCTTGGTGGAATGCAGCTGTGAACAATCAGAGGCTGAATAATTTACAAAATAAAAGATTATGTATATATCTGAGTCAGTGACTGGACCACGTAAGGAGCTACAACTTTCCTATGAGAGATAGTCTTTAAGTAATTATGCACCAGCTCACTAGCGCTCAACACAGCAATCCACAGGAGCAATTTCCCTCAGCAAGATGTCTCCAAACAAGCCACATTTAATCCTCACTCATTTTACTACACTGGTTGAGTTGTGAGCAAACATGCAGCAAACTAAGTCAGCTTCTTGGTTCAGATAAAGAAAGAGTAAGAACAGTGCAAGACTGGTCAATTGTTAAGGCGTCATGAATCACACTTCGCCCTTAGCAGATGCAGGAGAAGCTGCTTGGTGTCTTACAGGAAAAACCAAAGCCTTACACGACAGCACCTACAATTACTAAATAACTATCAACAGGCATCCACTTGTACAGGCTTTTCAAAGCATCTAACACTGATACAAAGTTCTGTGAAAGGATAAATCTTTCATGGAGAAAGCAAAAGACCTGAGCTCATGCACATCTTGTTCTCTCCAGAGATGCTGCTGCTGCAGTATCCCACTTTCAGGCCCAGCTATCAGACGAGCTGTCAGCACAATGACTGATTTACCCCCCACACCAGCTGCAGCAGTCTTCCACAGCACAGAAGCTTTATACTGCCGATGCTTATGCTGGGGAAGTATTAGAAACATTTATTCTCAAAGTCCATTCATGCTTTGCAGCATTTTCTTTTCTGACAGATGTCTGATGTCTACAAAACTCAAGGCCAAACTAATGTCAAAGGTCCTTAGGTTGGCCGTGGCACATAATGAACAAGGAAATTGCACAGTGTAATCACAACAGGATAATTAGTGCCTATTTACTTTGTCAGAGGAACACAAACAGGGTGAGTAAAATAGGCTCAGTAACCACTTTGCTGCCAGAGGTTCTGTAGAGGCAAGAGGCAACTTCTCACAGCACTGTCTCTTGAGAGCATGCACCAGAAGTCAGCTGCTTCCTCACCACACCTGAAAGGAAACCCACAGGACTGACACCTCTGGGAATTCACACCCACAACACAGGCATAAAACATGCAATATCTGACTGAGGCACAGATCAGAAACAACAGCAATGGTGATAGACAGCAGGATATTAAGGATTCAAGAGTAGAAAGCTGCATTTTTATCTTCTATGATTTGCTGAATGGAGATTAATACCCACTACTGCATTTCATGCCTGTCTTCAATTTGGGTAATTCCAGTTAGCAAGATAGATCTCTTCCCTATTGCAAGAAACTCCTGATGTTTCTGAAAAAATAAAACCCAATCCACCCAAAAATCCAACTTCACTGTGCCTGTGAAACAACAGAACTACACAAGTTTTGCTCCTCTGCAACAAACAGGTCGTTCTCCCCTTTCATCAGAAATGCTTTAGTTTAGATTTCCAGACTGCTTCTGTTCCCTCTTACCTGGTGGACTCAGCGCACCCTGAGCCTCCCAGACCACGGAAAGCTCAGGGAACTTTTTCTCTCACACCTCCTGATCTTCCTGTGCCTGTTCTAGCACCCTTTCAAGGAGCCTCCACAGGGAGTAGGGTGAATCCAGGAAGTGTATTTAATTCATACTTAGTGGTACATAAAATCATGCCACAGCACTGGCTGAAACAAGAGGGCAGGGCCACATCACACAACATGTGAGGGAAAAAAAATCCCACAAAACAAACCAAAAGAATAAGGATATCCTCTTCCAGCAGTAACCCATTGGCTTAGCTGTAATATTAATTTTCATTTTACTCAAATCTGCTTGGCTCAAAGGATGCTCTTTGGTTTATGAGAACTCTTCTCCCAGTGTACCCAAACAGCTGAAGTTCTTTTTCAGCAGTGCTCCAAACTGAATGGATTGCATACAGCTGCAAGGCTGCAAAGCTGGGTGACTTCACTTTGCACTCCAAGTCGTGGCAATTAAAAAATAAACAAATACAGAAAAAAGCAGTATTGTTTCTCTGAAAGCAGTATAACTCCACCTCCCCATCCAACACCACTCTAAGGCATGTCCTGTGTACTTGGACGTGGCCTGTGAGTATCGCCGAGTATCACACTGACCTTCCCTGCCCTCACCGAAGCCAGAAGCTGGGGACTTTTAAAATTTTCACCTTAGTTTCCAACCTTCAGTCAAGCAATCCTGTGCTCTTCTGAGAATCTCTGTTCCTTTGAAAAGGGGAACACAGCAGAAATAATAGCTACAAGTTGTCAAACACTGTATATAAACCAGAAATCAAAAAAGCATACTATTAGTTTGCAGCTGAAATTGTTTCAAATGCAATTAAGTGTATTTCAAGCTACATTTTACATTTGAGCACTAAATTATAATTACTTGGGTAACTTAGGTACAACACAACTCTAGTATTGCATGTAAATTCACTTTTTCTTTATCATATTATGCATTAGTGAGAAGTGCCTTCAATTTTGATGAGTTAGTATAGGAAAAGAAATGCAACACCATATTAGCACAAATCTAAGGAAAGAATTGCTTAGCTAAAATTCCACCATCTACTGTTTTTGCAAGCATCTAAAAACAGAGCCAATAGTCGCTAGAATTGCTGAATAGGGTTTTTAGAAAGTGGGACACACATACAAAAAAAAAAAAAAACCAGAGCAAAATCGCAGATCCATCAAAAAATCACCTTGAGTTCAGATCAGTTTCTTATCACAAAGGTTTTGTAAAATTGCTACTGAAATAACTATTTCTTTTTGGCAGGACATCAAGAAAAAAGACTTAAAAGATCAAAAAATGCCCATTAAATAATAAATATGTCCCCCAGATACTTTTGACTTCAAAAGGAAATGGTCTCGGCCACGGTGAATGATGCCTGTGTTATTCCTCCTCACTTTCAGAGGTACATTCAGGCACCACTCCTCCATGGGAAGCGATGTGATTTCCCTATGGAGGCACCTCAAGCTAGGCCCATTGCTCACATTAGAGTGGCAAAGGTGAAGAAGCACCTTCCACAGCCATTGCTGCAGCATGCAGAGCACAGCGCTGAAGGACAGCACCAGAGCAGCACCAACCACACTGAATAATGAGTCACTGAGAAAGAGGAGCAGGCTTCCAAACCCTGCTCTCATGGAGCATCATCCCATTCACTGAACAGTATCCGTGTGTTCTGGACTAACACCACAAAACCAAGTTCTGCAAAAGCCTCGGCACACACCCAGACAGAAATGCCAACTACCTCACCAAGCCACAGCTGCTGGGGACAGGTGAGAATCAGGAGTGGTGAGAAAGACGGAAAAAAGAAAAATTTTTAAAAAGCAACATTAACTTCCCCATCAGAACTGCTGCCTAGTTTTCTCCAAACCCACACCAGGACTTTAAGTACCTACTGGAATGCCAACACCCAAAGAAGTAGTGCACAGAATGATCCAGTCCAACACCTGAATGTGACACAGGCGTGGGAACTCTATTTGGATTAATTACAGAAGATAGTAGATCTAACTTAGAAACTTCCAAGAGCACAGCATCTCACCAGTACAGCAACATTGCTTAGAGAGCTGTTGGGAAGCCCAACCAGTTCTGATTTGCCCACAAAACCCCCCAGTTCGTACATGCATCACACAGTGCTGATTTTGGTTTCACTCAGCTGCGTGCTGATAGAAGGCCATAACTCAGTGACCTGGCTCTGGAAATCTGTAAATTTCCATTTTGCTTTTTTGAGTCTGTTTTTATTTAACAGAAGAAAAAAAAAATCCTCTACTTTGTAAAAATGCATAGCATTTTTATTCCTGTTCCAAGCCAAAACCAACACCAGATGGAAACTAATTTAAAATTCTTACATCCTTAGCTCTCTTTCTGCAAGGAGGCTACTACTACCAGCTAAGCAGCCCCAGGAAAAAAAAGTAAATTAAAAAAAAAATCAATGGGATATGAAAGTGATTTGCGTTATATAAGATGAGTGAACATAGAAGAAAACTGACAAACCACAGTGACTGCTTCAAAAATAATAATGTCTTATTATTTACTTTGAAAACAATGAAAAGTCCTGAAAATACCATCAGAACCCACTAGATAAGAAATGCCTAATATGTGTTGCTAAGGACAATGGAGGAAACCCAAAGTAGTTTTACTCTGCAACAAATCTCAGCTCCTAAAAAGATATAAGGCCACAAACTGACTTGCTGTGAGTCAGACCATGCCAGCTGCAGAGGCCAAAGACACCCCAAAAGCCATCTCAGTTCCATTCCCCACCCTTGGGCTATGCAACAAGTTGAGTGAGAAAGCCAGACCAGGAGACAGAATGAGACATCTTGTTGCTTCCTGAGTTTCTATCTGTAGCTTTAAGGTGGTTGCTCTGCATGTCACTGGGCCGCATTTCTCGCTGGAATAATAGGAACAGTTCTGTAGGTGACTCATTCATAATTCATAAAATCTTAAGCATTTTGCAGCTCTTGCTATGAATGCAGAACAGCCTTTTCTAGTCTCATTTACCACAGCCAGTCTCAACAACAAACTGATATCAAAAATCAGTAAAAGTTTTCTGATACTGAGAATGCTTCGCAAATAGTATAAATACAGCGCTTATACAGCAGTCTTATTCAGAATGTGTGCAGTAGCCCTTACTGATCAGTCACTACAGAAATCTGAGCAATGGCATGTCTTTTTAAGAAAGTGAGAGCTGTCAAAGTGTTATATTTATACTATTTGCAGAGCATTCTTTATTTAGATTTCTATGGTAACCAGTAAGTAAGAGGACTGCAGTTCATATTTTGAATATTTTCATTCCCCATAGTCCAAACCAGCAGAACTACTACAACCTTTTTTCAAGAAGGAAAAAGCAATATGCAAACTTCTTATGGACTCAAATAGAGCTGAGTCTTTAATAATTAACTTGAGATGGAGTTCTTCTCTAACATAACAACAAACAAATCATTCATTTAAGCTATACTTTTTAAAGTAAGTTAGTAACAAAACCAGTCTGGTTATGCATTACCCACTAGGCAAAATTTGTCAAAATTGGATTTCTGCTGTTACATCATTTTATCTGTCAAAATGCAATCAGTGAAGAGGAAACAGAGGCAAGTTTGTTCTCCCTCTGTCACATAAGCAAGCAGGTACCACATACATTGTGAGAACCAGTACCTGCTGCAGGGGGGTACAGTCCTGTTAACCACAGGAGGAAGCATGTTCATTACTAAACCATACCAATTTAATTTGAAAAGCAGGTCAGACAATGTGCTGCAGCACACAGTCACCCTACACCTCCAGAACAGACTATAGCCAGGCTGGTCCAATGGCAAATTGTGCTTTCTGTAAACACTACAGGGCCAGCATGAGTAGTACCAGCTCCCTCACCCACACTGCCTGTTTATGGGTTTTCCCATCAAATCCTCCTACTTATATTTTGGGATAATAAAACATCAGGAAGAAAAACATAATTGCTCTGTTTTGCAAATAATCAGAGCTCAAAGAGTGTTATTTATTTCCTTTAAAGGGGAACTGCAAAGCAGGACAAAAATCTACTTCTCTCCCAAAATACAAGATATGTCCATTTTAACATCAGAATTGTACGTATTCTCAGGTACTCACTTCTCTCCCTTTGTTAGTCTTGATTTCTGAAGAGGATGCCAGCCCCAGACACTACTCAGTTAGCCTTTAGCTCCAAATATTTCCAAAACCCTCAGAGAAATTATTCCACTAGCAATGACAATTGATTTTTATGGAATATTCCTCTCCCACATCCCACATCTGGCCACTCTCTTCTCAGTATTTTGGTTGGTACCACAGAGATGGTACCACGCTCCTACCTTCTGGAAGCCCATGAGCAAGTCCAGAGCAAGTGCTCTCCAGCAAGCCCATTTTTGCCCAGTGCATTGAGTTAAGTTTTTGGGAATTGCAATTCCTCCCTAGCCAAAGACTATTTTTATCAAGGAAAGAGGAAATCCTGTCCCCATCTCCTGTGAGTTTCATCATACATCCAAAATTCCCAAGTGAAACTGCACAGGACTTTGAGAACTACAGCACTCTGGCAAGACTACTGAGGGTTTTTTCGTGAGACAGCCCAAAACTAGCTAGAGGAAAGCAATCGCTGAAGGCAGCACAGCAAGAGCCCTCCACTGCCACATTCCCTTCCCACTGCCCAGAAGCCAGACAGATGACCAGGCAGCAGCAGATGACAGCCAAGGCAATCACGCTGCACCTACCTAGAGTCACCAACGAGGAGCGCTCTGTCTCAAAAGCCACCTTTTGCCAAACCTATTTGGCACAAGACAAAAGACACCTACCACCAGTGCTTGATCAGCACAGGGTCAGTCTGCATTCAGCAATGCCTGAGATGGCACAAGTGGGACATCAGCAGCAGCCCCACAGCACAGGACCTCCATGCCCTCATTGCTGCCTGGAAAGCACAGAGAAGATGGCAGAGGCATTCCAACTACCCAAAATATCCTAAAGCACTGAGAGCCAAAATATCCTAAAGCAAAGAGAGGGCTCTCTTTGCAGCTTGGGCAACTCACAGAGCCAAAATAAAACAGCAGGGAAACACTGGGGAAGGTACACTTTACTACTGGAGCCCCATGAATGGGCACCATTTTGCCTGGTTCCCCCAGGGGCCTGTAAGCACCAGCCACTTGATCCCTCTCGCCAGCTTCTCCCGCCCCCCAAAACGGTGGTGCCTGAGCACAGACAAAAGCATCCTGTTTTAACACACCACTTTATGGCAAGAGCATGGAACAGCAACAGTAGGCCATAGTAAAAAAAATTAAAGAGAACGGAAGTTCTGTTGAACAGAAAGCACTTTCAAAGCACAGAATTTCACTGGGATGCAGAAGCCAGTGAATGAGCACTCAGTTTCGTTAAAATTACTTCAGACTAGTAAAGCATAACATTAGACAGGGTAATAGATTTGAAAAATAAGAGCTTGTTAGATACAGTAGAACTGGAATAAATTTTCTACCTGTGGCTTATATCCCTCCCTTGATCTAATAAATCCAATTAATTTCAATATCACTGAAGGAAAACAGAGTACTTCAACTTCCTCATGGTCCTATCTAATACAACTAACCAGTTTAAACAGGGAGAAGCCACAAGTGCCTACCAAGTGATATGTCAGCCAGAGGCAGGCTCCTTGCCAACAAAAACTGCAGCATGTTCATCTCTGCACCTCCACACCAAGCCTCCTAAAAAACACTCTTCACAGCAAAGCTTTCCTTAGAAACTTCTTAGTGTGAGCAATGCTGAAGTATCTCCTGCTATGTTCTACAAAGCACACTGCAAAGGTCTCAAATACTTTCTCACTCTGTGCTTGCACATATTAAGTCATATAATCGTAGAATATCCTGAGTTTGAAGAGACCCACAAGGATCAAAGTCCAACTCCTGGCCCTACACAGGACAACCCCAACAATCACACCATGTGTCTGAGAGCATTGTCCAAATGCTTCTGGAACTCTGTCGGGTTGGTGCTGTGACTGCTTCTCTGGGGAGCCTGTTCCAATGCTCAGCCTTCCTCTGGGTGAAGAACCTTCCCCTAATATCCCATCTAAACATCCCCTGGTGCAGCTTGATGCTGTTCCCTCAGGTCCTATTGCTGGTCACTAGAGAAAAGGGTTCCACACCTGCTCCTCTGCTTCCCCACACGAGGAAACTGTAGACCTCAGTCTCCTCCAAGAACAAACCAAGTGACCTCAGCTGGTCCTCACATGGCTTCCCCTTTAGACACTTCACCATCTTCATGGCCCTTCTTTGGACTCTCTCTAATAGTTTTATATTGTTCTTACACTGTGACAACCAACACAGCACTCAAAGTGAGGGCGCCCCAGTGCAGAGCAGAGCGGGAAAATCCCCTCCCTTGCCTGGCTGACGATGCTGTGCCTGATGCCCCGCCAGGACATGCTTGGCCCTCCTGGCTGCCAGGGCACCCTGGCTCAATGTCATGTTTTAAAGAACCACAATGCACTATTTAGGTGGCACACTTTAGCACAGTCTCTCCAGAAAAGTCACTCTGAAGCATCCTCCTGCATTCAGCTACTCCTCTGCTTGGTTACACTAGCTTAAAAATGCACCTCCTGTGTAGTCACCATGCTGCCTGCTGACTAAGGTCTAGGGAGAGATAGTCACTGTATTCTGCTAATTCCTCTTTGTACTTACCAAGTGATTCCCAGCCTGACTCACTGACCTTTGCTACTGCATCCTCATGAAACACACCATGACAGAATCATCTATTCATCCCATGTTTGATGACTAGACCCAGACTGTCCCTGCTGGAAGTCAGAAATAACAGGAGTAGCAGGGAGATCAAGAACTGAAAGAGGCAGCCAGAAGCTTTAAAAAAAAAAATAAAACGAAGATATGTATACCCATATGCCCAAATACATTTTGATCCAAAACACAGACGCCAGCAGCCGCCACACAGTGAAGGAAACAGTTGCTTCTAGAAGCTGATACCCTACTTCAGCAAGAACACTCCCAAGGACAAGAATCAAGAGTAGTTTGGACTGCACAGGGGGACCTCACACCTTTGTTTTTTTGGTAAAAACATTAATGTTTTGTTTTGTGAGAGCCCAGACCAATTTCCATCACAAGAATGACAGGAATCCTCCAGAGCATTAGCATCCTTCCCACTAACAGATACGGGAATCCCCCTCTGTGTGACCCCACCCAAAATTGCACACTGTTGAGGTATGGTACACTGGGCAGGTCCAACCACATTAACACTGTCTTGCTCTGTCCAAGTCGAGCAAGCTTAACCCAGCTGTAGATGGCTTCTGGGCCTCCCACCATCACATCAGGAGAAAGGACACCATCAGCAACACAACACTCCAGATGGAATCTCCCTGCTTTCAGTCCTTGCTCCAGACTTCACCAACAGTTTCCTTCACTGAGAGACATGCATGTCAGTAAAGTGTCTTTAGCAGTTCACCATCATTCACACGTTCCAAACTGAGGGGGGAAAAACCCCACTCCCTTTCAGTTCATGGAATTACAAGCCAGCCTCCTGCTACTCACAATACTGCAGTGGTACTCCCACACAAGGGCACTTGCTTTTGAACACAAGAGGTGATGAAGGAAAAGACCCCACAAATCTATGATACTTTTTCTCCATAGAAAGAAAGGACAGAAACAAAGAGATCACCATAAGAGAAAACACTGTAATGTGCATTAGGAAAAAAAAAACAAAACCAGAAAAAATGGACTGAGTGGCCCAGCTGTCATCCTGGCCAGCCCGAGGTTCTGCCGTGCTGGCAAGTAGCACCGTAATCCACAGGGGCTGCTACTGAAGGAAATGCAGCCAGTGCACATGCTCAGAAGAGCAAGGGAATAAGGAGGCAGGACTTTGGATGGCTTTATCTAGCTTTTTAACTTGTTTTGATCAAGCTCATGTTCCTTCTGGTCAACCAAGTAATCCAACAACTTGATATGTGAACCACTCAATACTCCTTTTAACGCGGAGTTCATACATCACTGATAACCAGTTGCTTAGGATGCAGAAACACATCAAAAATCCCCATGCAGTTCCTGTGGCTCTACATAATAAAGGGCACAAAACTTTCCTGAAAAAATACCTCTAGTATCCAGCTACAATAAAAGGGGAGCACATCTACACAGTTTGGCTGACCCAGATACCAAATGTTTGGCCTCTGTAAGTTAATAAGCAAACTGGAAAGATAGAAGAAAATAAAGTGAAATTAAAATAACAACAGAAAATCTAGGCTAGGACTAAAACCCCTCCACGCCACCCTCAAACATGCCTACACCAAAAACCAAAACCCAACGTGAACACAGATATTCATAAGGAGTGACATAAGAACATTTTGCCACATTGTCCTCCACTAAGGGTTTGGATTTTAAGGTCATACATAACCATTCACAGTTTCCCAAGGAAAGGGGAATCAGATGGCAGGAATAGTCCCTGTCTATTTGTGCTGACTTCTAAGAAAAAAGCAACTAAAAATGCCTTGGTAGGCACCATAAAGCTGCTAGAGTTACATATTAGCATCACAGAAATTTAGATTCTTCCGTAGTCTGAGGTATTTTTAAAGCATAACTATTCCACTTCTTTGAAATAATTCTGTCAACATACTTGCAGCACTGTAAGCTAGCTAGAAAGAAATACATACCCATTGCTAGGAAAGGGCTAGTTGGGAAATGCAGCAACGGCAGGGCAGCACACAGAGCTGAGGAGATGCTCAGCACACTGCACAAGCCTGAAGTGCCCGGCCTCCCCAAAGCACAAAGGGGAACAGGGAGCCTTCCTTCCTTTTTTCTCAGCACAAACCTGAACAGTCAGGTATTATTTTCTATTATCTGATAAGAGCTGGCTTTTGGAAAGTTAAGAGTCTGACAGCTAATCAAGAAAATCCACCCCAGAGAACAGCCTGCTCACTGCAGAAATCATGAACACATCCAGTTGCTTCTAATATAAAAATCCAATTACACAGCAACCCATGCCACTAACACTGCAGTCTAACACTTTAAGTTTCACTGCAAAGGCATCATCACCAAAACTACCAGTTTATGCTGTCAAACAGCACCTGAAGAGCATATTGCAGTAGTATTTTCTTTATATTAAATATGCAGAGCATAGAAATATGTCAAAGGTGCAATTTGAAAGGTAGTCAAGTACTTTTCTTCTAAACACAAACAGATCATTTACAAACGAGAAGACCTAGGAACACCACAGGGGTGTGTTCTCCAAATATTTTGTTCAGAGGGTTACCACAAAAAATGTGAAAGGCCTCCAAAAACCCCTACTTGAATCTAGCCAGAAATGCATACCATACAAGCACAGTCCTTCCACTAAGAAAGCAGCCTATGGGGTGGTTTTGTTTATGCACCGATTAGGCTGTTAAAAGCATTCAGAGGTACCCCACCTACCAGAGAGTGCATTCCTCAGGGTGTGCAAAAACACAAAGGTCCTCTTTTTCACTGAAGATCTCTAAAACTGTAACAGAGAACAGATTGTTTCCTAACATCTTTCACAGAACCCTGTTTGTGTTACTGCAATTCAAATACATTATTCACCGCATTTAACTTCCTCCTCATCTTAATCCCTTAAATTTGATGAATATACCAGCATTATTTTCCTCACAGAAACCCAAACTCAATTTATAAAACAGTAAGGCTTAAAGACCTTCAGATGTAGTGCTATAAAAAACCATTATGGTAGAGTCCAAGTTTTGTTGTTTAGCTACAACTTTACTCACATAACAAAGTAAAGATGCAAAGGACAGAATGCCTGGACGGATGACTTGTGTTGCAAGTGATGACTATTTTTCTTGAACCTATAAAGCCTTTTCTTTTAAATACAGTCTTGTAGATGTAAAACCAAGAGCAATATAAGTGTACACGAGTACACTAGAAACATCAGCAATGCTGACTCTAAAGCACAGAGATCCATCCCTGAGATGGCACCAGCCCAAACTGCCAAGGCTGCATGCTGCTGCCCAAGCTCAGGCACATTGCTTCTGGTCCTGAGCCAGATGGCATGAAACCAGCTCAGATCTCTTCCACAGCCACAGCACATTTATGTGCAATGCAGATAATCCTTCTACAACAACCAAGTGTGGAAGGTGGGGGGCACATGATACCATTCACTACAAGGAAAATTCCAACAACGCTTGGCTGAACAAGACAGCAGATTTGCCTGCATTATTGCATTTGTATCTTGCCATAAACACCACCTTCCAAAGTCAGCTTGCTTCTAAGCTTTAAACTCAACAAACAAAAGCTACTTGAGGAATTATACTCATTTACATATCAAACACTAACAACCACTTTACTGTTTTAGTCCTTTTCTTATTCCTTCACTGATGTTAAAACTTGGGTTTCATGTTCTTACCTTCCCATGCTTTTGCTGCGTGTTGGCTACAATTTGGTGGAAAAAAACGTAAGATTGTAATCTGTGTGTTTGGAGAGATGCTGGAAGTGGATGTTGTCTGCCCGGACTTTACTAAAGCTTTGATACCATTTTCCACAGCATTCTCCCGCAGAAACTGGCTGATCATTGCTTGGATGGGTGCACTGTTCTTCAGGTAGAAAACTGGCTGGAAGGCTGGCCCCAGAGAGTGGTGATGAGTTACATCCAGCTGGCAGCTAGTCACAACTGGTGGTACCCAGAGCTCAGGACCAGCTCTGTTTAGTATCTTTGTTGATGACCTGGACAAGTAAATGAAGTGCATTCGCAGACAGTCTGCAGATGACACAAGTTGGGTTGGAGTGTTGATCTGCTGGAGGACACAAAGGCTTTCATAGAGGGATCTGGACAGGCTGGATCAATGGGCCAAGGCCAGCTGGACAAGGTTCAACAAGGCCAAATGCTGGGTCTGACACCTGGGTCACAACAACCCCCTGCAGCACCACAGGCTGGGGGCAGAGTGGCTGGAACATGGCCCAGTGGAAAAGGCCCTGGGGGCGCTGGTCAACAGAAGATGACCAGAAGATGACCAGATGGTCAACAGAAGATGACCAGAAGATGAGCCAGTGTGTGCCCAGGTGGCCAAAAAGACAAATGGCATCCTAGCTTGTATCAGAAACAGTGTGGCTAGAAACACACCAGGAACACCAGAAACCAGGCAGTGATTGTCCCATCCTCAGCACTGGCAAGGCCACAATTCCAGGACTGTGTTCAGTTTTGGGCCCTTCATTGCAGGAGAAATGTTGAGGTGCTGGAGCATGTCCAGACAAGAGCAAAAAAGCTGGTGAAGAGTCTGGAGCACATGTCTTATGTGGAGCTGCAGCTATCTAATCTGAAGAAAAGGAGGCTCAGGGGAGCTTTTTCACTCTCTTTTTCACAAGAGCTTTTTCACAAGAGAGCTGAGGTTGAAAAGAGGTTGCAGCCAGGTGGGGGTCAGACTCTTCTCCAGGTAACAAGTCATTTGACAAGACGGAACAGCCTCAAGTTGTGCCAAGCAGATTTATATCAGATATTAGGAAAAATTTCTTCACTGAAAGGGTTGTCAAGCATTAGAACAGGCTGCCCAGGGAAGAGATGGAACTACTGTCCCTGGGGGCATTTAAAAGACGTGTAGATGTGGTTCTTAGAAATATGGTTTGGTGGTGGACTTGACAGTGCTAAGTTAACACGGACTGGATGATCTTGGAAGTCCTCTTCCAACCTAAATGATTTTCTGATAATGGGTACCATCAGCACACTATATACAGAAACCAATTAAGAGCTGGAAAATATTTGACCTATGTGTCTACAATTATTGACTAACACTCAAACACAATTTGATCTCAGCAGTTACGCTTGCATGAGGAACACCAAGGCAGCATTCACACACTACCTCAAACTAACATACACTCTGTTATCTGGTCCAATCTTCCAGTTGTTCCTCAAGTTATGTAATTTTTACAGAAAACTTGTCTTTATTTGGCTGCTTGTTTTTTCCTACACTCATGTTTTCCTCTTTCTATCTATATATATATCTATAAATGTATGCACCAAGATGTGAAGTATTGGTAGGCATAAAGGCACCTTTTTTTAATAAAACCAATGACAGAAACCTGAAGCTCTGACCATTTTCCTTAGAAATCAAAGTTATCATGATGATTTTTTAAGTGTTTATTTATTACTGTTACAACGCTTCCTTGCTTTCACATTATGGCTAAAATCAGCTGTGGAAATGACAGAAGAAAGGCTGGTTTTTGTTTTTTTTTAACGCCATAAACTTTAAGCCAGAACAGAAGCAGGAAGTTCTGGAAGTTCCACAGGAAAGCTGGTCAGTTTAGTTTTATTGCTGGAAGCTACCTCAACATTTCTTTTAAGATACAGATATGCATCTCTGAAAATTAAGGTTCATGCGCAGCAAAATCAAAGTATCACATGAATGGGTGTTGTTATCAAATTGAACTCTCATCACCATCAAGCTCACCACATACACGGACTGTGGTGTGATGTTTTATTTAATGAAGTGATACAGCCTCAGTTTGCCAAGATAGGGACTATGCATTTTGAAGACATTGTGGGCCATTAAAAGAAGACATTGTGGGCCATGAAAAATTAATATTTAACTATCCCTTTAATGCTCCTGAACAGCTTTGACTACTATACAGAAATACTTGGAAAGCTGTATTTCAAATCTTACACTTTCCTATTCATGTACTCAGAGATAGTTAACTCATAACAATCAATTTTGGATGGCAGGTACTGGAAGTCAGCTGGAAACTTGGGCTGAGCCCCCTCCTCACACAGCTCAGAGCAACCAAGAGCATCTGCCAGCTGCCCATTCATCTCACTGCATGTGGGACTCCCTGTCCACAAGTTTGAACTATGGTAAGTCTTCACACCATGGAATCAAGCATAGAGTTTCATCATTACTACTTAGCTTTAATTCCAAACAGTTGCTATTTAAAAGTTAACAGGATATAAAAGTGTATATAAAATGTGGACTAATAAAATAAAAGAAAATAGAGCTCTCATGCTTGAGTCATTAGAGATGATATGTTTCTTGGCATAAAGCTAAATAAGGAGGGGGAAAAGAACAAGAACAGCTGGACAATATCCAAATTTTTAATGCCTCTGAAGCAACTGACATTTACTGGCCAAAGAAGAAAACACTTCAAATAATTTCAGCCAAAATAATTTTTTTCCTCCTACTTCTTAAATAAGCTGTAGTTACCAAGGCAAGACTACCTTAGCCACCTGAACTGCCCTTCATTCTTTGGACTAGTGCACTATGCATAGTAGTATCAATGTGGATGTGTTTTATTAAATTAATTCAATGCAAAAAGAACCCACACGGGACTACTCTGTGGCTACCACTACTAACTGTCACACAAACCTGAGCTTCTCTGAAGTAACGGGGCCAGCCACAACAGGCACAGTGGTGTCTGAGAGCAGGTTTCTCAGTCACTAGTTCCTGACGCATTTTAAATGAAGTGTGCTTTGCATTGCCCACCCAACCAAGGAGGAGGCAAGGACTGCCACATGCAGCTCCCTAGGCAGCATGGGTTTGCCAAGATAACCAGATGATGGGCAGGTGGTGAGATGGCCAGATATCAAACCCCACTTGGGAGACCAACTGCACGGGTCAGTAAAAGGGCTCAGTGTGCACAAGAGCAAACATAAGTGGCATCCTATCTCCCACATCTGTATCTTTTAAAGTATCTCACAATACAATGAACTGAAAGGAAGGCTGCAGCAGGGAGAGATAAAAGCTAGGAACCTCAGCAGATGACAGTTTCTGATGTAAAGCAGTATCTGACAGGACCACGAGAAGTCTGCAGAGAGAAACAAGTGACATGAATGGACAAGAAATAAAACACCAACGGATTTGAGTGTTAACAAATGTGCACTAAATGCAAGCTTTTAAGCTAGCTATAAAACATCACAGGATTTTTAACGAAACCATTAATTACAACATCTAGAAAGGGACTTGAAACAGCTCAGCAAAAGGTTCAAGATACAGCCATGGTTCAAAAAGCAGAACCTCAAATTCCACAGCTTTGCATAAACAGAACTGGGATGAAGAGTAATGTTAGCCTAATTAACGTCTTCTAGAGGACACTAGAACATATTCCTTTATTATAACATGCTGTGCTAGTCACTCCAAAAGGTACTGCTTAACCAGACAAGGTTACACCTCTTTCATAAAGAGGTAACAACTCTGGCTCTGGGAATGGAAAACCCTCAAAATACACTGTCTTCCTGAACAATCCAAATCTGCTGAAATACACCCAAGTATGATAAGACAGAAAACCATTTGGAAAAGGAAGCCTGGCAGTTTCTGCTTGCATATACAAAAGAGTGTGTGAGTATATAAATACAAAAACTAATTCCGGCAGGAAGTCATGGAAGTCAAGTATGGAACATTTTATGTGAGGATCAGGACAATTGTTCTGTCTATGCCAGGTTTATTACTAAGATTCATTTATCAACAACCTTAAAGGCACAGGTCTACCTCTAACCATTACAGACCATGGTAAAACAACAGTGGGAGAGATTACCCCATAAAACCCAGAGATGCTTCTATTTTTTCCTCTGGAAACATACAGCAGTGACACCTCATAGACAAGGTATTGAAAGTAGAGGGACACAGGCTCTGATCCACCCTGACAATCTTGCCCAGTCTCGAACAGCACCACTCTGTCTGGCCCAGATAGAGCTCATTCCACAGAGGGTCTGGCTCTGGTACCAGACAGAAGGAGCCCTAGAGAGGGACAGTAGTACCTGCTGAAAATGGAACAGATTTTGAACTGAGAAAGGGTAGATTTAGACTGCACATAAGCAAAAGATTTTTATTATGAGAGTGGTGAAGCACTGGAACAGACTGCCTAGAGAAGTTGTGGATACCCCATCCCTGTAAATAAATGTTCAAGGTCTGGTTGGATGGGGCTCTGAGCAACCTGGTGTAGCAAAAAATAAGATGTCCTTGCCCACAGCAGTGGGGTTCTTGGACCAGATGATCTTTAAAGATCCCTTCCAATCCAATCCAAAACATCCAATGACTCCATGATTTTGCCTGCCCTATAATCTCCTCTCTGTGTTTCCTGGCTACCACCCATACAAAGCCAACTTGGTTGGGAAAACAAGGGAGCACCAACCAGTGCCAAGAGACAAAAAGATACAAGGTATACAAAGACAATTATACAGAAAACCGTAAGGCCCTGGACACTGATCCTCAAGCAAGAAGGAAGGACAGCTCCACATGAACAGTACACAAGGGCCACTCAGAGAAATGCTTACCTCTGCAGAGCTGGCTACTTCTCAAGAAGGAAAAAGAGCTCTCCTTTGAATGTGTTCTGATCTTAGACCTACCTCTTCCATAGTTCTAGAATATTGACTAAAATGACACTTTGGTGCATTTTCCATCGGGAGATTTGTCAGACATCTATCCCAGCCACAGAGCTCCCCTGTTCCTTGTTGCTCCACACATAATACAAACAACAGAACCCCCTCCATAAATTGTGCAAAGTTTAAATTGTTTCAGAAATTGCATGCTCAGCATCTGGAAACACACAAATTTCTTAATGATTTTCTCAGTACTGCCTGTGCTGGTAAAGACTTTTCAACCCATTCACCTCAGGAAGCATATATTTAGCATGAGGAAAGATCTGTTTTCTCGGAGAGAAAATGTCCTAGCTTCAAGCTTAAATAAATCAATGTCCCTAAGATTAAAGTATCTTTCTGCCCTCAAAACAAGCCCAGAAGAATTTCTTTCCAGCTGAAAAAGATAAGTTTTATGCCTTTTTCTGCCACTCTCTAAGCCAAAAAACTGTGATACATTTTTTTGGTGTTCAGAGTTAATTTAGTGGTCCTTGGAGACCACTGAGATTTGTTACATCATCTTCGTTTCTATTCTAAGAAAGCGACCTGTAGTGTTGTCCAAGTCACTGCTTTTCCAGGATGTTAGCTTCTCTAGTGGGTAACCTCTGCCAGTTCATCCAAATTCTATCTTCTCCTCAGAGTCTCCTTTTAAAAGTCCCTTTGGCTCAAGACATGGTCCCAGGAAAAGTAACCTATTCTAATCTGCACAAGACCACTCACTTTCCTGCCTGCTGAAGGCCCAGACACCATCTCTACTTAAACAGAAGATGAGGGGCAGATTCTCTCACTCTCCTGATACGAGTATCATGAGATTAAGTCCTCAAACATGAGGAAACCTCTCCATACTTGGGCAAAAGCTCAACAGTTACCACCCAACTATCCACCAAACTAAGTTTTAATAAATCCCAGTGAGGGACGGAATATTCAGTAATGGAGCTACAGGAGCACCATGCCAGTGATGGAGCTGCATACACACATAATCACTGTAAAATACTAACAGACATATAGCTTGTAATTTCCTTCCTTTTTTTCCTGCCTATTCCCACAGACGAGGGAAATACCAACACTTAACAGGTCTGCCTGGTTGGAAGATACGACTGCCATCACCGGAGGTGATGCAACTGAAAATCCTCCACTGTTCTCCCTTCAAACTTATCAACTCCAGTCATAAAAAGCACATTTCACTGCTTGATGCTCTGCTGTACATTCACCTTTGGGCTCTGGTAGATTTTATTCTGTGGGAGACGAATCACTTCACTTCAGGTAACAGCTTGCAGAAAAAGATGGCTTGTCCAGATCTATGAGCTTCACAGGTATATTGAAGGTGACCACTTAAGATCAAAGCAAAATAAAGACTTGAAGGGAGCAGTGCATGTATCAAGAGACCAGTTCCCAAGAGCTATGTGTACTCAAACATACAATGGAGTTGCTCATCACAGAAGCCTATGATTAGTGGTCTCCTGATGAAAACAGGAATTCAATTTCAATTCTTCCAGAATAGCCAGAGGCCTTTTGGTATTTTCAGGATGTCATTTGGGTGTCTGGACTTTTACACAGTCTGAAACAAAGAACAAGCACTTGCAAAAGAAAGATAAGGAGGTTTGATGTACAGTCTGAGCACAAAATCTATGCTTCAGCTATAATGAAAGGGTGTTTCTGAAAAAAGCAAAGTGAAGGAAACACAAGCAGGACACTGATGGGAAAACATATGTGACTTCTGTGGCAAATTATACATCACTGCATACATTTCACTGTGGGCAGCACACTAGAAGGAGGGAAGGCCAAAAAAAAAAAAGTGGGGAAAAATGGGAAAGAAAAGCACTTAAAATGAGAGCATTTCGACTTTCCTGAAATCCCACCCACTGCAAGGATTTAAGGTGCTCATGGACCCCAGGCCAAACGTACTCCTGAGGAGCCTTGTGAGTCCTCTCCAGAAACAGTGCAGAAATTTGCTCTCTCCATTACACTGGAGTGAAAGTCTCCCTTACACAGCAGCTCTGCAGGTAAAGTGGAGAGAACTGGAACCACTAACACTCTTGCATGAAGATGTCAGGACCAGCCTCTCAGAGGAAAGCCCCAGCCATGAGGCAGCTGTCTTCTGCAGATGCTAAGAGCCAGTGCTTCCATTCAGACACAAGCCATATACTAACCCAGTAAGTTAAACCCACATTATTCTTCCCCAGCTGCTCCTTCCAGCACACTTTGTTCAGTGGAAAGAAAACTAAAACCTAGAGAAGTTGTTGTATTCATGAATCTCTGAATTCATGAATCACTGCAATCATAATTGGGCAGCCTAACTGCTCAGAAGATTATGCCAGTGATTCAATTGCACTGCAATACAAATAAAGATATCTGCATAAAGTGGGCTGCAAAGTACTAAATATAAAAACCTAATGAAGTTATGCATTTGTGCATCATTACCCTTTCTAATAGAGTTTGGAAAACTGAAGGCAACATACTATTATATATCATGTACTATTATTCACATAAGTGCCTAAATTACAGAGTTTTGGGAGATACTAGTTATATGCTTATTAAAAAGTCATTTATTTCATCATATAATACACAGATTTCTTTCAAGATTGAAATAGGAAACATGAAAGCAACATCTGAATAGCAAGTCTAAAATAAAAATTATTTCTGCTGCCATAACAACAGCTTTTCCCTCCTGATTTTGGTTTCCCCTCTCACACTGAGCCCAGCAGGAGGAGAGTTTCTGAACTCTAATTCATGCTCTTCACAGTCATCTTCTTCAAAAAAAAAAAAGTGTGCTGAGTACAAACTGTGACAGGAGCTCACAACTTCTCAGAACACTGTAAAAAATTGTTCATACCATGGAAGTACAAAGTTAAAGGACCTGAATAAATCAGGATTATTTAGGCTAACCAGGTTTAGCCTAAATGTTTACACTAGAGGCTCTTGGGGGTAATGGGGAGGTACACATCTGCACCAGATAGAGCAGAGATACAGAAACCATTATTTTACAAGCAGAGGACACCCTCGAATGTGCAAAGAATGTTTAGAGGTAGGGATACAACCAAGTTAGCCATTGCAGCACATGTGATGGAAGCCTTGGCCCACCTTGCACACACATGGATGAAGATGCTGAGTAGCTGTCAATTATATATCCCTCAATGAAGGCCTGGTGATATATCACACCCAGCTATCGCTTTTTGGTTCTCTTCCTTGTTCTTTTCACCTTGTACCTAACTGATCACAGGCTTGGCTAGCACTGGAATTTGTTCAGCTTCACAGTACACTGGCCAGGGAACTCCACAGAGGGGCTGCAGCAGTGCCAGTGGCCGTACAGAGCAGTCAGCCCCCAGCTGGGGAGGCAGGATCCCACCAGCCCCTACTTCACCAGGGGAATGGGCACAGTGAGTGATGTCAGGGCACAAAGGGTACTCCAGGTCAGCTGACCTCTGCACTCTGGAATCAGCTGCTCTTCAAGGAAGTTTTTCCCACCCTGTGAACACCAACTCCCAACCCCCAAATTCAGGGTTTGATGAGCCTACCTTTTAGGTCAGAAACCATTTAATACCAGAAATGGCTTTCTAAGCACTCTCCCCCTTCTCCCTCAACGGATTTCACAGAGCTTCAGGGAAACAGAAGAAAACACCCTCTCAGAATTTAAATATAAATTTATATTCAAAACAGGCTTAATTCCTAAACGGCAGTTTGTTTTATGTGAAAGGATTTGTCTTTATCATAGAAACCACAGCTGTTAAAACAGTGTCTGATAGTACTTTTTTCCTATCATCACTATTCCTTCATTAACACAGTGTGTATCTTTTATCTTAACTGTCAAAAAGAAGCTCTGAAGTACTAAGTTATACAACTTCTGCTTGAGTTAAGAAGGCCATTACCATCCTCACATCAGAAACACATAAACCGAAACCACCCTAGCACTGCACAACAGCGAAGTCACATAAGCAACATCTTTCCCAAATTGTTCTTTTAATCATTCAACACGCACGTCCTCAGCTAGAAACACCAAGCAGGATGCAGCCCTCCTCCACAGCCAGCTTTTACAACCAAGGATGCCACACACTGTTTTTCGTAATAGTAAGAGATAGCAAGCACCAAATTAGAGTGCAGCTGGCTGCAGTGAGATGCCTGTTATTCTTCCTTTGACTTGTCCACATACTCTTTTCATCTGTGCTCAGTGATGTGGGATTGAAGCTCTTTAAAAAAGGGCATGAATCTAAAACCACACACTACATTTAATCTGAATGGGTCTTTGAAGGTTTTGAAGAGATTTCTCCTGGATTCAACAAGTAGCTTTTGGAAGAGCTAACAGAAGCACCTTTCTTGTATCCCTGCAGATGGAATGGCTGTACTCACATCTAATCCCCAAACCTTCACTTTACAACCTCCACCAGCTTTTCTGCCTCTCTGCCTTAAATCTTCAGAAGTGCAAGGAGTCTGAAAAGAAATGGAATAGAAAAAAACAAAACCAAAATGAATTTTTTTGCCTTTTCTTTCAACCTGTCTTAAATGAATTCTTAAGTTCATTTAAAATTAAGAGTGCAGTTTTCAAGACACACAAAAAAAATTTTAAAGAAAAGGAAAGAACTTTTACAAATGAGAAAGGAGTTGTAACAGAATACCTCAATATTAATGGATTTAAAGAGCTGAACAGGAAATTCATGAAAGGTATCCTTAGCCTTGAACATTTTGTGGTTTTAATTGAAATGTACTGATGTATCACAACTTTGGCCAGACCTCTAACTGCACATATTTCAGAGCATTAGGTAACTTCAGAAAATAAGTCCTCTTCTACTCAAGAACACACAAAAACTTAAATTTTTAAGAAAATCTCCCCATTCTAACTTAAAACCACCACTCAGCACCAGGGAAAACTTCTCCATTACAGCACTGCCTCTTGTGTTGCCACTGAGCTGGTGGGCTTTCCCTACCTCGGTGGCCAAAAAAGACCCATGCTGGGAGGAGGATGAAACACGTAAGTGACATCAGTCAGGGTCTAGACAGTGACTTTTTATGCAAGCCTTTCTTGTTTCCATGCCGTGGTAAGGCCAGACTGATAAAAGGTGTTGAACTGCAGCTAAAGGCACTCTGGAAAAACAAAACACTGCAGCAACGGGAGTCGAGCCAAATGCAACTGGATGTGTTTGCAAACCCCACCAGGAGCATAATGACCATTGTAAAATGTAGCTGTCCTGACAAGGCAAAAGAAAAATGCTCCTGAGCACATGCTATTCAAAGCCTGTTACAGCTTAGGCTGCCAGTCTGCTAATTCCTGCTGTTTTTAAGTTCTTAAACTATCTGTTGACTAGTCTTTCAAGAAGAAATAGCCTGGCACTCACTCGAAGTCTTTTCTTCACTTAACCATCCGTAATAAAAGAAGAGTTGACCTGCAAGTAAACCAACAACCAGCCAGAGGAATTTCCCTCCTGCCAATTCCTGGATGTCACACGATCCCTGCAGATGTTTCTACCATGCCAGTTATCATTTACATAACCAAATGCTAGCTTGCAGCTGGCACTTCTAACACCAGTGCTAAGAATCCAGGTGGAGAAATTTCCCCAGGGACTATGGAAAGCAACGCCTTAAGGGCACCTATATCTCAAATCTATGACTCAGTAAGAAAAGACAGATATGTAACTTTTTACTACTAACTGAACAATATTACTCAAGATACCTCCCTCCACTTTTCCCCAAAAACACATAAGCGCAGTTACCAAATATTTGAAATATGCAGGAATCCTTACATAAACTAGACATTAGAGCATGTGTTAAATTCCCCAGCACTGCCAATGTAGACAGATCCTTTTGTGATTAAGCACAAAGTGGTTATGCAGGAACTGAAGGCAGGCACCTTCATGGCAGATACACAACATTCATAACTCTTTTTTTCTGATGTCTTGCATCACAAATCATCTTATTGGTTGTTAAATACTATGTTTTTATATAATTTAAGAACTGTTCCACAATAAAGCGTTTTTCTAAATATAACGCTTTCCTCTACCAGCACTAAAAACACTACTTGAGTTAAGCAGTTGAATATGACCAGGGAGGCTTAATAGAGAATGAGGTGAATTTAACAGCAACCTTTACTTATTTGCATGGGGCAGGGGGGGAAAATTAGAACTAATCAGCCACACTGAACTTTCCTATCCATTTCAACCTGGGGGAAAGCTTTACAGCAGGAAAGTGTTTGTTAATCTTTCTCTCTATTTCTGGTCACACAGGGACATGAGCAATGCTACTACAGGTTACCCATCGGGTAGGGAGGTGTTCTGTCCTAATTCCAGCTAAAAGGTAAGTCTGTACAGAGAAACCTCAAATAACACTGCAAGTTTACATCTGCCTTGGCAGGGAGCAAAACACCAAAAGGGAAACAGGGAGAGATGTTTATGGTCCAACCCACCACAGCAGCCTGAAATATCAAACAGTACATGTGCTTACAGCTCCTCTGCTCTGTGCCACAGCTTCCCTGACCTTACTCCCATTGCATCATGTACAAAACCCATTAGTAATTGTCTGTTGCTGTGCTCCTGCCTTTAACACAAAGTCATGCATTTTTTGAACGCTGCTCTCTATCAAACCCACTGCAGTCAGGCATTGCCAAAAATTTTTTAGTCCAAGTACAGCCATCCTACTTCACAATATACTGCAAATTGTTTTAGAAGGGGAGGAAAGAAAAAAAGCAAAGTCAATAAATCTTAAGCTTAGGGCAATTTTACCTTGTGTTTTGCAGCTGCTCTATAGCAAAAATTATGCTTTATAGCAAGAATTAAGAGAATGTTTTCAATTAAAGAATATAGTGATCTCAAAATTTCACCAAACTGATTCAAACTCCAGTTCCCCCTCATCAGATAAGTAGTTTTTGGTTTATATATCAATTTTTTAAAAGTACCAGCTGCATCACTAGGACTAAAAGCATACCTCTGAAAAACAATCCTGAAACTACAAAAGTCTCACTGTTTGCCAGGAAAGAACATTAAAAACACGCTCCAACTTGGCTGGTGCTTGGACACTGTCAGCCTAAAGCCAAAGAGTTCAGAGCCAGATACTTCAAATAAAAGCGAAGCTGTCTCTGCACTCTTCAGAGTGCAAATGACCCAGTGTCAAGACCCCATGTCCAGCTTGGGCAGAGAGAAGGCATAACTTTTGTACGAACAAAGTGACATGCCTTTCAAACATGATGCAGGCCCCACTTGTATCAGAGGGAAGTACTTCAGCATATCTATTCTACTACCACCAGCAGGCCAAAATCAAAGTACTGAAGACGTTAAAGTACTGCCCAAAATGCAAAAGCAAAGCCAAAGGAACCACATATTGCTAAGCAAAATGAACACATATTTTCCTGGCAGGTAAAAATGTTTTCCCAGAACATCAAAATCCCTGCTGCAATTTAATAGCAGTATCCCAAGCTATTCAGATCCAAAGGTTTTTTAAGAATTTTGGAAACAACATCTTTTACAGAATTAAGAATGCACAATGCCATAATTAACTCCTATGAGTGACCCAAAGTTAGCACTTCTCACAGTCCATCTTATCTTACTCATAACAATTCCAGTGGGTTAATTAGAATTAACATACCACCTATCAGTAACAAGGGTGGCAAATGCTTTACTTTAAAGAGGAAAAGCTTATTTTCTACACTATTCTTTGAGTCTAACACAGGATAGCTCTTACCACTTGCATTAAAGGTTCACCACTGACTCTACATAAAATCTTGAATTGCTGCCACGAAGATTTTAAATACAGTAGAGTATTTAGAGAAGCCTACCCTCATTCTTGATCTAACATCATCTCTGTTGACCTTACAGAGCAGCCTTGATTTGCCGTGCAGGTCTGCAAGGAACAAGAAGAGACACTACTTGGATCATCGCTCCCTGTCTTCATGGGGTGGAGATGGCAGCCCCTAACCCACATACCATGAACTGGGGAAAGCTGAGAGCAGGTAACTGCTCCTAGGACTGCTCATCCTACTCCAGTACTATGTTCAAAGATACAATCACTTACACACAGTAAGGCCATACTGACATTTAAAAACATCAGGGAGAGGAGATGTCCTTTGGTATTTTTAAGACAGGCAACTCTAATATACAAACTAAGCCCCAAACCTGGGGGGTTTCAGGTCACACACAATAAGACTATGAACTTTATAAATTCAGAAAATGATAGTATTTAACAAATAGAAATGTATTATGCAACCTTCTGTATTTAATACACTGTTATTATAATTATGTATGCAGTGAAGTCCTTGCCAAAGCTTTTGTAGCAAGAAAAACCAGAACTCTGGTGAAGCTTTTGGAATTCACCTCCGAGCAGCCAAATAGGAAACTGCAACCACAGTTTGGGAAACCATATAGCCACAAGCAGTTCAAAGCCCAGGAACTTTAGAGCAGTTTTCCCCTTCCCCAGGCTGAGCAAGCCAGTCCAGTCATCCTTTGTGCCACTTCCAAAGACAATTAGCAAAATCTTGTTTCAACTAGCTTTTCCAGAGCTATGAGCACAAAGAAGAGTACTGTACAAGTTCAGAAAGAAAAGGTGAGATCAAAAACAAGCAAACTGAGACAGAGCTGGAAAGGAGGCAGGGAAAGACCAGATAAAGCAAGGAACAAGAAATCCCAAAGCATGTGCCCCCAAAATGCTGGATACTATGTGGGGTAAAGCCAATGCTTGTGTTCAGAACAAGGAGCCTTATCATACCAAGTTGGATTTCAAATTCTTTCTCACTTCTCATTATCAAAATGATCCATTTCTTCCTAGACAAGACCTCTACAGTATACTGTATAATGGCTCTACTTCTTTTGTGTAATGGTTAGATACAGCTGCGTACCTGCAACATCTTATTTAATACCAGCAGGATTAATGCACGTTTTGAGCATTCCTAACTTCTGGTTGACCATTTTTTTGTGGCAATATCCCACCCCTAGTCTTCCCCAATCCCGGCATCTCCTTTGCTCTTCTATTGTTTCCCCTTTAGTACAACCCTTAACTGCTTTGTAACTCTAACGACTGCTGTAACAAATGTTTTATTAAAGACCAGATGAAATACAAATATTTATCCTAACTCACATTTTAAGGTAGGAAAAAGAAAATAAAGGGTCATTTACTCTGATATAGTCTACCAACAGATTAACTTATGCTGCATTTTGTCCCATTTTCCATACACGGCTTTAACAATTCTTTCCTTTAATATCTGTTTTAAAACTTAACAGACTGACTGTTTCTTCTGTAAACACACACTGTGTTCAAACACACCAGGGCTGTTACTATTTTGGAAAATAAATAACTTTTACACATGTTTATACTCTATTAGAACCAAATCAAGAAATATGCAAAGAATGAAAACATAATACTTCATTGGTCAGAGTAGAGGTTTAAAAATCATGAAGTTCTCTTTCACAGAGTCTACAAGAAAGATGGAGAAAGAGGATATAGTGACAGGAAAACAAGAAATGGCTTCAAAACAAAAAGAATAATATCTTCCTAATATCTACCTAGGTTTAGGGTAGATATTAGGAAGAAATTCTCTGCTGTGAGGGTGGTGAGGCACTGGAACAGGTGGCCCAAAGAAGCTGTGAATGCCCTGTTCCAGGCAGTGTTCAAGGCCAGGTTGGACAGGGCTTTGAGCAACCTGCTCTAGTGAAAGGTGTCCCTGCCCAGGGTAGGGGGGGTCGGAACAAGATAAGCTTTAAGGTCCCTTCCAACCCATGCCATTCTGTGAATCTATATGGAGAATAAAAGATAGGTTTAGTCACCCAAGAAGATAACAGCTTTTCCTACAGCTTCTGTTTCACTTACTCCAAGAAGGAGCAGTCTGCTGAGAAGGAGAAAATCAAAGTTTGTGTTTTCCCTCCCAATATGAAAAGTCACCTCGAGGAAATCCATATTTTCTGCAACAAAACATACCTATTAATTTCTGTTCTTTATAGAATACCTAGTATAGAGGAACGGCATTGCTATCTCTGTAACCACCAACACTGCGAATTAGTCAAGCAACTAATTGCAGACAAGCACAATTGTGTCACAGGCCTTGAGAGGAGGTGTTAAGTCACTCCAGGCTGCAGAGGGGACACGTGAGACCTTTCAGCTCAGTTGGCGGCTTGCAGTGCTCGTCCTCAGAAATCCCACACTGCTGTACTGAGATAACAAGTATATGTTTGTACAAAGGGGTCACTGACGTGAAATTAAGTCAAGGAATTTCAACCAATTTTGATATCTGAGAGCGTGAGAATTAATTCATTGGAGCAAAGCTCTACTGATTACACATTCTAAGTTAAATTGGAGCAGCAATTTATGCTCTGTATGCTGAAAGGTTAAATACACATGACAGTCTTAGTAACAGTCACTCAAAAATTCACAGAAAAAAATCCCATGTACTATTCTCACTACGCCTGCCTGGATGCACAGGCAGTGTGTAACCTCCCTCTTATAGCACTAAGAAGTGTGGCACACATTTAATTAAAGCATCAGAGTTCCTTAATAATAATAATATGATCCCACATCTGACGGTTGGCTGCAGCTTAACAAAACAGAAGAGCAAATAATGATTTACACAAAACCACGATGGAGGCTAAAAGTAAGATTTGTTTCCTCTAGACAAATACAGAAGGACCTAAGTGACAATGATTACCTGTGAATATTCAGGAAAACAGATCATCTGTGATAAAAGCAACCTCAAAGTGTCTGGTATACTATCATCACTCTTAGTTCTTATTTTTATCCTCAAAAAAAAAAAAAAAAGAAAAAAAGATTTGACTAGTTTATTTTATATTACCAATGGCCCTCCTCAAAAAATTAAGGTGGTAATTACCCCTCCTTTTAAAAACACCTTTTCTTCTTTTTAATACCTTCTTCTGCCCTTATAGTACGTGCAAGCAGTCAATTACCATCTCACAGGAGTAAAGTCCAAAACACGCCACTTGCCTGAGTGGTGGCATCAACAGATCTCCTTTGGCAACACAATCACTGCTAACAAGCAACTTGCATACAAAGTCTTCAGTTCAAAAAATTAATACAGCTTAAGAAACTCATCTATCACAATCAGTATTTGGGAGGAAACCCCATCAGTGTGGTAGGACCTAAACACAGCATCTACCTACACAATTTCATTTAGAATGCAGGAAAAAAACCACAAGACTTGCTGTTCTCCCTCCTCCCCTTCCATTGTGATCCATTTCTGAAGACAAAACTTCTCATTTCTAATATATATGAAATATTTATACTTGCCTGACTCGATGTGGAAAGGAAAGCATAAAAAGAGTAAGTGGGTCAAGGCAGCAATTATCAAAAGTTGTATTAATGTGGAGAAATCCAGGTGACAACAGGAAAACCAGCAGATCTAAAAATTCCCATCAGCATGCTGTTTCTTAACTTTGTACTCAGAGCATCTAATTAAAAGCTGCCAATCCCATGCTAGCATTATAAATACTTTGCTTTTATCTTTGAAGATAAATGTTTCAAGAAAAAGGTTGTTTAAAACACAGATACTGTTATACCATGAAAAATCATGGAGCAAATGAAGGAAATGAACATGTAAAAGCCTCCTAACACTACTTCTCTTCAGAAGCAAGAAGCAAATTTCCTGATCTTGATTCTGACAACAAGCTGCTGTTCTAAAGCAAGCTCAGTTTCTGAAGCCATTCCTGGTAACCCCTAAGATAACAGCACTAGAGTTAAGACTTCCCAGTAGAGCGGCCTTTTTTTTTTTTAAATACTTGCTCCCCATCAGAGTGTATCAAACCCACGCTGTCATTTCACTACAGTGCTTTGCCTCTGTCAATCCTCAGCAGACACTCAGTAAAACCCATCTACTTCACCTGCATTACTTCACCTTGTAAAATTGTGAGGTTCTTTGCCATTCAAAGTCCTTTGCTTCAAACTGAAACATTTAATCAAGTTCAAGATATTGTGTTGCTTTCTACTTAAGGCTAAAAACCACGACAACACCCATTTCAAAAGTATTAATAATTTTACTACCATTTCCTGTATGGTGTGCAGATACCATCTGAAGTAAGAAAGCATTAGGCTCCACAAGAGTCAAGCATTCATGTGTGCACTGCTATGTTTCAAAGAAAAGGTTCTTTCACCCACAGCTTCTGAGAGAGGCAGAAACACGGCTAATCAATGAGCCTGTCACACTCAGCTTACAAGCCTTTGGAAAACACTAGTTTTTAATCATCCATTTTTACCAACCAGCTGTGGCCACTTGACAAGCTTTGCACAGGGTCTCTCATGGCCTATTAAAACTCCCTGTTGTGCTGTGAAAGCATTTGAGGTCGCTTATGCTTCTGAATTAGAGATAAAAGCTACAGACACTACTATATTAACAGTAGCCAAGAAAATGCAAAGGAACATAGCTTGTGTGTGAAACTCCCATGTGGAAATTTCCGTTTCTGCAAAACAAAAAAACTATTCTCAAATTTGGGTACTTAGAATCTTTCAGGATAAACCCTGGTCTGTCCTTAAAACAGACAAAGGGAGAAAAGAAAGAAACCTAGAAAACATTTTAAAATGTGTTTCTATTGTAGTTAGCACAGACTACACCTCCCCACTGCTCCACAGAGGAATTTTATATCAAGGTTAGTGCCTAACTCCATGCAAGTGACTTAGGCTTATTTTACTGTTGCATTTTGCAGCCAATCTCATCATCTAGCTCCTCTGTCTAATTAAAATCCCTCTTCATCTACTTATGTACTCACTCCTGCCTCCACCTGAGTCCTCTGGCAGGTGCCTTTCCTGAGCCAGCCTTTGGGAGCACCAGTATCTTCGTTTTGGAATTGCAGGGTATGTGTGTCCTTAGAGCATCTCCTCTGTCAGTTTTTAAAATCTCTTCAAATTCAGTTTCATGCTCTACCATCATGGATCTAGAATTTCAACACCTCCTTTCAAGCTCACCTTGTGCAAGGAGGATTCACATCCTGCCATAACAGCACATTGCATCTACCCATGCTTAAAATACTTGCTTGCAATCTCAGCTCAAAGAACAACCCCGGAATGGGGAAAGCCCAGTTCCCTGCTTGAACACTGGCTGCTTGAGGAAGATACCGAGTATTCGCACGCAGCAGCAGGGAAAACTCGGGACATGCTCATACCATGTGCCAAGCAAGAGTGCTCTAGGAAAACTCTGGACGTGCTCACACTGTGTGCCAAGCAAGAGTTTTCTAGGACAGCCTGACAACTCTGTGCAGAAAGTATCCACCCCATTACTCTGGGAGAACTAATGATACTAAGACAAACATCAGCAACCTGTGAATTTTCCATCCCTGTACCGCAGCAGAAGTAGAGGCAGCAGAAGCTAAAGCTCAACACTAGGTTTGAAGTCGGATCAGCATGGCCTGAATCAGCTCCACACTGGCCAGGCTTGGTTTTACAGCCGGCATGTTGTGTGGGCTGACAGTCTTATTTTAAACCCTTGCATACGAGTTATTTAACCCATGGATTTAAAACAACCTTGGGCCTTTCAGACATGAACCTTAACAGCGTTCTAGGAGTAGTAGGATTTATCAGGCCAAAAATTAAGGGGTTACAAACTCGAATTTCTGATTTATAGCAGAAGCTCATATTTCCTAATTTAAGTCCTAGTGCAAGCTGGGATACCAGATCAAGTGCTATTTTTTCCAGCTCTATATTTACACTTCAAGGATTATGTAGAAGCACAGAGCAGAAGCAAAAAAATCAGCTAAATGCCTCAATGTGAGCCTTTTGGGGGAGGTTCAGAGAAGTTTGGGTTACATGTCTTCAAACAGGTTTTCAAAGCAGTATAGATCTAGACACCCATCACCACTCAAGGAAGGAGGATCCAAACTTTAAATTTAGGAAAATAATAGCTTTACCTTGCATATGCACAAAAGCTTAGAAAAGCATTGTGAGGAAGGAGGCTTTCTCTTCTGCTCTGGCAGGAGGTGCAGCTGAAGAACTTCAGCCTCACCCATGCAAAATTAGATATTTATTTTGGATAAATCCCACAAAATGTTTTCCGCCCAGCCAGCACTCCTACCTGCTGGTTTGGCAGCAGCAGAGCCAGGCACTGTGCTGCAGGATGGCAGGCAGCCAGCCGCCAACTCCTGGGCCTCTCCAGAGACTGGCAGGGTAGACTGCTCAGTAAAGCCTCAGGGTTACTGCAAGGCAAGGACAGTGACAGCTCTCAGCTACCCTATCTCTGAGGCTACAAGGGTCACCAGAGCCTCTGCTACCAGGGAAACAGCAAATTTAGGCATGTACCTTGCCATATCCTGCCTGTCAGCTGTTCCCATCCCTGTAAAATGTGCACACACACTGGAAAGGAGGGAGAACAACCATCACCTCCTGACTTTCTGGTTGGACCAGGGAAGCACTGAGGGATCCCCTTTTTTCTCCTAAAAATGAGCAAGCAGAACCACATCACATCATTGCATGTGTTGCTACACACTGGCTGGCCAAAACCAGAGCATGGAGACTATTTCTGAACCAACCTGCAACACATGCTGGCTGATTTTAGCCCAAAGCAAGATAGAAAACAACAGAAACGTGACTCCTGCCTGAGGAACAAACCTTTAACAATGCTCTGAGGATCCCATGACTTCAGAACTTCCTTGGCATCAAGCCTCACTGACATCCCTCAGAGTCTCCCAATCGCCCCTCTTGATCCCCATCCCCACACAGACCCTCACTGAGAATACCTGAATTTTCTGTGGTCTGCCATCAAGACTTACACTTCAGTGCAAGGGCATCACAATATTGACATGCTGTTAGGGTGCAAAGACAAACTTTCCAGGGAACACTTCAGTCGTTTCCCTGACAAACAGCACCATCTTTATCACATTAGGATATAACTGTATTGGTTTTCAAAAAAGAATTATTGGTCCCTAAATGCTCATATGCCTCTAGCAGAAAGCTTTCTATATTTCAGCAGATAGAGAATCATTTTTACCCATGTTTAAATCCATACTAGCAAAAGGAAATATACCGGATATTTCACTGAAAAAGTTTACACATGTCAATGCTGACATAACAGCATGCAAAGATTATAAAAATAAGGTTAAAACACATACATAATTAAGCATGGTTTGCTAGCAGCTCTTGCACATGCTTAAATAATAACACATGCTTAAAGCCAACATTACTTTGTGTTACTTCAATGTCCTTTGTTACTCATCTTACCAGCCTACAAACTTAGCTAACAATAAGTTCGATCTCAAACCTTTCCAAGAAGCAAACATCAAATAATTAAAGATACGGGTTTTTCTAATGCCTCTCTTTTCAAATATACAACTATCATCACACATTTTTCCGAAATTTGAGAACTTTTTAAGGGAATGAATGTCAAACTTCTCAAAAA